>OZ023316.1:22204109-22320471 GCA_964007375.1 Ophion obscuratus
CGTCGCCCAAGCTTAAATCGCGCGCGCTAGTCCCGCGGCGTAACACCGAGGTACGTGCTCCCGCCCTCTATAGCGCGGGACACGTGACCCGCGTAAGAGAGAGAGAGAGAGAGAGAGCCGGCATGTTAGTTGGCGTGCCGGAGAGGGCAGCTTCCTGCGAGGTGTCGAGCCGGACGGACGTGGACGAGTAGAAAACACGCGGTCCAGCGAATTATTCCGGGTGAGCCAAGCCGCGCTTTCTTGTTCCAACTCGGTAGCTGTCGACCGTAAAATCGATCCTCCATCTCAGTGCTATCGCGGCCGCGGCCTTTTTCGCGTTTCTTCATGGAGAATCCCCAGGGTAGAGTCGAGCTAGCGCGTTCCGCCGAGGGATTCGCGCCGTGGTCGCGCGCGGGAAGTCTCATTTTTCGCGTCGGGCAAGTCCCCGAAAACTATCGTTGTCGCGTGTTTGCGTGAGAGTGTGTATCGCGAGTGTGGTTCCTGTCGACGACCCTTTGGATCCGCCGTCGAATCTGCGTGGGTTCAGAGATAAAAATCATTTACGAAGATTGGGAGCCTCTTAGCAGAGAGTTGGCCTCCCGCCATTCAGCGGGACGCGAGCTCGAACCCGTGCGGAGTCCCAACAGCTTGGCCCGGTATAGCGGGTGTCTCCGTCCCATATTGGACGGTCCCGATTCTATCGCGGAGGACGGTGGTCGATTTGGGAATCACGGGAGTGTGTGGCGGCCGGGAAAGTTTTGTCGCCTTAACTAACTAACAAGCTCGGCCGGGTAACCGAGTAGCGGGGGCCCGGTTTTGCGTTAAGAAAAAGGCTTATAGGGGAGTGAGAGAAGAGGCCCAGGCGAGCTCGCGGTAGAGTGTGAGTGAGTGCAGGCCCCGGTCGCGTGTGCGTGTGCGTGTATCCGTCCTAGTCAAAGTGTCGCGTTGTCCCGTTTCGGGAATATTTTGTTTGTCGTGTATATTTTGTTGAACTATGAAATAGAGGATCGCAAGACGAATTTTGATCCGAGTCGGACGTAATTAATTTCTTTTCCTCTCGTGTCAGTGAATTGTGCACCGCACCCCCCCCCCCTACCATTTTTTCCAGGGCTGCGGCAAAGCCGGGTATTCCCGTTCTCCCTCCCTCCATCCCGACGAGCCGATTTTCGGCTGGCGCCCTATAAAAATAAATCGCCGGGAAGGACGAGGACGGGATTTTGTGGCCTCGAGAATATCCGAGTATCCTTCTCCCGTTTCCCCTCGAAAAATTGGTCACAATATATATATATATATATATATATATATTGTAACGGTTCGCTTGCCCAGGTGGGCATCCGTCACATTTAGCACGTAATTATTACACCAATTCTGATATAATTGCGTGAGATGGCCCGTGGTCGGACCAACCGGCCATCCCACCGGTAGGGCAGGACGCTCGCACCTAGCATACGGGGCGCGCCCGCGACACCTCGCAAAGAGCTCCGCCCATCGCGAGAGCCAGAACAACCACTGACTCGTGGCAGTAACCGCCCCCTGTCTAACATCTCGCGAGTGTCGCCCTGCGATCACTCCCATGAGATAAGAATGCGCCCCAAAACTCATCACGAGGCCTATTCATACTTGCTGTATGCCTGATATCGAGGCGAGAAACAATCTGGACGATCATTCTCCTTAAATCATCTACAGTATGCGTACATCTCCAAAGTCACCAGGACGGTCACCCCACCAACGGAGCGTCTCCCGGCGATGTAATCCCCTACCTAGCACCCCAGAATCGCTAGAGAAATGGAATTTCTCCTGACGGGCCTGAGGCTATTTAAGGGCGTGCACGAGCCCGAGAGGTACTCTTCGCAAATCACTCATCATACTACGTGGAGTCAACTCGTCATCCGAAACCTCGGATCACCGGATGGAGGCCTCGCGGCCTGACCCTTGGTCCCATCCCAGAATAACCTCAGCTTCGTGGTAAGGTGCTCTGTTTCCTTGGGAAGCCCCAGCATTGCGCTGGAAGTCCTACCTCGGAAACGGAGACAGCGTGGTGATTGCTAGATAGGGAATCTTACGTAACATCCGATCTATTGTCCTTAGGGCAATTGATCGCCATTCTACACATCCCACGCACAATACCCGAAGTGTGCAGTCCGAGAAGTGCCGGTCGCATTTCGCTGCACACGAGGGAAATTCTGACCAGCTTCACTGGTCTTTGGTCCTCCTTGCCTGGCACCAAGGAGGCCAGCCGTCCCTCCCGGACGGCCCCGCTATACGCACTCGAGGTTCGGAGTGGAAACCCGTCCTCGAGCTTGCGTATTATCCAACGCTAGCTTCCCTAGCGCGTGAGCGACACGTTGTGGCACCCGTGCGCTACGTTGCACTTTGCAACAAGTGCCAACCGGAATCACCGCCAGAAACCGATCCAGACCGCGCGAACAATAATTCCAACGGGGTGTCGCACTCTCATTTCAGAAGCGACCCCGAAACCGGCTGTACTCGGATACGTCACTCGCGGATTGTGCGAGTGCGAGCGAGATAGAGAGTGTGTGAGAGAATGAAAGGGAAAGAGAGCGATCGTGATAACGGCTCAACGCGCGAGCACGGACCTTGACCACACTCTTCCCGTCCCTGTCCTTACAACAGAGACGTCGTCACTCTTCCCGTCCCTATCCTTACAACAGAGACGGCACCACTCTTGCTGTCTCCGTCCTTAGAACGGACACTGCGCTTCTCGCTGTCTCCGTCCTTACAACGGAGGCTACGCTTCTCGCCGTCCTTTCCAGGTCCCGGGAAACGTACTAATCATCCGACTAACATTCCGATAACCACAAGATCTAACTCACAATTTTCGTCTCACCTCACCCGAACTAACGAATACGACAATCCACAATATCAAATGCCGATGATGACGGATTGAGATAGGCGTCTTTGAGACCCTCGAATTACTGAGGCATCGTCCAAAACACCTTAATATCCTACTCATCATTCCCGGCATATCTCTGGTACATCGCCCCTCAGGAAGGCTCCGGGAACCCCGCACCATCCAACGGCAAATACTGCCCCTTAAAAATTCGTTTCCCGAATCCTCACACAATAGCCGACTCGAGAAACGAAATAAAGCTTTCGTGGAAACACGAAACGTTTCAATATATATATATATATATATATATATATATATATATATATATATATATATATATATATATATATATATATATATATATATATATATCGTCGCCATCGTGTACAAGAGTAAAAAATGGCCGAAAATATCGGGCTGACTTTGTATATTCACTCTTGATTATATCTAGTCAACTAAATTTCAATTGGAAAAATAACTTTTATTGACGTTTTGCGCTGCTATTCATTACTTGAATAGATGTATACTGAACAAGGCTCAATAATTTTGCTAACAGTAAAAGTGTTTACTATTTTCGATTCCATTTCATCATTTTCTATAGCACCTTTTGTTGGCCCTATCACATCTTTTTCATAAAACTTCATTTTTCATATAGAATATGATGCGAGTTTTAAGTGCGGGATAAGATTCAATTTGATTCATCCATAGTGCATAGGAAATGTTAGCAGCATAATCGTATCTCTATTATTCTAAAAAAGAAAAGAAAATGTAATGATACAAAAACGATAGAATCATGCCCTACAATGAGACGAAGACGAAAGAATTCAATTGGTCCCTGAATGACAAGGAAATCTTATAAAACTAAACCGCGGCTACGGTATGCATCTGATAGAATTCATCAGTCGCATAGAAATCTATTCAAATTCATAAAGTAGCAATGACGAAGTTTACATTACAACAGATGGTATTTTTTATCATGGAAAAGTCAACAATCACCGCCGTATATGTATTATTCGAAATCATTTCCGCATCGCTTATAGTGTAGATTTTATAAAATCAAGCTGTGCAATGAGATACAAACAAAAGAATAGGATTCATATGACGCATGGAAAATGAATTATACGAGAATATGATACGAGTTTTAAGTGCGGGATAAGATTCAATTCGATTCATCCATAGTGCATAGGAAATGTTAGCAGGATAATCGTATTTTTATTATTCGAAAAAAAAAAGAAAAAAATGTAATGATACAAAAACGATAGAATCATGCCCTACAATGAGACGAAGACGAAAGAATTCAATTCGTATCTGAATGACAAAGAAATCATATACAAATAAACCGTGGCTAAGGTATGCGTCTGATAGAATTCAACGGATCGCATAGATATCTATTCAAATTCATAAAGTAGCAATGACGAACTTCACATTTATAACACAGAGCATTGGTTTATATCCGAAACGAACCAATATTTATGCACCACCAAGGGAGAGCGAGATAGGTCCGAAACGATATCATAAGAATTATGCATTATTTCTTTGATGGTTAATAATGTTCAATCGGACATTTTTAGCAGGGTAGACTTTTACTTGTGACCATCCGTGGTTTGGACGAACGATGGCAAGCTGATCTCGTCGTTATGGCATCGTAAGTATATACAAACTCCATACATCAATTTCACGTCACCTTCTTCGATACTGTCTCAAAATTTGCATGAGCCGTACCCCTGCGAAGTAAGAATGGTAAAGATGCAGCAATGAAGTCGACACTCGTGAAGGGATGCATACCGCAGAACTTGCACGTTGATTAGGGAAAATAGTTTTTAAATGGTCACTTTAAAGTCCTAATGAAGAAGTACAAAATTCGCATGTATTCAACGTATAGCAATTTAAACGCATTAATTTGCGAGCATCTCAACCGTGCATTGAGAAATGAGGTGTGAATGCAATTTAGGCTACGTACTGATTATACGTGGATCGTATAATGATTCTGTTCACTATATCATAACTCAGGTGAAACCGAGGAGTGTCAACGTTGCAAATGAGAAGTAGCTGCTACAATGTGCTGTTGATAAGAGTCCATTAAAAAAATTCATCATCATAAAAGGAAAATTTTGTGATAAAAAGAGTTGAGAATCAGTAAATTTAGGAGTGTTTTCGGAAAGGGTCACACACAGAAATGGACACCTAAAATATTTACTATATATAGAGAGAAAAACACAAAGTGTGTAGCATTCCACCGGACGGACTATAACGATGAAGCCATTGTAGGTGATTTGTAGGATCAGGAGCTACTTAAAGTTCAATATCCCGATATTTATCTCATTGAAAAAGTATTGAAGCAGCGTGGTGATCGAATGTTTGTAATACGGTTGGGTTTCGATAATAGTCACAATAGCTGGATAAGCAAATCGAATTTGTAGCGAACAATATAAATGTTTTAAATTTGATGACTTTTCTCTCGCTCTCTTATTCTCTGCTCCTACCAGATGACAGTGGTTGGCCTTTTTCTCACAAAGCATCCACCGTTCTCTTCACCGCAGCAAGTGTTTTCCAGCTTAGGTAGCTTTCTCTTTTGGTTCTCATAGTATAAACCCTCTCTCTCTCTTTCTCTCTCTCCCACACTTCGTCCTACCCCCAGCGCTTCAACGTTAAGCCACACATCGTGCGTATAATTAGAGAATAGCGATCATAAACTTACTTTCTCACGGTCGATACATCAGCTAGCGCGGATAAGTTATCTAGAAGCTCGAGTGGCACATCGTTCTTTAAATTTTGTGGCTATATATCTAGCTATATCCCTCGACTTATGCTACCACCGCCACGTTTAGGCTTTAAATGCTTGCGTCGCAGAGTAGGTGATTGTCTTGTGTGCTAGGATTGTGGTAGTAAATTTCCCCCAGGGTGGGTCGCGGCCTACAAATCGTATCGGAGTGCTTCTGCTCGTTGTGCTTTGCATCACGTACCTACAGCTCATATCGCATGCCTCAATCGCCACGGCTGTGTTTCAAGTGTTTGCGTCGTATAGCGGGTGATATTTTAATTTGTACTAACTGTGGTAGCGAATTTCACCCGGGATGGTGCGTAGCCTATTTATTATATAGGAGTGCTTCTACTTGTCGTGTAGCAAACTTAAAAACTACCGCAATAAACTATCGCGAAAAAAAGAAACGCGAAAAAATCGGGCGAATCAATAACTTCCAAACATCGAGAGCAAGAAAATTTAGTGCAAATTGAGGGTGACAAATATTATTATACGTCTGGCACGCTTTTTGCTGTAGTCGCGCCTGACATCACCACAAACGACGATAGAATTGCAAGCGAAAGAGATCAAACATTAATTAATAAAATGATCGATACTATGAGCGAAACTAATGCCGCAAACAAAAAGCTATCGGAGATCATGCAACGACAAACTCGGATTAACGACGAAACTTATGCAGCGAAGAAAAAGCAATCAGAAATTATACAACGGCAAACTGATATTAACGATGACATTGCAAGAAAATTAAATAGTCTACCCAAACTCGTTGCTAAGGTTGAGAAGCATGACGAAACTATAGCGCGTTTTGAGGCTAGCAATGCACGTCTTGAAGCCAGCAATGCACGTCTAGAACGTGAGCTTGATTTGTTACGATCCGCCGCCGTCTTCCGAGGGACATGAATCTCTGGTCAAACAAATTTTTGATGTGTTGGGCATCCCGGAGCTTTTTGGCGATGCTTAGACATTCGGGTCCTAGTAAAAAAAAAAAGGAAACTCTGTTATTGGAGAAAGTAGCCAATCCCGCGGTGTAACGATTAGTACCCGTTCGCTTTTATTAACACTAAAATCGATGGCAGTTCGAGACCACATTATTGAAAAAAAAAAACGTGCAAAAAAGATTTCTCCATCCGACTAACTCCGAAATTCGACGTTTTCGGTACGGATCAGCCAGGACAGATATATCTAAATGAGTTTTTATCATCAGCCACGTACCAGTAGTTCCGAAAAACTAAGGCTAGAGCGGTGACAGCAAATTTAAAGCACACGTGGGTTCGGTCGGGAGTTATTCGAGCGCGAAAGGAAGATGGCAGCCCAGTGATCATAATCAGTTCCGACCAAGACCTCGCCAAAATGAATTGACTCCCATTGGTGCAGGAAGTTTTTGAGGCGAAGGTGAGTGCTACCACCTCACCTTCAAACGTGAATTGGCTCCACATAGCTCAATTTAACGCTAACTCCTTGCGTGCTCACCTCCATCTGGTAAAGGCTTTGCTAACTGATAAGTTCTTCTATATCATCTGTATTTCTGAAACTTGGTTTCATACACTGGCACCGGACGAGCTGCTCAGGTTGGATAATTACCACCTCTTTCGAAACGATCAAGAAGACAAAGAAGGCGGGCGTAGCTTGCTACGTACATAATTCACTTAAAGCACGAATTCTTGTGGCTTCTCCCGCTCAATTTTCAAACGAACGAGAATATATAATGCATGATGTATGCCACCCAGGCGGTGATTCCCTTCTTTGCGCGATTGTTTATCGACGGCCGAAAGGGCGTTCATTTAGCAACTTAGTAATGGGTTTCTAAAAAGTCGTCTTTGCATATACCAATATAATTTTAACCGGCGATTTTAATTGTGACCTGTTGAGGTCGAGTTTTGAGACTTCGTCTCTCCTCGAACTTGTAACAGCAAATGCACTATTTATTTTCAACACTGTTAGATTTGTTTATAGTAGATTCCTTGGATAAAGTACATACATTCGCTAAGACCGACGCTCCATTTATTGCGGGTCATGATCTACTAGAATTAGCCTACATGTTCTCGGTTGAAAATTCTCCTGGACGTATCATAACACGTCGGGACTTCAAACGATTCAATCCAGAGATGTTCTGTTCTGATGTTGAGAGTGCTTTACAAGCGAACTGTCCCGTCTTGCTTGACGAGAACACGTCGTCAGAAACCATTGAACAGTATAGTGACGCTATAAGCAATAGTTTATTAAATGCATTGGATGTACGCGCACCATTCCGAACCTTTAAAGTTGACAAACCGCCAGCTCCGTGGTTCTCAGCAGATCTCAAACAACGGCTGCGTGTTCGAAATACTTTATATAAGCGTGCAAGGAGATCCGGGAGTATCCTCGGTATGGCCCTTTAGCGACAGTACATGAGCGTATAAGCGGCAGATATGCGAGCGGCTCAAAACCAGTATTATTTGCGGCACTTGATATACATCAGGCATCCAGCTACATTATGGAAACAACTAGGATTGATGGGACTGGTCAAATCTTCTACCGTACCTCCATTAAACTTTTTTAATGTAGATGAGCTCAACAGTTCGTTTGCAGCCGTCATGAACACCCCTCCAGCGAATAATTTTAATGAAAGTGCTCACTCGTCAGATGAAATACAACCTGAGTTACCGGTCTTTGAGTTTTCCGTCGTCTTAGCTGAAAAAGTTACGTGAGTTATTAACTCTAGCATGTCACCTTCTCATTCGTCGGGACCTCATGGTGTTTCTGCATATGTAATCATTACCACTATCGCGAGTGTGCTACCTTATCTCACACATCTATTTAAATTATGCTTAGGTAATAGACATTTTCCAAGTTCCTGGAAGCGAGCGTACGTGAAGCCATTACTCAAAAAAAATCCGCCATCGTCTCTGTCTGATACGAGACCTATCGCAAATCTGTGTGAGCTATCCAAGAATTTTGAGAGGATTGTTCACGACCAGCTGGTGTCCTACCTGCGGCGATGAAAAATACAGGATGAAAGACAATCAGGTTATAGGAAGGGGTTTAGTACTCAGACAGCATTGATACGATTAAGTCATGATATTAGGAAGGCAGTCGACGAAAAGCAAATCACCATCTTAGTCTTATTCGACTTTAGTAAAGCGTTCGACACTGTAGTTCATGAGATTCTACTCGCAAAACTTTGTCGCATTGGGGTAACTGATAGTGCTTTGGATTGGATGCGCTCCTACCTGTCTGGTAGGTCGCAAGCAGTTCTGGACAACCAAGGTCATAGCTCTAACTGGCTAGAAACTTTTTCTGGCATACCGCAAGGTTCAGTACTTGGCCCACTTCTGTTTTTGATCAACATAAATGATATTGGAATGCATCGTAAATTTACACAGCATTTAGTCGTTGCGGATGTCACCCAAGTTTATTTGAGCTGCGGACGTGCTGAGATAGAAGAAGGTATCACCAAAATCACACACGATGTTGAGGTCATTACAAAATTCGCTGCTACAAATGGGTTAAATGTCAACCTCTCTAAGTCCAACGTGCTAGTCACAGGTAATAATACATTTAGCAATCAACTCGATTTGGATTCTCTAACCCTAATCTTAATTCGTGGAACTTCCGTATCACATGTAACGCGAAATTTGGGTGCCATCTTCGAAGCTGACCTACCATGGCGTGGGCACGTAGTTTCAGTATCCGTAAAGTTAATTTTTCACTACACAAATTGAAATTCCACCGATTGGCTCTCAACTGCGACTTACTCTGATTATGTCCCTAATATTTCCGTTATTAGATTACTGCTGCTTGGTCATTATTGATGTCACGGCCAAATTTGCCGATGTAGTTGAGAGGCTCATAAACAGCGGCATCAGGTTTATCTTTAACTTACGCCATGATGAGCATATTACTCCATACTGGCGAAAGCAAGGTTGATTAACCGTACGATCTAGACGATTATATTTCTCAGGAATGGTGCATAAAATTCGATACAATGACGCTCCAAAGTACCTTAGCGAATTATTTACGAGATCTGCTCCAGCTGCACGACTCACTCGGGGTTCGTTTATGCCGAGTGACTTTCTTGTTCCGTGCTGTCGGATTGCTACGTATCAAAACACATTCTATGTCGCAGCGGTGTACTTTTGGAATTCCCTACCACCTGACATTACTGCTTTGCGCTGCTTACCTATGTTTGAGGAACGTCTTTTCGTGCATTTGTTCGAGCTGGATGAGGTGTAAGATGTGCTTGCGACGTGTTAGGGATATCAATCAGTCTCTCTCTCTCTCTCTCTCTCTCTCTCTCTGGCTTTGACACGCGGTACAACGGAATCTGAGATCTCATTGGCTAGTCATCCCACGGTTAAATTTCGGCCGCGGGGCGGAACTCACCTTCCTCACCGATCAACCTGAAGTCGCGCACCGATCGCCTTGAAGTTGCGCACTGTTCGTACCGTGGTTGAGCGCCGATCGGCCTGAAGTTACGCACCGCTGCTACCGAGGTAGCGTGCCGATCGACCTGCAGTCGCGCACCGACCGTCACCGAATCGCAAATTATTATGGATCTGGGCCACGATAAGGAGCTGGCGCCACCTCCCCTCACCGACTCGATCGGTACCATGGAAAGTGTGTCTCCCGCCGCCGGTGCATCTCGCTCATCGTCTCCTGCCGAATCTGAAGGTTCTACCTCTTCTCGCAGCTCACGCAAGCGAGATAGGCAAGATGACGATGCTCATACCCAGCTGATCAAAAAACCAACCCTTGCCTCCATTGCCGATGGCATCACCGCGATGACTATGACCCTGGCGGGCCACGGTGAGATGCTTAGAGTGCTCCCCGTCATGCAATCGACGTTGGAAACGATTAGCGCTGACGTTTCCTTTCTTAAAACCACCACCGTTAAACTGACGAGCACAACCAACGCACTGAGCGCGGAGACTACCCGACTCACCAAGGAAAACATCGAACTAAAAGCTGCCCTCGGTAAACTCGAAGCTCGCGTGGAGCAGATTGCAGGAGCCGGCCCTTCCGGTACCTCCAGCAATCACACCCTATCAAGACTTACCATGGCTCTCAACACCAGCGCGCTCCACCTCCAGAGGTCACTCTCGCAACAGCGTACTAATAATGAAATTACCATCTCAGGATTTCCATTTTCGGCCACCGCCGAGCCCGTACTCCTCGGAATCGTCACGATGATTGCAGCCGTACTCCAAGTCCCGATTAATCATGGCGATATCACCGGTGCCCGTCTCCTCAGGAAAAAACTAACGGGACAGAGTGCGGAGGACACATCGACCAACATAGCCGCAACCCGGCCCACCAAAACTACTTTCGCCGCCGTACTGTCCAGTTCCGCTGTTCTCAAACGGTTCTTAGCCCATAAGCGGCAGCATGGGGAGCTGAAATTCTCGAGCCTCGACAAGACCCTGCTTGCGAACATCGAAGTGCCCACTCAGCCAAACGACTTCACCATCCACGTGAGCGAGCTCCTGCCATCGCACGTCTTCAAGCTGCTTGCTAGCGCCAAGCCGCCGCTCAAGGGCGCCGGCTTCAAGCACGTCTGGAGTAGGGGTGGCACTGTGCTGGCTAAGAAGGATAACGACGGCATCATATACACGATAAACTCTTTGGAAGATATCCCCAAGCTCATCAGCCTGTACCCTACTCGCCAACCATAGCGCCAAAGCCCCACGCGCCCACCGATCGCCACCACCAGCTCTCTCCGTTTTGCCTGCCTCAACGCAAACTCGCTACGCTCTCATCTGAACGCCCTGAAGTGCCACCTAGACGAGCGCCCTGTATACCATGTCATCGCCGTCACGGAGACTTTGCTGGACGAGTCCAGCCCGGATTCCACCATCGACCTCTTAGGCTATACCGTCTTCAGAGCTGACCGTAACTCACACGGTGGTGGCGTGGCTCTATACATCCACGAGAGCACTTCCGCGACTCGTATCTCTCGCTCGGTGACCACTGGCGCTCCGGGTTATATTGACTATCTAATGTGTTCGCTGCAAATTAAGGGATCTCCGCCAATCTTCGATGCCGCCGTCTATCGACCACCGCACGTTCCCTTAACGATACCCATCGACTTTGGGCATGAGCTCTCCCTTGCCATGGACGGGTTCTGCCACAAGATCATCATGGGTGATTTCAACTCCGATCAACTGAGTTAGAGCCACGATGCTCAGTACGTCAGGTCGTTGCTCAGTGACTACTCGCTCCAGTTAGTCAACCATGGT
Organism: Ophion obscuratus; assembly: GCA_964007375.1. Lineage (NCBI taxonomy): Eukaryota > Metazoa > Arthropoda > Insecta > Hymenoptera > Ichneumonidae > Ophion > Ophion obscuratus. The sequence continues at coordinate 22,215,916 of OZ023316.1, forward strand.
GCCACGCACTTCTCTGGCAACTCCGCAACTTGGCTTGACCTCTCTATAGTCGATGCGCTGGAGGAAATGGTCTCCAAGGGACTGTCGGGCGTTCCGCTAGGAGCTGATCGCCACTGTTACTGGGAGATTGCCATTCTTCGCACGCTCCCTACCCCCAATACAATCTCAACTAGGCGACTCGCTAACTTGACTCGCGACGAGTCTCTCCTCCAGTTTGGCGAAATTGATTGGAATTCATTCGCCGCTCAGTCCACAATCAACGCTTCCTTGGTCGATTTTCGGGGACGCTTTTTCGAGATCTTAGAAAGGGTCGCACCTATCACCAGTGTTAGGGTAAATTCAATCCAGCATGCCTCATGGCTTACCTCTGAACTTAAACAGCAACAACGTAAAGTGCGCACAATGTACCGCCAATATCGACGTAACAAGCGGAGCCGAGACCTTAACGCATATCGCCGGGCGCGTGACGAGCTTCGCCCGATGCTCAATACTGCGAGGATCAGCGACTGCAGGGATTGACCCAGGATGCCATGTGGCGGGAGCTGCGCACCCTTGGCTTGACCAAGCATCGGAAATCTCTTCCACTTACTGTGGAGCCTGAAGTCCTGAATCAGTCGTTCGCCTCAGTATCCACCGTCACCACCGCCGAGCTTGAGGACTGTACCGTAGACTGTACGTGCAGCTGTCTCATCGGTGGCCCTCCCACTCGTCCGGAGCTCGTCTTTGAGAGCGTCACTCCCGACCAGATGGACAAAGCCTTCCGCTTTGCTCGATCAAACGCCCGAGGCGCTGATGGCCTGTCGCCGTCCATGCTGCTACGTGTCCTCTCATTTCTGCTGGGCTTCTTTGATTCACTTTTTAATCGCTCCATCAGAGAAGTCGTGTTCCCGGAAATCTGAAAAAAGCGGTTATAGTACCGATCGCAAAAGTGGCCACACCCACAACTGCCAGTAACTATCGCCCGATCTCGCTCCTGGCCGCGGTCAGCAAGGTGTACGAAAAGCTGCTACACACCCAAATCATGGACTACGTTACACGCCACTCTATTCTCGATCCATTGTAGTGTGGTTTCCGCCCGGTGTACGGCACAGACACCGCCATGCTGAAACTGCTGAACGATGTCAGGTGCGGAATGGATAGACGGCAGGTGACAGTACTCGTCTTGTTCGACTTCTCAAAGGCGTCGCATTGGCATCGCATTAGCTTCTCGAATAGTGCCCTGGCGTGGGTTGCCACTTATCGAACTGGGCGGAAGCAGGCGGTCAAACGTACGGACGGATCCTTCACTCCCTGGCTTAACACTAACGCTGGTGTCCCCCAGGGCTCTGTGCTTGGCCCGCTATTGTTCTCGCTCTTCGCAAACGATATTGGATCAGCCATTCGTGAGAGCTGCCTTCTCTATGCCACTGATCAGCCTTCTCTATGCCGACGATCTGCAAATCTATGCCAGCTGCTCTCTTGAAGACTTGCCTGCATGCATGCGTCAGATCAATGAGGATATCGCTGGAATCGGGGCTTGGGCGGAGACGTATCACCTGCAGCTGATTTTTCTCAAGACTAAGGCCCAATTATCTTGGGCAACAAGCGCTTCACCAATCGCATCAACCTGGTGGAGCTCTCCCTACTCGGCGATGAGCTGATCACGATCCCACTGGTCTCCTCGGTGAGAAATCTTGGGGTTCTTATCAACTCGAAATTGACCTTCCATGACCACATTGCCAGCATCTCATCGAGAGTCAATGGCGTCCTTTACAGACTCCAACAGTTCCGCGACCTTGCCGACATAAACCTTCGCAAGACACTCATATCTGCGCTCCTGCTGCCTCACCTCAGCTATTGTTTGACGGCTCTTCTTGGAGTAGGGTGTTGCAACAACCTTAAAATGCTAGTCAATAGGGGCATTCGCTTCGTCTACTGCCTGCCATGCGATTCATCGATCGCCCCGTGGAGACGCACCCTCGGCTGGCTCACAGTTCAAGACAGCAGATGATTCTCACTCGCATGCGCAGTTTACAAGGCATTACATGAGGGTGGACCCGCGATCCACAGAGACCTGCTAATGGCGCATTATCCTTCTCGCACGCTTAGAAGTGGAACTAACCTGCGACTGGTGGTGCCTAGCCACCGCACGGTAGCGTACCGCTACTTCTTTGCAGTTATGGGACCGTACATTTGAAATTCTTTGCCGCAGGCAACCACCGAGTCACCCACTCTTGCCGCCTTCAAGACCTCCTTGAAGTGCTGGCTCCTTGAGCCGGACAACACCACTGCCGCCTCTATCCCTGTTTGACAATTGTTACCCCTGGCTACTCAGTTTCTGTACGCTCGTCGGGCATCCAGACCCCCACTCGGAGAGGGCCCCACTTAGTGAGAGAGCGTCTCTAAACTCTCCTTATACCTACGTTCACCTACTTATAACCTTTACTTACTTTTCTTTTATCTACCTCGCTTCGCCTCTCTCTACTTTAAATTCCTATTACTTCACATTACTACACCAACTGTACATTTCTATTACTATCATTATGTAAGCTATACTTGGCAGTCTCGGCTGCAACATTTTGTTCAACACTGGGCAATAAACATCTCATTCATTCGTTCATTCAGTCATTCTCTCTCTCTTTCTCTCTCTCTCTCTCTCTCTCTCTCTCTCTCTCTCTCTCTCTCTCTCTCTCTCTCTCTCTCTCTCTTACCAATTATACTGAAAGACCAAAGCTAGAGCAACTACTGCTTATTATAAGTATGTATGGGTGAGGTCTGGCGTTATCCGCGCTCGAAAGGTAGAAGGAAGTCCAGTGATACAAATCGGTTCTGAGGATGACCTTGCCAAAATGACTTGACTTGCATCGGTACAGGAAGTCATAGCAGTGCAAGTTGGTACTACTGCTGCTCCTGCGACATCTAAACAGCTCAATATTGCTCTATTCAATGCCAATTCCCTGCGTGTTTATTTGCACTTGGTAAAGGCTCTACTAGCTGAGAAGTCCCTCCACATTATTTTATCCAATATACGTTTTATCCAATTCAAATGAACTTTTGCATTTGTGTCCGCCGTATTGGATCCGCCATTTTTAATTTCGGAATTTTGAGAGCAGAATCATAATCAGCGACCTCGAAAACCCCCGAGTGTCACGTTTTATCCAATTCAAATAAACTTTTGCATTTGTGTCCGCCATATTGGATCCGCCATTTTGAATTTCGAAATTTTGAGAGCAGAATCATAATCAGCGACCTCGAAAACCCCCGGGTGCCACGTTTTATCCAATTCAAATGAACTTTTGCATTTGTGTCCACCATATTGGATCCGCCATTTTGAATTTCGGAATTTTGAGAGCAGAATCATAATCAGCGACCTCGAAAACCCCCGAGTGCCACGTTTTATCCAATTCAAATGAACTTTTGCATTTGTGTCCGCCATATTGGATCCGCCATTTTTAATTTCGGAATTTTGAGAGCAGAATCATAATCAGCGACCTCGAAAACCCCCGAGTGCTACGTTTTATTCAATTCAAATGAACTTTTGCATTTGTGTCCGCCATTTTGGATCCGCCATTTTTAATTTCGGAATTTTGAGAGCAGAATCATAATCAGCGACCTCGAAAACCCCCGAGTGCCATGTTTTATCCAATCCAAATGAAATTTTGCATTTGTGTCCGCCATATTGGATCCGCCATTTTGAATTTCAGAATTTTGAGAGCAGAATCATAATCAGCGACCTCGAAAACCCCCGAGTGCCACGTTATATTCAATTCAAATGAACTTTTGCATTTGTGTCCGCCATATTGGATCGGCCATTTTGAATTTCGGAATTTTGAGAACAGAATCGTAATCAGCGACCTCGAAAACCTCTGAGTACCAATTTTCGTCCAAATCCAACTACTTTTCATTTGGGACACCGAGTGTGATATGTTTCGTGTCACTCAGGGGGTGAAAAGCGCCATTTTGGGGGTGAAAATGTTGACAACGACGAATTTAAAAAATTGATTGTTCAATCGTCACTATTCTATGCACCCATGGTTGAAAAAAAAACCGGACTTTTCAACGGCTTCGAGGTGAAAAAAAAATTTGAAAAAAAGTGTCATCGATTTTTGCTGTTTTTTTTTGTTTAAAAGCCGCCATATTTTTTTTCCTAATGGACAACACCCGATTTTGACCCTAGATTCTGAAAGAGCACCCTCGAAAATACTAGGGAACGTATCTCTTCATTTTTTATGATTTTTTTTATATAATAAAAATCTGGCTTGAAAATGAAGGAAAAAATCGCGTTTCTTGGGCGTTAATGGGTTAAACAGCGTTTACGCGTTCGGAATACCTTATTTAAACGAGCAAAGAGATCTGGGAGCATTCTAGGTATGGCTCTCTATCGGCAGCATATAAATGTATTATCGCAGGACATGCGAGCGGCTGCTAATGAGTATTATTTGCGGCGATCCGACTAAGATGTGGAGAGAACTAGCTCGAATAGGATTAGTAAAATCTACTACAGCTTCGCCATTCGATGTTTTCACGGTTAACTAACTCAACAATGCATTCGTGGGTATTTCAAATCCACCCCTTGTGATACAAATCGATCTGGAGGAATTCGCTCACTCGTCAAACGAAATGACACCTGGTTTATGTGCTCTAGAATTTACTACTGTTACGGCCGAAAAAGTAATGTCTGTTATTAGCTTCAGTATGACACCATCTCATTCCTCAGGTCCAGATGGTATTTTCTCCTATGCAATCATTGCGGCAACAGCATGCGTGTTACCACGTCGCACACATCTTATTGACTTTTACCTAAGAATTGAGCATTTTCCTACTTCTTGGAAGCGAGCATATGTCAGACCGTTACTGAAAATCAATCCCCCTTTGTCCCCTTCCAATACCAAACCGATTGCAAATTTGTGCGAGCTCTCAAAGATGTTTGACAGGATAGTCCACGACCAACTGGTTACATATTTGCATAGGAACAATATTCAGGACGAAAGACAGTCGCCTTTTCGAAAGGGGTTCAGTACTCAGACCGTATTACTACGACTATGCCACGATATTAGGAAAGCTGTAGATGAAAAGCAAATCACGATGTTGGTCCTATTTGACTTCAGCAAGGCGTTCCACACCGTAGTACATGAAATTCTACTCCCTAAACTATGTTGCATAGGGGTGTCTAATAGTGTTTTTACCTGGATAAATTCCTATCAATCGGGCAGATCGCAAGCAGTCCTTGACAATCAAGGTCACTGCTCCAACTGGCTACATACTTCTTCCGGGGTGCCCCAAAGATCTGTATTAGGCCTCCTTTTCTTCTCTCTCTATATAAATGATATCGGAACTAACCTTAAATACACACAGCATCTAGTATTTGCAGACGACACGCAAATTTATTTAAGTTGCTCCTCACACGAGATCGAACAAGGCATCGACAAAGTCACCCATGATGTCGGGGTCATCGCAAGATTCACCACAAAAAATGGACTGAAACTTAATCTCTCTAAGTCGAAAGTGTTGATTTCAGGTAGCCGAGGGTTTTTGAACCAGCTTGACCTTGACTCATTGGCTCCCATCATGATCCGCGGCACGTCTTTATCGTATGTAAGGGAAGCGAGGAATCTAGGTGTCGTCCTTGGAGCTGACCTAACACGGCACGCCCAAGTAGTCTCAATATTTCGAAAAGTGAATTTCTCTCTGCACAAATTGAAGTTTCACCGACTGGCCCTCACTTCTGACTTACGTGCTTCTCTAGTGTTTTCTCTGATATTTCCGTTATTGGATTATTGCTGCCTAATCCTTTTTGATGTCACAGCTCAACTTAACGGCGTACTAGAACGGCTCATAAAAAACTGTATCCGGTTCATCTTTAACCTACATCGTGACGAACATATCACTCCATACAGGAGAAGATTAGGTTGGTTGACCGTACGGTCGAGAAGACTATATTTCCTTAGAATCATGGTACATAAAATTCGGCACAATGATGCGCTAATATACCTGAGCGAACTGTTCGTGATATGTGCGCAAACTACTCGTCTCACTCGAAGCTCGGTGACGCCAAACGAGTTTGTGGTTCGGCACTGTCGTACTACCACCTATCAAAACTCCTTCTATGTTAGAGCTGAATATTTTTGGAACACTCTGCCTGTAGACATTATTGCTTTACGTTACTTGCCCACTTTTACGGAGCGTCTGTTTGCTCATTTGTTCGAACTAGACGCGGCGTAGTATGTGTCTGTAGCACCTCTTAGGATGATCCATATATGTGATTTCCATCGTAAATTTCGTTAATTCCTGAGTTGCAGTGAATTCGATCGGGCAAATGCTCGCGAGAGGACAGAGGCATTGTATGAAATAAATTGGCGAGAATGCGAAGATTAGTATAGTATAAGTATGTGCAACATAGATTAAGATAGATTAAATTTAAGATTAATATTAGTCTCACAATGTATACCATGTTTGCATACCGTTTTCTGCAAAGAATGTTAGAGAGAACAGGACATAACTACTTACAATTGAAAAATTTGCCCTTAAGTCTACTAAGGGCACTAAGTCATAGGACACTCTACTATGCACTAAGGCATAATAATAAACATCAATCAACCAAGCTCTCTCTCTCTCTCTTTCCCTCTCTCTCTCTCTCTCTCTCTCTCTCTCTCTCTCTCTCTCTCTCTCTCTCTCTCTCTCTCTCTCTCTCTCTCTCTCTCTCTCTCTCTGTGTGTGTGTGTTTGTGAGAATTAATGATCACCTGTCAAATTCGCTTTGCAAATTTTCCGCTCGTTTCTGCTCGCTGCAGCCCACGGGCGTTTTGTTTCAGATGTGAAGCATGCTCTCTGTTGCTTTTCACCCGTGAAACCATCCATCTCGGTCGGGCCTATTCCCATTATCGAGAAAAACGGCTGGAAAGTCTGTGAAAAATGCCATAACCTGACTTCTTGATCTATCACTCCTGTATGTATGTCTTACATCTACCTGAGTGAGTAATGGTCGAAGCACCGTAGATCATCAAATTCATCTAGACGGAAAACACGTCGCCACGAAACTGTTAAATTGTCGCCGAAACTGTCGCCGTGAAATCAATCGATAGTATAGTCCACCACCTTACCGTCAGTCGCGACGTAGGCGGCTCGCTGGCACCTGTTACACGTGACCTATCCTACCAATTGGGAGACTGGCATTTCGATCCAGCTGCACTGCGATCTATGCACTGGATCGTTTCTTCATTTGGGTGCATCTCGGCGCCCACGGACGGGCGTCCATCCATTGTATATAATGGCATTCTCGCCAATAAATAAAATACGAGTGGCTGTCTCACCTCAGACCAGCCGTCGAGCTATGGACTTCAGCGATGAAGAGTCTGTACGAGGAGTCAGCAGGCCTCTCCCTTCCTTACTCGGAAAAGGAGATCAAATGTCTGAAATCGACCCTTAAAAAAGGAGTCCAATCTCTCAAAAGCGAATTGTTTGCTCTCAAAACCAGCACGGAACGAAGACACGTTATTATGGAAGTTCTGCATGAGCACATGGATGCAGTCAACGAGCTCGCCTATGCCTATCTCCAAACAGCTGCAATGCTGAAATCAGCAGACTTCATCAACAATATTGTCAAACAAAAGGAGAAGTGCGATGCTAATCATGCCAACCGCCAGGCATATGCCAATATCGTGGCACCCTATCAAGGATCGAATAAAAATCACCAACGGCTCATCAGTACCGCTTCCAAAAGTCAAGAACATCTACATTGGACCGCAAGCAAGTATGGCTGACAAATTCTCTAACTCTGACGCCTCAAAAGCAGCATTCTTCAGAGCCATCAATCCGACTGATTTCGGCATGAAGGTAGTAAACGTCAAAAGGACTAGCGAAAAAGGCATTAAGATAGAGGTCGATTCGGTTGACTTGAACCAATTAAAGTCTCTTAAAGCACTCAATAATGCAGGGCTCGATGTCAGGGACGACCCAGGCTTAAGACCGAGAATGCTGGTGAGGTTCGTTCCGCTTGACCTAGGGACGGCTGAGCTTGCAAGGCAAATCCGGAGTACGAATGCGCCTGAAGCATCGGAGAACTCCGTTAAGGAGTGAGGTCTAGTTGGAACGTTAAAAAATGCCTTTTTCTGATTTTCTTTCAGCCAAACGATAAAATAATTTACAACAAAAGTTCTTCCGTTTTAAAGATATATATTTAATGTAAACATTGTAATTTTTTAAAAGAAATATGTTTAAAAATAAGCCGATACGTATCAATGGCCGAGGACGCTGTAAAAAACAGATTTTGCGGTGATCACTCTCACGCTGTGACGGATTATCTGAAACCAACAAAACAGGAGGGAATCTTTAGTTAATGATATAATGCTCCGGTTGAACGAAGGGTTTTGAAAAATTTCCATTTTTCACAAAATGGCGGACGTTGAAAGTCAAAAGTGTTGTTTTGACCAAAATTTCACTTACAAAAATTGACTATAAAAAAAATAATTGTCCAAAAAAAAATCCTTCGTTCATCCGGAGGAAAACTATGTATAGAAGAAGTGATATAAATTTCAACCCGATCGGTAAAGCCGTTCTCGAGTTACATTGATCACCGACTTCGAAAACATGGTTTTGAGAAAATCGAGTTTAGAGTTTTGAGTACGATTTGCATGCGGATAAATTTTTTTTTTGTAACTTACATAGAGTCGTCTATTCCTGGGCCATATAGTTCGCCTTCCTGCGCTTTATTAATTGCATCTGAAGCCATTTTCAGTTGCCGCCAAAAAAATTGAGCCATATTTTTACTCGCTTCACAAATATGCTCCAGTAATATGTAGTCCGTAGATTTAGCCAACCATGGCGGGAAGTCCATCAATGAGAAAAAATTTTTTGCACCTTTATAACCAACGCCTATGACACGCATCGCTAATGCGAACTTTCGATTAATTTCAAAAGAATGGTTAATAAAATCGCATGACGGTATGTATTGAGGAGTACACTTAACACACAACAGAAATTTTGAACCCAAGTCCACGTTCGCTTACTATACCAAATTATATTTTGCTGTTGCACTTTGCACATTTCACAAGACTCGTGATCGCCGAAAAAACGGTAAAAAAATTAATTATTCTATAATCAACTGCATCCATTTTTGGCACATGGTATTCATTCTGATCTCTCAATTTTTTTTGCTGACGTACTCGCTCCGCCATTATCAGTCTCCACAGTTTTTGGATTAAAATGCTGTTTCCTTTTTAAGGTTTGCGACTTATAAATTCGTCCATTTTTCCTGTCTTCTCGCAATACTTTTTTTTATCCATTTTGCACTAAAAAACTCAAGAAACTGTTCCGAATATAAATGTTGGCACGGTTCAACGTTTCGAATCTAACTGCTTCTGAAACAGTATTTCGAACTACAAAGGTTTTTCTTATTTTCTATTTATATATATATATATATATATATATATATATTGAGACGTACAGGTCCGTCTCAAGCTAATGCCCCCACCACAAAGTATAGAGAAATGGTAAAAGACCGGCCGATAGGAAGAGGAGAAGGGGAAACAACGAAAGGAGGAGGGGGAACGACGAATGAGAAAAGAAAAACAGAAAAGAATAAAAACAGTCGAAGGCATAAAAAGTAAAAGAAAGAAAAAACAGACAAGAACAAAAACAATCTAAGGTTCGAGAGAAAAAGAAAAACAGAAAATAAACAAAAACAGTAGAAAAAGGTAACGACAATTAAAAAGTAAGGGAAGGGGAAAAAGCCGTTGGAAGAAAACAGAGAAAGTAACAAAAAAACAAAGGAAGCATACATTTATTTAAAACATGAAAAAAGGTTAACAATAAAGGGAATGATGGGTAATTGGTAAGGGAAGGGGAATAATAAACAATAAAATACGAGTATAAAAGAGGAGGAAAGTCGGAGGAACGGCACTTCTTCTCTTCCCCTCGTGGATCGATAAGTACCGCTCAGGAAAGTACCCCGATAAGGGTCGAAAGCTGAGAGGCGGAAAACATTGAAAAAACGAGAGAAGGAAGAAGGCGCCTTAAGAAAGTCTGACTTTTTTAGATGGATTGAAAAGTACCACTCAGGAAAGTACCCCGATAAAGGTGGAAAGCTGAGAAAGGGAACCTTGAGAAACAAAAAAAAGTTAGGACATAGTTTTTTTTTATCATCAATAAATACGGAAACAAAAAAGAAAACCGGGAGTAGAATAAGAAAAACAAAGCACTAAAAAACATAAAGATCAAACAAAGGAGGAATAATTTACGAAAGGATAGATAGACAATTAATCTTAGGAGAATATAAACTGCGAGGAGGTATCCGAAATACCAGGCGACAATACACACACACACACAGACACAAAATATCCGCAAGGGCTCCCAAACGTATCAGGAGAACCTAAAGGTCAGAAAGACATCGAAAGTCGAAACACCACACCGACACAACACACAAAACAATTGGTATATTATCATAAGCAGGTACGTGGCGCCATCCGACGGCGTCCGCAACCGTTAGCGTAATCGATTACCGACGCGCGATAATCGATTACGCTAACGGTTGCGGACGCCGTCGGATGGCGCCACGTACCTGCTTATGATAATATACCAATTGTTTTGTGTGTTGCGATAATCGATTACGTTCACGGAGAGTAATTACGAGAAAAAGCGCCGTAGCGCGTCAATCGAAAGCGCGCCGCGATCCACCGCGACGTGACGCCAGAGAGTGGGGGGACTCAGGGACGGCAGGTAGCACGAGAGCGCGCTCCGCACCGTACGCAACGAGCGACCGTAGGGAGAGAGGGGATAACGCGCCGTAGTGAGATCGAGCGCGCTACAATCGATACCGCTAGGGAAAGCGGACCGCGACAGACAGCGCCACGCGCAAGCTAGGGAAAGGCGCCCAGCAGACTCCGCGCGCCGTAGGCGGGAGTGCGCCGAAACTCCTGCACACCACGAGCGCTAATACACGTAGGAGAAGGGGAAGAAAATCATCGACCCGCGGTAAAGCCACCGCGCGCCAATACATTTACCATCCGAGCGAGTCCGCCATACGAGTATCGTACCGACCGAGACGCGATACATTAAAAGACACAAAATACACGTTAGCAACACAAAACAACATACGACACTTGTACTTATAATATTATATCGAGTCCCGAACAAATAAAATTTATTGTAACAAATTACGACCCGTTACAATATATATATATATATATATATATATATATATATATATATATATATATATATATATATATATATATATATATATATATATATATATATATGAGTGTGTGTGTACGTATGTATATATATATAGGTATGAAATACAATAAAGACCTTCAGCGACCCTTTGGAGTCGAGCGCACAGCTGCCGCTACCTGTTTACTTTATATGGCTCAAACATGGCGTCCTTCAAAGTTATGTATTTCGGCGAATAATGGTCTGATTTCATTCAATTAGTCGGAAAATACTCGTAAGATATTATACTTTTAGAAAATGAAAAAAAATCGATTTTTTTGAAAATTCTAACTAGACCTCCCTCCTTAAGGTCTTATACTCATTTGAACCACGAGACGGGCGTCGAATAAGAAATGTAGTTATTGAAGTAACTCCCAAGATTCGCAACATCCTCCTGAGCGGGGGACGTGTCTTGTAGGCTGGAACTCCTTCGCAGTGGAGGATTATGTAAGAATTGTACAACGCTTCAAATGTACAGGATTTGGACACATTGCCGGCAACGGCACGGCTAGTGCTCGATGTGGAACATGCGACGGCATCCACGAGATGCGCGATTGCTCGAACAAAACTCGGCAACCTTGTTGTGTGAACTGCAAGTCGGTAAAGATGGACGACAAACACTCTGCTTTTGACGGCAAAAAATGCCCAATACTGAAACGGTGACTCGAGAATAAGGTCTGCCAAATCGAATATTTGTAATTGCCACTCTGTCATCAAATTCCGATGGAAATCTCCGAATAGCCCACGTCAACAGTCAGTCCCTACTGGCCAATGACCACCTTGATTCCTTCAGGATCCTCTTTACACGCTTTCAATGCCATGTAGTCTGTGTTTCGGAGACATCGCTCAAGCCCGAAATAGCCGATGCAAAGATCAACATGCGAGGCTACAATGTATTCAGGCGCGACCGGCTTGATCGAACACGCGGTGATGTTGCGTGCTACTTTTGCGATGCGCTGAGAGTCAGAGAAATCCGCTCATCTTCTGGGCTTTCTGGAGAAGGAATAGCATTTATGTTCCTTGAGTGCAGTGGTGCAAACGAACCAAAAACACTTATCGTAGTAGTTTATAGGCCCCCTAAGACAAAAGGTTTGTCGACCTTCACAAGTGCATGCACTGAGCTACTCCCACAGTATACCAATGTTGTAATTATGGGTGACCTCAACCTGAATATGGATGTGGTGTCCTACGATAGCAGGTTCTTGGTGCAGTTTGTGTTAGTTAATGACATGTTCCTCGTCCCTTATGGGCCAACCCATCACACGGAAGGAAGCGACCCCCACATTGACCACTGCGTGATTGATAGAGAAACGAAGCCCATCGACTTCGGACAAGAGCCTGTGTCTCTCTCAGGCCATGACTGCATCTGGGTCTCGTTTGGCTATAAGATACCTGCTGAACGGGAAAGTGAAGTAATCAAGCGCAGGGTTAAGAACTTCAATGCACACGCCTACTTGGCAGATCTGGCTGCCATCTATTGGTCTTCCTTCCTTAGGTCACCATCCATGGATTACAAACTTTCGTTTCTAAACAGAGTGCTTAATAAATGCCTGGATGACCACGCTCCTTTGCGGCGTTTTGTGCGCCCGAGGAAACGTGCGCTTTGGCTAACTGAAGAGATAAAATCTCTTATGCTCGAGCGAGATAAATTCTGAAAAAGATTTATCCGGAGTCGAGGTAACTGTCTTGATGAATCACGCTTTGACAACAAACGTGAAGACCAACGGACCATAGCTAAATTTAGGGAGCTCAGAAATGCTGTCTAAATGATGATAAAAAACGCGAAGAGAGATTTCTACAACGAGGCATTCAGGAATGTGCAAGATGCTGGAACTGCGTAGAAAAGGATGGGTCATCTTGGAATCCTCCACTCCAGTAATAACAACCACCGGCCGACACTACCTATTGAAGACCTTAATGAGCATTTCTGTACAACCAAGAACGGTGAAACCTGCGCGAATAATGCTTGGGATGAGGAACCAACTGGGGTTTACAACGCATCTCTATTTTGGCGACATATCTCCGGAGGTATCTCTAAAGGTCCTTCGGCGTGTTTCATCCGTAGCAATTGGTACCGACGACGTGTCACTCAGGCTAGTGCGAATGGCTCTACTAGTCATTTTGCTCATGGTGCTCCACGTCTTCAATTTTTCACTCATGCACGGAGTTGTTCGGCTCTTCTGGAAGAAATCGCTGATCAGGCCTCCACCTAAAACCAACCTCCTTCTTCTCCGGCTCACTATACGCCTATCTCACTATTGAGTCCGTTATCTAAATTGCTTGAGCGCATAGTCGCTGACCAAATTATAGCTTTTCTCGAATCGCATGACCTATTATATCTATTTCAGTCCGCCTACCGGAAAGGGTTTAGTACTCACACGGCTCTTCTGCGTATAACTGACTATGTGCGTCAAGGTATAGACAACAGAATGGTCACGGTTATGGTACCTTCGATTTCTCGAAAGCCTTCGACAACGTCAACCATCGCAAGCTTCTCACAAAGCTCAGCAAACTGAACTTCTCTATGTCCGTGCTGCAATTGATGAAGTCAATTGCAGCCCATCTATGCCTAGCAGTTCTAGGCATAGATGGGCAGCGATCTACTTGGGCTGAAGTAAGATCCGGCGTCCCTCAAGGGTCTGTGCTTGGCCCAGTATTATTCACACGTTACATGTCAGATCTTAGGTATGCTCTAGCAGCATGCGACCATAACTTTTATGCTGACAATCTTCAGATTTTTCTTCAATGTCCAGCTTCTGGACTAGATGATGGAATCGCTAAAGTCAATGCTGACATAGTATTAATTAGCATTTGGGCTCTAGTCAATGGGCTCACTCTCAACGCTGGTAAAAATCAAGCGATTATCCTTGGAAGTAGGCGTAATATACGCGCCCTTGATTTGCCTGTAGTACCTGTTATCCGGAATGGTAATGCAATTGTCAAATATGAAAACATAGTCAAGGTCTTGGGAATGTGACTTGATGACGTCCTATGCTGGAAGGAACATATGACGCATGTAGCTAAAGTAGCCAACTCGCGGCTGTACCAACTGAAGGTCTGTCGGAGCTTTCTATCGCGCCAGTTACGTACAAAACTGGTGACGGTCCTAATCCTTCCGGTCATTGATTATTGCTATGTTGTAGCTTATGGGATGGTTGAGGAGCATAATATGATATTGAAGGTTGTCTTCAATTCTTGCGTGCGCTTCATTTACGGCCTGCCTTGACTTGTGCATATAACCCCCTATTGGAATAAGCAGTCCTGGTTACCACTCATATCGCGGCGAAAATACTTTTTATTGTGCGTAGCTTTTGAGATCCTTCGCACGGGCCGGCCGGCCTACCGATGATCACTGCTAGTTACCACTCGGCCTCGACCTGCAGATTAAGACTGCATGCTCTCAGCCCGACGAATTCCGTCATAATTCGACCATTATTTTCGCCTTCATAAGTCCGGGAACTTTTTTGTTGACAAGCGGTATATCATACCCATTGTTCCCCGGATACTTGCTCGTATCGAAACAATGGATATTACGCTTCATGTCGTCATACACATTCTCACACTCAAGGCTGTACATGAGACTATCCGTATCGGTGTATAAGCCGGTGTATAAATTTGTCTTTATACAGAAATACCATGTACTCATAATGAAAGTCATATAATCATGTCTTCGATATGTCGAGTATTCACATACCCACATACATTGGTTTAGTGAATTTCGCCTCAAGCTTGCGTAATTTGACAGCAATAAGATTTTCTGAAAAATACTCCGGCCAAGAAACATTGGTTTGGAAATCGTGGCCTCTGCACGGTACCTGTCCTCTCGCCGTGTTAAAAGCTTAACGTCTACATGATTGCGTATATTTTCCATAGTTTTCTCAAACAACGCATTATTCATCAATTTATAGAGATTTTTTTCAAAGTAATTATTTGCTTCGGTCCGGAACTGCGTATTGAGCTCGATATATGCTCGTGGCCAGGGAGATTGGAAGAATTGGAGTATTCTATGATTTTTAATGTTTTTGAGACCGTGGCGTGCACACTGCTGCAGATTGCGATAATTAATAACATACCTTCCTCGTTATGCACCGTTGCAACCAGTTTTTTGTATTGCCCGCTAGGTGGTTTACCATGTGTTGAACAAAATAGCAAGTCCGTATGTGCATCGTGTACTCTAAGTCAACTTCACGAATGTAACCGGTCGGTGCATCTAGAGCGATCAATGATAAATCGAATGTCGACAAGTCATTGATCTATCGAAAATCACCATAGATCAATGGTTGACACATTTCCCACCCACACGAATTATTTACATCGAAATACACTAAGTACGATGAGGATCATGACGGATCGAACTATGCGATGTATTTGTTATTTGCGCACGCATACCTATTTGAGCAGTGACTTAGGCCACCGCGTATACACCGTTTAACAAATAATACCATGTCAACGTCGGTGAACAATTCGAAGTTAGCGCATATATGTTTCAATATTGCATCCCATGTGTATCCGGGGAGAGTACAGCAATAAGCGGAGTCGAGCCTGTAACTCTCCATACAGCTATTGCGAAAGGTCTCAAAAACGTCGGCCAGTAACAGAACATCGGTCTTCAAGTACAAGTCACTATGTTCACCTCACGTTTGAATAGAAAACCGTTCCCATACATTCTCGGCGTGAGCGTATTCGTTCTCACTTACAATGTCAGGAGTCAAAGTACTGTAAAATGTGTCTAGTGGCGTTATGTGATCGTTTTCCAGTTTATTTGAACTATCGATATGCTCAATGGGGAAGACACCCTTTCGAGTAAATAGGATGAAATTGTCGGTAGGTATGTCAAGAAATTGCGACCGTAACATTTTTAATTCGTCGACTGTCAAAAATGAGGCCAGTTTGTCCAAATTTGTATTGACAAATTTGTATGAATCGATGAAGCGTAATTGAATCGTATGTGACTTGCCTGCCGTTCTAACTTCTTTGGTGAAAGCAATGTATTCCTCCTTGGTTATGGGCACCACGGTGGTTTTCCCTTCGAATGCTGTGGCTAGTTCCTTGATGTTGAACTGTGCACCATAGCCGGACAAATTATGAAAAACTACGGGTATGAAAAAACCCGTTTGTAATTCGAATTGCAATTAAAGTGGGACCTCTATGACGTCCGGTCAGATGGCAATGATCACGAACACGTATGTCGTCTTGGGCAAATGGTCTCTCACATATATGGCACTGAGTAGGGTTTCGAAAGTTTGCCCACTCATCCGGAGTTAGAAGTACCATGGGAACATTATGCCATAAAATATCGTTGATGCACAAAGCTAAATTTTTAAGGTTCTCAACAAACCATGGGACGCATTTGGTATTGCGACCCGCGTAGTATCCCGATAACGAATGGTCATACGAACAATGTACATAGTACGCGATGTTAAACACTTTGTGCTGTTGCTGTATATTTTTGTTGACAACCTTTGCCAAAACGCACTCGAGATCAGCATAAATCACAAATGGTAGTCGCTGTTTTCGTTGAACGTGTTCGAATGTTAGCGATTGTCCATTTTGGTCAGGTAATCGAATAGCACAATCGTTTGATTTTCCACAATTCATCTCGTGCGATCCCAATTAAGCCTCCGTGTAAAAGTAGTGCAAACACCTGTAACAAAATGATGGAACGAATTATATTATCTTTTACTCACCGATTTATTCTTTTTTATCTTTTACTCACCGATCGCAGATGTGTTTCTTGCCGGCTGTTCTCCTCAGCTGCGCGCTCACGAGCCGGGATCAATATTTTATCCATACAAAGTGTCCCACGTTGTGGTCCGACGAATCCTCAACGTACAATAAATTGATGTGTTTGAGCGGCTTTTGGTCGCATATTCGAAGCGGAATAATGCGTTTCTTTTCCGTTGTAAATAGATTAATAGATACGTTATTTTGCGATTTAAATGCCTTTATTCGATCTAGAGTGATGGGAAAAACAATGCCCTGAAGCTGCAGTACGGTTGAGTAGTGTGGATACGAAGTTACTCTGTCCGCATTCTTTGTCGCTGGGTAAACAGCAGCGACCAATGATCACGCGAAACATACGTTATCCTTTGACTTTTTATTCACCACCGTTTTCTTCAGGATTATTTTCCGCGACAATGTAATTTAACAACTGACACACATTTGTTGATTTTAACGGGGAAAACCAAACCAGCCATTGTTTCTTGATGTAGGTGGTTTAAGATTGGTAGTGAGATGCGTCTAGGTTCTCTCGTTGTCACGAATCCGTAAGCTGGTGTGGCTGGTGTGGTGTGGTTGGTAGATTTGATATATTCCGAATTCCTGGTCTGATGTGGTTTTTCAGGTGCGGTTTGCACTGCAGTTCGATTTGGTAATACCCTAACGTTATGGCTCTTTTGGTGAGAGTTGGTACCGTTTGCACACAACAACAACAACAAATTCGGCGATGAGTTTTGAAATTCAAGATGCATTTGTCACTCGTACGGTTGGTGAGAAGATCTCGCAACTTGGGCTTGAAAAATGTTCGGACGATCTAAATGAAACCACGCTTCAGCAGATGCAAAAATAAAAACCCCTCCGAAGAGCACAACAAAAATAAGCGAATCGTCGCGTTTTCTAAAAATCGAATATTTAATCAATCTACCACCACAACCCCCGTCGTTATATAAGCTCTAAACACGTAAAAAACACTTCGGTTTTCCATCCTCACTCATCGTCACTCGCCTAACAAACTCTCCCTCCACTGGAAAATCATAACCCTCTCCACCATGCAGCATCTTTGCACCACAGTATGAATAATCAGCATATTATGAAGACTGCTGACCCCCACTAATCTACCAAAACACATTCTCTAACACCCATAACGATCCATCGGTATGGTAGTAGCCGCTACGCCCCACCCCGCACATACCGCCTCTAGCCGCCGCTACCGCCACAGCCAATTCCCCAAAACGGGATCCCCCACCACCAATTCCCCATACAGGCCCACTGAAACGGTCTGGCTCGTGACACTTCACATATACACCTCTCCCCGATGACGTCACAGTCGTCTCCCTCTGCACGCTTATAACTACTCTCGACGAATATCTAGCGTTCCTCTCATTACTGTTTAAAGTGCTGCATGGAGGGAGATGAAAGGTACATCGTCAAAAAAGTAGTTTTGCCTGTAAAGAGGTGAAGTTTCTCGGTTATATGGTCGATGAGTTAGGAATCCGACCAAATCCTGAAAAGATTTAACCTTTCATTGATTTTCCCGTGCCGAAGGATAGAACGCAACTTCGTCAATTAAACGGATTCATTAATTGGTATCATCAGCACTTACAAAATATAGCTCGAATTCAAGGTCCTCTTAATAAGCTAACGAGTCGAAAAGTTTCATGGCAATGGACGGAATTTGAGCAGCCATCTTTTGACAACGTTAAATTTGCTTTCGTTTATGCCCCAAGATTGTTTACCCCAATCCCCAGGAAACTTTTCGTTTTGTACGCTGATGAAGTGGCTAGGACTTCGGCCTCGGCGCGGTTCTCGTACAACGTGATCCTGAGGATGACAGCAAAAAAAGTCTGGCGGTCGTGTGGGCAGTAGGGAAATTGTGGTGTTACCTTGAAGTAATGCCATTCACTGTTATCCCCGACCACCAGGCATTGCAATGGTTGTCCGGGTTGAAAAATCCTGTGGGCCGTCTAGCAAGATGGGCGATTTTCCTCTTGCAACACCCAATGAAAGTTGAATAAAAACGGGGCACTACTAACGAGGCTGCCGACGCACTTTTACGAATTTTCGACATCGATGTCGACCCCATGGGTTGCGAGCGAATTATTGAGGAAAATTCGTCCGAGAAAACTCTATTGTCAACAATTTGCGACGGTCATTGGTACGAAACGAAACGCGAGTTGGTAAAAACTCATTCAGATAAGTTTACTGAGCGGAAGATCCATAACAACGAACTGTATTATTATAGATCAGATTTTGGTAAGCTATTTATCGACGACGAAAACCCCTGGAAAAAAGTCATTCGACCAGACGAGGTAACCGCAATTCTGAAAGAAAATTACGTGACCCCTCAGGGGGGACATTTAGGACGGGATAATACCTATGACCGCATTTAACGTAATTATTATTGGCCAGGTATGTCGCGGAACATAAAAACCTACATCGAAGAGTGCGACATTTGTGTAAAAGTTGAACCTAATCAAAATCCCATATAAGGGCCTCTTTCGACGAGGCCTCTGCTGAAGCCATGGGCACAATGATCTGTCGACACTGTCGGACCGCTTGTTCGATCAAAAAAGGGAAATGTATATTTCATTGTTGTTCAAGATACTTATACTAAATTTATTGAACTTCTTCCTGTGAGAAACCAGATAGGGAAAACGGTAGCCAAGACCTTAACAACCGTATTCGATCGATAGGGCACGATTCCTGAATATATTACCACGGATAATGGCATTGAGTACGTTAATAAGAAGGTACATGCACTTTTGACAGCAAACAAATTAAACATATAACAACTCTGAAAGCTCACCTTCAAGCCAACCCGGTAGAGAGAAAGTAAAACGGACAATCAAGCCTACGATTTCCGCATTTCTAAAGGATGATCACAATGAATGGGATGAAAACCTGTCAAAATTACAGCTAGCTTACAATACGGTGCCACACGCAGGTCGTAGAGACTCGCCATTTTACCTAAACTTTGCTCGCGCGACCCCTTTTAGACCGCGGGAGAGTCTCGCTGACGGACAATGGCAAAAAACTAGTAGAATGGAATGGGTGAAAAGAATAGCCAGGTCCCTTAGTAGAGGAATGGGTGAAACAAATAGCCCGGTTCGATGAATCAAGGCATAAAGCCGAAGGGGAAATGCAGCTACAACGAGATAAACATCTTGCCAGGACAATTTAAAGAGGCCCAGTGAAAAGGTCAAATTAGAAATCGGCAGCAAAGCTTATTATCCGAATAAAAAAATTGAGTAATAAAGACGAAGGCTATGCGGCCAAATTAGGCCATAAATATGTTGGTCCCGCGGTAATAAAGCGCGTAATAGGACCAATGATCGTCGAACTGTCCGATAAATCTTCACAAAATTGTTCATCGTCCTTAGCACTTTATTATGTTGACATCATCGAGGCTTACTGAAGAGGGCGTCGAAGAGGCCATTGGAAGCATTCAAGAAGACGATTCAAATCCAAAGCGCGATGCACCGAAAAATGCCGGCCCTTAAGGGGGCTGTTCGACGAGAAGCTCAAAATTAAGAGTATGTGACGAGAGGTTCAGGAAAATTCACAATCACCGGAAGAGCACGGGGCGGAGACTGGCATAAAGTCCAATGAAGCTCGAAAATACACCTTGAATTGCCTCGATGATATCGGTCAGGTGAACGCACCAACGGACCTTGAGGGTGGACGAGTTCTCGCTGAGGGAACCGATAGAAGAGAATTTATCAATCTGCTCAAGAGGTCCGCTATGGGTTAGGTAGAGCGCCGTATAACACTCAGTGAAGCATTGAATCCTGCCTTCGTCACGCTCGCTCACCTCGTTGAGTGCGCCCATTGTAACAACGTCAAGGCATCGGTGTAGATGATGGAAGTCTGTCAAGAGCCGGCGACTTTACGGCAAGTCCAACCCACCAGCAGTCACCACCGGCACCGCAACCACCGCCGCTGACGTCCCACATTGCCAATTTCGTGCCAACGACAAACGGTAGCACCGTAACCCTAACTTTCAATAATCAGCTGAACAATGAAGCCCAACGATTGGTCAGGTCCGGAAACAACTCCTCCTTCACCACGCTGCACAACAATAAACTGCAAAGAGCTCGAATTGGCAGACACTGGTGCGAGCCCCGACCGTTACACTTTTAGACACGTATCAGCGCTGCGGTCGGAAGCGGAAGACTTGGTCGAATGAGGGACTCATTCAGCGAGGTGAGGAACTCGCGGTTCATCCCACGATGAATGTAAGGGACGAGAAAACTGTAGCCTCCCAGCACTAGTAGTTCCAACATCAACAGTAGCAGTGACAGCAATTCACGAGGGAATGGTGATTATCAATTGGTCCAGCACGAGGTCCTACACTCGATGACCAATCAGTACGAGGTCTTCGAGTTTCTCGGTCGAGGCACCTACGGGTATGTCGCCAAGCGTTGTAAAAGAAACGGACGAAATTGTAGCTATGCAGATTCTTAAGAATACACCGTCTTGGTGCCCACAAGGTTCAAGCACCTATAGCCGATTCGACAACCCCTCCCATAACTCAACACCGATCTACGACGTTTCACCCATCATGTCGACACACATCTACGTTACTTGGAGATACTCCACTTAAACTAGTTATAAAATTTCGCGCGCATATTAAAATAATCAGTCTCATTAAGTTTCACATTGTGTAGTACCAATTACTAAAAGATCAGCCGAGGAACGCTAAAGTTTAAGTGTTCATTCTTGTTCCTTTTGTTATTAAGTGTATTATTAAGGTCATTAGTCTTAACAGCCTTGTTGCTCTTGATTATCCTTGATCGTGAGGTCGCACAATTCTGAGTTATTTTTCATGCCGGCCTCATGGTTTCAGGCCATGTGTTGAGGCGGGAATTTTAGGTCTAGCGCGGTAAAACTCATTCTGCGACGAGCACCAACCACTCTCGTCACCACGTCAAGGTTCGGGGGAGGAGACTGAGACAGAAAATTCAAGAACAGTAACCCTCGACGTGGTACCTCGATTTTCCCCCACCGCTAATTAACATCTGTATCAATCATCGATCGCGATATTTCCTTACGGCGCGTTAAAGCGACCGATGGTCGATAAGAGGTGGAAATCGTGGGTCGATACGCTTGCACCAATAGCCGAAAAAGAAATATATGGATCCCGAGGAAGAGGGAAGAAATGAGCCGAACAATTAACGCGTCGCGGAGACACGTCACTCCCTGGCCCGGGTGTGGTTGAGAAAGGACGTCTCAGTCCGTGTAATTTTGCTCTGGTTTGTCTATATTTTAAGGAGATATACCAGTATGCCACTTTCAAAAAATCGATTTTTTTGCTTTTTTCGACAGTTTATACTTTAAAGAATATCATCATTTATATCATTTTATCTTGCAAAAATCGATAGTTAAATCTTTAAACGCGTTTTTCTTGAATTGAGATTTTTCAAATTTTTTGATATTGTAAATCAAAGAGCAATAATCCAATTGACTTGAAATTTGAACTGACTACTCTTGAATATATTTACTCTACAGTGGCGTATGATATTTTTGATTGGATGAAAATTTACGATTTGGCATTGAAAAAAACGACCATTTTATAGGCAAAAAACAGACTTTTTTCATAACTACGCCATTTTGTTAGATTTTGATATTTTTCGAAAATCCTACGTCATTGTACTGGAAATACTTTCCAGTTTAACGACATTTCTTCCTTTTTCAGTTTTAGCTACTTAATCGGCCGGAATCATGTCAGCAGCGGAGGACCTTTTTTTGCGCCTCCGAACGTAGCACATAAGTCGCTTGGATATCAATATTTTTCTATGAAAAAAATGTAATATAGGTCAAACATAGCCAAATATATTCTTAATTTTCCGAAGCACATAATAAAGTACTTTTTTCCAAAAAATTCCCGAAAATCACCCAAATTTTCAGCGTTCACACTGGTTTAGGCTCTTAACGTGTTTTTTATTGCGAGCGTTGCGGTCCCCAAGCGGAGGATATATTCGACGGAGCCGGATTTAAGTTGATATTGATCGACGGGAGCTGTCCGTAGGATTGAATGAAGGAATTGTTAACGAAGGTTCAATTGGATTTGAAGCCTTAGGCCACAGAAACGGGTATAAAATCATGTGCGAATCTAACATTTTTTTTCGTTCGAAATTTTTTCGTCCGTAATTAATTTTATGAGTGAATTACTTTTTCATATAAAAAAATTGTTAAATTCGCACATTATTTTATACCCGTTACTGTGGCCTAAGGCCTTATATTGTTGAAATAAATAACGTAAGTGTTGAAATGCTTTAATTATTTCTGCTTCGGCAACATAACTTGAATTTTCAATCTCACGGGTCCTCCAACCTTACCCTCCCTGCTTGCGAAAGTCTTGGCCATGCAAATATTGATTTTGGAAAATTTAAATTGAATGAAATGAGTCGTTAGCCCCATTAAAGCTAACTGGCGCCCAATTTACCTTGGATTGCAATTGCTTCGTAGCTTAGGGCTCTACCAGCCGAGGGACCCCGGCCGCGGTAGGTGAAGGCATTAAAAAAAAGCATTCCTGTCTCTACTTTTTCTCTAAATTCTGCGACCCCTCCATCTGACGCAGTAAAATTGACATTTCCGTCGAGAAATTGAAATGCAGCGCCCATTGTCTATTTTTTCTGCATACAAGTCGTCACGAGCTTTTTTTACGCTCATCTCCAGAAATCGTTCGTATGCGCTTCGATTTATGACATCGAGCTTGTCGTATCACGTACCTCCTTTTTCAATACGGATTTTCCAGGTTGCTAATTGGGCCCTGCTGGTCAATAAATTCGTAGATTATTTGCGCTGAGTTATTGTTGACCAATTCGGATGCAACTCGGCAAGTTGCACAGCCTTCACTTTCTTTGCGTATGGAACAATGACTGACGATTGCTTATCCTTTTTACTGCTTCCTGAAGAAACATTCATTTCCTCGGCTCTTCTTTTCAGGGATTCGATGTCGCACATAGGTCCGAAATTCCGAAAAGCGGGAAAGAACCAAAATAAGAATATATTTTTTCTAGGAACTTTTAATGGTTAGAATAGATGTAGTGGTACCCCTACTATGTGTTATGGCCATTAAGAAAGGCGGAGCGTCCTTATCCGGCTTGGGAACGCATTTCATTCGTGAGCGTCGGGCCGACCGCATTGTTTGTTCGTCGCGGCGAAATAACATGAAAGTTTAGACGCGTTTACAACAGTGAAACGTTAACGGATTTTCATTTTATAAAATGAATTCTTCTCCGGAAAGTAAGTACAATTTAAATGTCCTGTGCAGAAATATTATTAACAATATATGGAGGAGTGAATTATTAATAGCGGTGGTGTTGTTTTCCTTGATCACGTTTTAAAACTTCGTGTTAAAAAACGCAATAAGTCAAAAGTGGGGTTGGGTGGGGCTCTGAATCAGAATGGACATTGTTGCTCGAACATTTCTTCAAAACATATTCAAAAACTAGCTGCACATAGCTGCACTTTCTTTTTTAGTTATTATTTTTGTGGGAAGATGTGTGCACTTTCGGCCGTTCTTCGTTGTTTTCGCGTCCAAAATGTTTGTTTATAGGAAATTGGTAAAATTAATTCGTTTAAATAATCATATTTTCCAATTCTTACAGATCCTCCGGATGATACCAAAGAAATTTCTTTCACGAGAAGGGAAATTTTTGAAATCGTGAAACCAGTGTTAAGTGGGAACATCAACGTGCTCAGTGAAATTATTGAAGGACAGGTTTCAAAAAAAAACAGGAGCATCCATACATTTTGTCGCTAAACAAAAAAGATGCCCTGAAAACATTAGTATCCGAATTCAGGAAAAGGTGGAAACAAGCGAACAGGATAGAAAACAGAGTCTACGCAAAATTCCACATCCGGCTCAACGTTCCTATACTTTTCACTACTGAAAATGAAGGTTCGACGACTTCCACGGAAAACATAGCGGGGCCTGGGCGTCCTTCGACAAGTTGGGACGATTTGAGTGACAGGTCAAAATGAAGGAAGACAGAAAAGATTCGTGAACAATACAGCGTCCAAGAACTAGCCTTCGCTACACGAATGCATCTCCGAGCTTCTGGAAATTTAGAGGCTACGAAGGTAATTAGGGATATCGCCGAAGGTAGTCCATTAACCGCATCAAAGTACCGGGCATCTATGGAAGACGTTCCAGGAAGAGTATTGACAGGCAACGAAGTATTATCATTTGTTGTAGAAGGTGGAGTGACGAAGAGCGTATATGAATTAATACGTTGCACATCCGCTATGATAATTTATAGAGGATGGCCGCCTTATAGTACTGTATTGGAAGCTAAGAAAGAGTGTTACCCTGATAAGTCCGAAATTTGTGTAACTGAAAGTGCCGCCACAGTTGGACTCCAAGCATTGTTAAATCATACAGCTGAACGATTGGTATTAGTACAATCGGAAGTTATTAGAAGTCTTCCTGAAAACAAACTTGCTGGTTTAGAATTGATATGTAAGTGGGGATGCGTTGGCATTTCTGATCAAAGCACTTACAAACAAAAATCCAGCGATGAAAATGGCAATAAATCGGGTGCAAACATTTTCTTTATTTCACGTGGCCCCTTGCAAATGTATGGAAAATTCAATCCACAGGTTATTATTTGGAGAAATCCTCGTCTTTCGTCGCCAAGATTGTGTCGCCCGATAAAAATAGTTTTTTTGCACGAAACTGCCAAAGCAATTAGGACAGAAGTTGATTGTATGGAAGCGCAAGAAAAAAATTTGTGCCCTTTGAAACCATACTTAACGGAAGAAAAATTAACATCCATTTCAAACGTGTGTTGACAATGATAGATAGTAAAGTTTGTAATTCGATTACGAATACATCGTCAAGTATGCGTTGCTACCTTTGTGGCGCTACGTCTAAAGATTTCAATGATTTCGATAAGATGTTACAAAGACCGGTCAATGAAGATTACTTCAAATTCGGAATATCGTCGCTGCATGCTTGGATATGGTTTTTCGAAAGTTGCTCGCATGTATCCTAAAAATTAGACATAATAAAATGGCAAGCGCGCAAAAAGGATAAAGAAGGACTTGAGAAAATAAAAAAATATATGACAAGGTTTTGGTGACAAATTAGGGCTTATTATTGACTAGCTTTTGCCCGCGGCTTCGCCCGCGTGGATGTCGGAAAATATTCCACGGGAACATACTACCGTGATTAAAAGTACCCCATTTGTTAATCTAGGTAAACAATGTCTTCTCACATTGCTTATTATAGTATCCGAGGTGCGGCGCGCGGATTAATATATGATTGCTGGAGGTTAACAAATCCGAAATCTTACAATAGTAACGGAAAACATAACGAAACGGAAAATTACCTACTTGAATGCCAAATTTGAAGGCAACTGTAAAACGGATATTTAAATCCTACCAAAAAAAAAAAGTAAAAGTTAAGGTAAATAGTTCCCTTAATAATTCAAATTAAGCTTTTACTTACATTGTTATTCTCAGGGGGTTAGGACCATTTTTTATTTATACTTAAAGTACCTCTTTATATACTACATTAGAGGTTCTGCCCTCAGGTACTAACACAACCAGGCTGCTAGATGAGCTCACTCTCGAGCAAGCCACGTAAAACTGGCCGTGCGAGAAGCAGTCCCCTCTAAGATCAATCCCCGCTGTTTTCAGTAACTGACCCTGAGACTTATTAATCGTCATTGCGAAACATACCTTAAGGGGGAACTGCAGCCTTTTAAACTCGAATGGGTACTCCGACGGTATTAGTGGTATCCGCGGTATATACACCGATTCACCTCGAGCACAGCCAGTAAGTATAATGGCCTCTACCACGTTTTTATGTAAGGCTTTCACACGCAACCTGGTACCATTGCACAACTTTGGCGGATTAAGATTTCGTAGTAGCATTACTGGAGCACCCACTTTGAGGATAAGTTTGTGAGACTTTCAGCTTTCTAGGTCCAAGGGTTTGCGCTGGGCGTTGATGAGTCAGTCAGTCAGTCAGTCAGTCAGTCAGTCAGTCAGTCAGGACTTCTCTTTTTATTTATATAGATGGAGGATAAAATCTCTAAAACCTAATAATATAACCTAATAACGGGACGAAAAATTACCTACTTAAATGCCAAATATGAAGGCAACTTTAAAGTGAAAATATTAAATCCTCATTATTCTCTATCCTGTGAGAATTACAAAAAAATAGTTACGTAAATAATCCCCGTTAACCACCCCCCCCCTAAACCCCTTAATGACAAACTTTATTACATAGGCAAGTATTTGTGTCAAGTTTCAAATAAGATCAAAGAAGATGTTTCAAAGAAGATAAGCCCCGCGATAAAATCCTCCCCTGTAAAAATGACTATCCCTTTTTAACCCGTTAGGGGTCGATTTTCGAAAAACCCTGATACACGTTATTCTTTATTTTTGTTCTCAAGCATAAATACTGAGTTTAGAGTTAATCGAACCGCGCGTTAAAATTCTTCCATACAAACTTTGATACCCCCAAATCCCCTCTTAGGGGGTAGTTAAGGAAAAATAAAAGTGACAAAGTTTATAATTTACTTTATAATTTATTTGTGTCAAGTTTGTTTGGGTTTGTTCGACCCCTAACGGGTTAAACCCAAACAAACCCAAACAAACTTTCACCCCCAATTTAACTCCCTTAGGGGTTGAATTTCGAAAAATCCTTCCTTATTCCTTGTCTATATTATAAAGGGAACCTTTGTGCAAAATTTCAGCTTTCTAGGTCCAAGGGTTTGGGCTGGGCGTTGATGAGTCAGTCAGTCAGTCAGTCAGTCAGTCAGTCAGGACTTCTCTTTTTATTTATATAGAAGATAGATAGATAGATAGATAGATAGATAGATAGATCAACCAAAACAAGGCTACGGAACTTCAAATGACGGAAATACAGATCGGCGGTTTTTCGAAAATTCTGAAATCTCTGCTTCTATACGGGATTTGACGAGAAACTATTTAAAAATAGAGCAGCGGATAGCGACACACTTTAAAAGTCTTGTTCATTTACGTTCGAGTTAATCATTTAAAGATAATCAAACCCAACAAACACTTTTTCGGAAATGTGAACATAATAAAAAAGGTTAACCTTTTTCCATTATGTGTACATTTCTAAAAAAAAAAACGCGTTAAAAAATGAAAAAGTTGCCCCCAGGGATCCCGAACTCGACACCTCCCGCACGCTAGCCCGGGCCGCAAACCACTTGGCTGTCAGCCGTTGTGATTATTGGCATACTCGCAACGGGCTTACGGTACTCAATAAACTTTAAACTCTTTTTTCTAAAAAATGTGGCCGAGTTGGAAGCTAGTTTTTTGGGAGTAATATTAGTACCTACCTGCCTACCATCCTGTAAAAGCGCATCCCAAAACTCGGTTGTCGTCTGACCGAGTTCCTTTGTTAGTCCTACCCGTGGTCTTACACACAGGTGAGTCCCCGGGTGGGATTGCAACAGAGATTCCCGCCTCCGAAACTGCCGTCCCTCACCTAAGCGGATAAGGGCGTTTGTCTACCGCCGACGTTACCGAGAACGAGATGACGTCGCCGAAGTAGCGATACACACATTACTATGGTCGCGTGTCCACCTACGTCCGTCATCCAAGTGCTGTCATCTCGGCCGCCAAGATTGTGGGTTTTTCGGCGCTACCGCTAGAACTTGTCCCGAGATCGTGACGGGCCGAAGTGCTGGTAATACAAAACGCGTCTGTACTTGTCCACTACACCCGAGATTGTCGGTGACGGCGCATGTTTTTTGCCTTGTTTGGTGATGCTAGACTAAACCAACGAGATCGGTCGCGGTGGATACATGATCGCCGTCACGTCGTTGTGAACTCAGTCCAAAATAATATCGTTTCTTCATGACGGAGGCAGTGGAAAAACGCTCTAACCCTACAGCAGTGACGCTAGCGGCTACACAATATTAAGAAATATCTACAAAAACCGATCTCTCCCCACCAGTGCAATTTCCAAACCTATATGTAAGACTGTACGCCCTACTACAGGGTCGATATCAGTGACGCCCATGGTAATCGCAGCTACGAGCATAGCTACGGTCATAGAGTGGGGGGTTAGGGGAAGGCCGCGGCGTACTAATAGCTGGTAACATTTTTCGCAAAATAGCCGACGGTGCAAAATAGCTGGCGGCAAAGTAGATGAGTGTTACTGTACCTATAGTCTGGTGTCCTTATTCGTTTCATGTTGTGAAGATATTTTCGAAAGTATCCGTGTCCGGTGAGTTTATTCGGGTAAGATTAAAATTTACCTCCCCAAATTCCCGTTCAGTCCACGGCGGACGTCAAGCGCGTCCGCCCACACTTCTGCGCCATACAGGAGGATCGAGTGGGCCATCATCATCAAGAGTCTACGTATTGAAGGTTTCGGTCCGTGTGTATTTGCCATCAGGCGACTGAAAGCAACCTTCGCCACCGCCCTCCTTTTTTTGAAACTCATATCCGTGATAAAGCATTGAAAACAATTAGACATAGATTTTTTCTTATCTGCGGAAAAACGGATCTAAGGTGGAAAACCACCCCTCAAAGAAAGGCGCATCGAGGGGTGATTTTGCAGTTTCACCCTCAAGCAGTCCATCGATCTGAATGAAAAATAAACCAAACTTCTTCTAATGTGAAGCGATGAAAAATCCACTATATGATAATTGAAAAAAATTAAATTAAGGGGTGCCATGCGTTTTTTATAAGAGTCCTTTCCATCCTTCAAAACCTTTTGCCGAAGATAAAAAAAATTGTCTAAATGTTTGCAATGCTTTATCATATATATTGGTTTCAAGAAAATGGAAGGTGGACACAAGTGATGTTTATTGTAAGCCGCGGGAAGGACGGTGACCGTCACCATGTCGTCCGGCCGTACCGACGACGTCGTTCGCTATTCCGCGCGCGGGCAATCGAATTAATTCATCATCTGCAACGGGAGAAACTCTCCAATAGGTTTGCATGATATTGAATGTGATACCTAAAAGTATCAGGAATGCTCACGAGACTTGAATTCTGCAAAAATGTTGACAGTTACAACAATAATAAATCGATGAAGCGCATAAATAACTACATCTCCGCTTGTAACAAAGACATTGAGAACTTTTTCTTGGACATTACACATCTCGCAAAGCCGCAAAATAATCTTGCAGAATATTTCATTAAGCCCCGAAATTTAAGTAGTTGGTTGAAGTTGTTTATAAGCTAAAAATGTATATCCTACAAATAGGACAGTATTTTTTAAATAATTTTTTTAAGGTGAATCATGAATGTACCCGTTGAAAACTACCACCATGATGTTTTTGCACTGTTCGAGTCTCGTGGATGAGTTGCTATAAGGAATCGTCAGATTTACGAAAATCGGTTATTTATGTTGAACTCTCTGACATGGCTGGATAAAATTGACAGGTATCCATTTGCAAGCGTTTCAAATAAAACACATTTGTAACCAATTTCAAACTGTTCGTCGGCGATGTATCTTTATTACTTTCTTATATGTATTAAGACGGAGAGATTCGTCTCATGCTCGCGCGTTGACCGACCGGGCGAAGGCCAAGAATGTTGTCAAGCGAAGTCACTGCCGTCTCACTCTCTTGCTGGGAAATTAGCAGAAATAGTACAAGTGGAGCCTTTCCTCGATGGAACCCCAAAGTACAGTAAAAATTTCAAAAGAAAATGGATAAAGAAAGGAGAAAATATTTAAGCAACATTTATTGCAAAAAGGCGCTTCGGAAGGGGAAGGAATTAGCGGGAAACGAGGGTTATAAAAGGGCCTTCCTGAGGGTAGGTCCAAGCTGGAGAAGCAAGGATAGTGTTCGGAATAAGAATATGCTAAGGGTGGAAAACGAAAAAGAATCAAGTCTTGAGCCTCTGACTAGGGACCCGAGTGTCCGGAGTAATTAATAGACGTCCAAGCTGAAAAAGCAAGGAAAATATTCGCGAAAGAATGGGATTGGGATCGAAAAGAGAAAAAGGCGAACAGGAATAAGGAACGAGGATCGGTGGCTAGAGTACTCAAAAGGCATAAGTCCAGCTGGAAGGAGCCTGGAGAGGGCCCCAATAAGGAAAGGCACACGCTTACAAGAAAAATTAGGGAAAGGAGAAATTGAAAGATTGAAATAAAAATATAGAATTCCAGGCTGACCAAGCGTCTCGAAATAAATCATCAACCCCTAAATTCTGACGTTAAAGGCAAGAAAAAAACAAGCAATATCCCAACGAGAGAAAGAGAGAAGGAATGAGAACAAAAGGGGCAGTGGTGGAGCAAGGCCAAAGCGGGAAGATTCAAAATTCACGCACATACACATACACTCGAACTGTACACCGAGATACACATAAAACAAAATTGGAGCGAGTGGCACAACCGACACATACACCCACACCTATCCTTTCGACGCAAAGCTCTCACATCTGCACGCCCATGAACCGAGAGACAAGCGCGCCAACAAACATTTACAAGCGACGGCCGAGCGCAGCCAGTATGAAAGAGAACGGTCGAGATTCGGAGAAAATTATAATGTAGGTACCAACGACGTATGAGGCCCCGCCCTCGAGAGAAGCCGCGTAAGCCCGCCCAAGAATCACGTCTTTGTGACAGACGTTAGGCGACAAAACAAAAACACGCAACCGCGGTAAATCAAAATGTACAGGAGGTTTCACATCTAATGTACGTGATATTGGAGAGATAAGATACGATTTTTTTACGCGGTTAAAAGGTCTCAATTAATCTGCTCCATAGTCGAGTCTCGAATCCAAATAAATTTAATGTAACTAAGGGTTACCCGTTACAGTGTGTACACCGATTACGCCGTGTTGGCTGGTCCGATTTGAATGGTTGTTTCCTTACTGTGTAGGGAAACAGCGAAGTGGTCCCATGAATATGTTACGCTAATCTGCTAAGTACGTAATCGATAGGACACAAGACGTATTGAAATTTCAAAATTAATTAAAAAATAATACAGAATAGTATTGAAACTACGAGTAGGTAATTTTACCTTCGAGCGTGCATTCGAGGGTGTTGGAAACTTAATTGGACCGCTCGATTCGAATTGGTCGTCATCGATAGGACACAAGACGTGAAAATTGACCTGTTTTATTTCTCGCTAAAATAGACCAGACAGGCTCCTATTGAAGGCAAAATCGTTTGGTAGTCACAAATTTTCAAGTCCCATTCTCATGCAGGCCTCATTAAGCCCAGGAGATGGATTTTTTAAAATACATACACGTGTTTCGGATCAACAGTTTTGGTCCAAATAAGTTTTACCTGGAAAAGTCGCAATCAGCGAATGATTTTGCATCGCCAAGGGTCTCGGGAACTCAATTGGACCGCTACATTCGAATTGGTCGTGATTGATAGGATACAAGTCGTATTAACATTTCCAAATTAGTACAAAATTAATGCAGAATAGTATTGAAACTACGACTAGGTATTTATATTCATATTTACCGTTTTAAACCGGCTTCAAACTGTTCGTCGGCTAGGTATTTGTATGTATTTTGATATGTATGTTGAGACGGATTCGTCCGTCTCTGGCGCGAATCCCCCCCACCACTTATTCGAAGACAGCAATGTGGACACGCACGGCCATTGCCCTCAGTCACTCTCCTTAGGAAGGGAGCAGAAAATGATACAAGTGGTGACATCCCTCGGGGGACACTCAAAGGAAAAATAGAGACAAAAAGGAAAAAGAAGGGAGACAATATTAAAGTAACGTTTACTTAACAGAGGATGCTTGAAAGGGGAAGAAAAGAGCGGGGAATAAGGGGTATATACGGGCCACCTCGAGAGAGGAAAGACCTACTTATTTGCAGTGAGCTTCAGAGTGAGTGCCGAAACGAGATACTAGTACAGGCTTTTTAAGCGTGGAAGAGATCGAACTAGGGAAAGCATTGAACAAGACGAAGCAAGTGAGCGTAATAAAATTAGGGAATCTCTTTTATTAGGAGGGCCTTAGTACCGGACGCTAGTACCCACTGATGCAGCAGGGAAAGTGACCGTTTAGGAAAGGAGCCGGAATAATAATAGAGAAAATTTGGGAATCTTTTTCAAACGATTTTCACACGAGTCTCGAGCGGAGATGCTTGACTTTCACGACTATGGAACGTGGAATTTGGCATAAGTACGGAAATAAGCGCATGTCCGAGCCCGAAAGGCAAGGAAAGTGACTGAATAAGGAAAGTGGCAAAGAGAAGCGAGTACAGATAGGGAAGAATCACCACCAACCGATTAGAAAAAGTACGACAATTAGAAAAAAGGATCAAATTAATAATCTCATAGATATTCAAAAGAGAAATTTTGATAAATTAAAAGATAACGCACAGAGTCGCGAAATTCGAAACAAATAAAGCATCCTGCGTGAATAAATGCCAGAATACTAAATTGGAGAGCTAGCTGGAAGACCAGATGAAAACATGTAACGAGAGCGAGAGAGGAGGAACAACAACAAACGGGGCAGTGGCCGAGCAAGACCGAACCGGCGAAATCGCGAAGATCGCGCGATACACATAGACACACACACATAAGGATACGCGACAATAGGAGTATTTCAATTTTCGAAAGGAATGTGAGACACATACAAGTCAAGGATGTATATACACAAAAAGTACACAAACACGAAACAGCGGCCATCATAAAAAAGGAGTTATTCGTTACCCGGGCAACGGACGCTTGCGAAATTTCGAGACGTTGTAAGTTGGCGGAGCTTACAACGCCTCGGTACGCAATAGCCGCGAAAGCCAAACCGACCTAGCGCGCGAAATCATGATACAGGGCGATTCAAAACGTATTTGCACTGTGAGATAAAAAGAAATCTGAACAAATCTTCGTTCATTTGTTGAGACATAAAGGTTTACATTAATTTACTCTCTTATCGTGCCCGAATCCAAATAAGTATAATGTAGTTAGCGGTGACTCGTTACAATGTACCAATTACCCCTTATTGGCTGTTCTGAATGGAATGGTCGTTTCCTTGCTGTATCAAATCTGCAAAGTATGTTTTCCAAAAATCCGAAAAACTCATAAGCCTAGCGTGTTTCTTAACATCTGAGCCCTAATTCACAATGACAACTGAGCGGATCCTTGCTTTGAAAGCACGCCGATTTGTATGTAGAGGACACCAATCGACATGATAAGCGCGTGGCCCGATCGGTCAGTCCTACAGAATTTAGACCTAGGGCCCAGTCAATCGAAATCTCAAATATTGAGAGCAACAAACAAGTCAGTCGATAGAGTATGCTAATTTCATGTGCTAGATTTAGATAAGTGAACTTCAGTTAGGTAGTTCTTCAGTAAGGTAATTTGACTATGGAGGTTTTGTTAGGAAGCCGAAAGTACTTGCTGAGCATTTTAACAAAGGGCGTCAGTCGTATCCATGTAGGGGAAAGGTGTACGAGTTGATCCCATGAGGTAAGATGATCATTTTCAATTGCGACGAAACTATTCACGCTATCTAGTGGTATTCTTTGGCGAAACGTAGTGCCCGACACCCCCCATATTAGTCAATTCCTGATGGCGATGTGAGAGATACGATTTTTTTGACGGATAACAATTAAAATTGTGAGCTGCTGATCTAAAGTACGGTTGACTTTAAGGTTAGGTAACTTTGATTGTATACTGTGAGTTGTGATGCTTGTTGTCGTTGTGGCTTTCTAATATGCTCAATTTGGATTTTGGTTGGCGTGGTAACAGTGGAATACTTATAGGTTATATTACCGAGCAATGAATGAAAATGTAGAGTTTGGCGCAAGATTATTCCCTTCTAGGTGTACGACATGATCCCTAGTTTGTTGTTTTATTTATATAAAAAGATTGTCTATTTATGTTCAAACTACACTATTAATGTATAATTTATCTCATAAATAATAATTGATATACCCAAGTGATTTAAGACTGGCTGAAGAAGACTGGTATGCTTTAATTCTAGTTGGGTGAGATAAAACTTATAATATAAAGGTCATTTAACTTGTAAGTCTAGTTTATGTTGTATACCTATGATTAATATATATAAAGGTGTTGTAAACGCTAGCAAATATTTATTTATATTTAGCTATGTCACGTCCTGACGGGACGTGGGTGTATATATATATAGATATTGTAACGGGTTTTCTGGTCCGCACACTTCCGGGCCCGTACCGCTCCCGAAGCCGGCCGGGTGGACGTGGGCGCCAGGTACCGGAGTACCGCCGACCGAGGGTCGACTTGTGATTTTGTCCACCCGAGCGCGGTCCCTTGATGTTGGGACACCCGGTGTGGAACGGCACGACCCAGGCGGTCCAACTAGCTCTGCTCGCCGGAGGATATGGTAGAGGGGCAGGGTCGAAGAACGAGTGTCAAGGATAACACCTGATAGGAGGTGTCCGCTGAAGTAATTAACACGGGTTTGACAGTATGACTGGTATTCGTTTATTGGGGCCCGAGGCCCGCCAGTACGGGGTACAATTCATGGGCGCTCGACATAAATCTCCATTTCTATCCACGCTTGGATAAGCTACTGGTGCACCGGCGACAATCCGGATCACTCCCAGTTCCGAAGGGATTACGGCCAGGGGCGCGACGTTGGCAGTAGGATTCTGTCCGTAGGGCGTATGTGCTGGGGTAGGCAACGGTGTAGATAATCGTGTATTAAGGCAATAGAGTGTAGGCAATGGTGTAGATAATCGTGTAGGCAATCGTGTAGGTACTCGTGTACTGACTCCAAAGAGCGTAGGCAATCGTGTCGATAATTCGTGTATTAATGTAAAAGGGGTGTAGGCAATTGTGTAGGCAATTCGGGTATTCATGCAAAAGATTGTAGATAATGGTGTAGGCAATTCGTGTATCCATGCAAAAGATTGTAGATAATGGTGTAGGCAATTCGTGTATCCAGGCAAAAGATTGTAGATAATTGTGTAGGTAATCGTGTATTAAGCTAACAGAGTATAGGTAATTGTGTAGGTAATCGTGTATTAATCTAACAGAGTGTAGGTAATTGTGTAGGTAATCGTGTATAAAGGCCTGCATAGACTACGACACTTATTGCGACACAAATGTCTGACACTAATGTCCGTTCTCTTCACACATAAGACGGTTTCAGTGTCTCAGAAAGTGTCTGTAATGTGACGTCGCTACACAAGTGTCTCAGATGTTCACACACAAAACTACTGACACGTCTGCAGTACCCGCTCGCATGCCATGGAGAAACGCCGCGCGGCGGCAGCCGTGATTTTGTGCGCTGTTATTAAGGGGCTATATCAGTGTGACACTTAGAAAAATCGATTTTTTTTTCTCTTTTTCGACAGTTTATTCTTTCAAGAATATCATTATCATTTATATTATATATATATCAATATCATTTTATCTTGCAAAAATCGATAGTTAAATATTTAAACGCATTTTTCTCGAAGTGAGATTTTTCAAATTTGCTGACAATGTAACTCAAAGAGATCCGATTGACTGGAAATTTGAACTGAGTACTCTTGAATATATTTACTCTACAATGACGTAGGATATTTTTGATTAGATGAAAATTGACGATTTGGCATTGAAAAAAAACGACCATTTTATAGGCAAGAAAACAGACTTTTTTCATAACTACGCCATTATGTTAGATTTTGATATTTTTCAAAAATCCTACGTCATTGTACAGGAAATACTTTCCAGTTTAACGATATTTTTTTTCCTTTTTCGGTTTCAGCTACTCAATCGGCAGGAATCATGTCAGTAGTGGAGGAACTTTTTTTTGGTGCCTCCGAAGACAGCGCATAAGTCGCTTGGTCCTCAATATATTTCTATGAAAAAAAAATTATGTAGTATAAGTCAAATATAGCCAAATATATTTTAAATTTTCCGAAACATTTAGTTGAGTACTTTTTTTTGGCTTGCGAAGGCAGCGCATAAATCGCTTGAATCTCAATATTTTTCAATGAAAAAATTATGTAATATAGGTCAAATATATTTTTCATTTTCCAAAATATTTAATTGAGTAATTTTCTTCCAAAAAAATCCTCAAAATTACCAAAATTTCCAGCGTTCACACTGGTATAGCCCCTTAAGCTGTGTTCTTAAATTATGCATTTTTCTGCCAACTTTAGCCGATATTGTGCCAAACTGTTCCGCCAAGCATTGAAGTGCTGCCTGTTTTTTTTACTCTATTTTTTATAATCAGCACAACATATTTGCCAAAGTTCAGGCAGTCCTTCCACAAAAAATATCAAATTTTTAATGCTCTCCTTGCTCCACGTAATGGCCATTTTGATTTAACGTGGGTCGCGAGTGTCTGGATAATTTCGCGGCGGTTCGAAAACTTGGACACTGCTCCAGACACTCCGACACAACCTGTTCACACGGCGCTCGACGCGACACCTAGCGAGATGTCGCAATAAATGTCCCGAGATCAGACAGTGGTGTTCACACACAGACACTCGATGTATACATTGAGTGTATACACCAAAGTGTCGTAGTGTAAACCTACCTTTAATTTAACAGAGTGTAGGTAATTGTGTAGGAAATCGTGTATTAATTTAACAGAGTGTAGGTAATTGTGTAGGTAATCGTGTATTAATTTAACAGAGTGTAGGTAATTGTGTAGGTAATCGTGTATTAATTTAACAGAGCGTAGGTTATTGTGTAGATACTCGTGTATTAATTTAACAGAGTGCAGGTAATCGTGTATTAATTTAACAGAGTGTAGGTAATTGTGTAGGCCCTTCAATGAAACTCGATTATGCATGGTCGCCGGCTCGGACACCCGATATATGCGCTTCAATTGGCCAAATAATGACCTAGGTGACCCAAAGTCCGAGTAATGTCGACTAAGTTTCCGGACACCCCGTATATCCACTCGAGGTACAAGGTGTGGTGGTTGGTGACCGGAAGTACGAATAATGTCGACTGACTTTCCGGACACCCGGTATATTCGCTCGAAATACAACGCCTGATGGTGGACGAACAAAAGCCCAACTAATACTGACTGACTTTCCGGACACCCGATATATTCGCTCGAACACAATGCCTCATGGTGAGCGACCGGAAGCTCAACTATTAACGACTAACTTTTTGGACACCCTGTATATTCGCTCGAAATACCACGTACGTTGGGGGGTGACCGGAGGTCCGTATACTATCGACTAACTTTCCGGACACCCGATATATTCGCTCGAAATACAATTGTAGTGGGGTCGATAATAATCGAGTGAATTCTACCAAGGGTTTTGCGCGAGTATAATTCTCGAGTGAGCTGGATTTCGGCAACTCGTAAATAACGCGAGAGAACAAAGGAAACAAAGACAGAAGCTCAAAGGTAAACAAACGCGAGACCAAGCGCTCGATGGCCCTGAGCGCGCGGAGAGACTGGACGAGAGATTTACGCACGAACTATGTCGTATTACATTTTCCGGCTCGAAATAAAATATTACTCCAAATTACATAATCTCGCGGAAATTCGTACTTTTCTTTGGGCCAATTTTCGCGGGACATCAGCAAACATTTTTAATTTAACGCCCTAGGCTTAACGAACGATCTCGTTAATTAATGATCGGTAATAAACAAACAATTCGTTAATTGACGCGATACGCAATAAAATTGACCGGAACTGGACGGAACGACCGAGGCCAAGGTACGAGCTCCCTCTCAAAATTTATGACTAAAACGGTACTTCCCCAGAGGCGGAAACCCGGGAACAAACGCGACTTTATCGCCGAAACACTCCCGCCGGGTTCCGGCCCTCTGGGGACACGAAATTTCCCTCCATGGGGCAACCCGTCGCCACTTGGCGCGATTAATAAAAGTAAAATGCAAGGGAAAGAACCCTAATTTAGAGCTCGTACCTTAAGAACGTAGAGAGACGAGAGAGATCGGGCTCACCGCTGAAGAATCGCAGCACGGAGACGCTCGCTGCTTGTATCGAGAGGATCCTGCCTCGCAGTCGATCGATCGGCTGCGAGGCATTTGTTCGTTTTCGGAGTGACGCGGCTGGGCCCGTTGACTCCGAAATCGTGACTAGCCCAAATAGCCGCGCTTTCGCGGTGCTCCCGGCTCTCGCGTGCCCACTCACGCGCCCCTCCCCTCTTTTCACGCGCTCACGTGTGATCGCGTTATTCTCCGTCTTAGGAGATTTTCCCCTATTTCCCTCAGATGCCGCGGCCATGCCCCTAGCGCTCTACCGCGCTACCCCGCGCGTACGCGACTGTCCTCGCAGCGAATAATGGACTGCCCCTCGAACCTCTTCCCCTAGGAACCGAGACGGGACCTCGAACGCGGGGGGGAGGCCTCCCTCGCATTTCCCCAGCGTCCTGGGAATAGCGGTGGGCCCACGCGATATACCACCAGGTGAACTACACCCCCGGTCGCCGATCCACCGCCCCGACCGCATTCGACGGGGCGCCGGTCTTACGCGGTCCATGACGCCCGAGGAGACAGTAGGGATGGTGCAACTCCGGGTTGCTGAGTCGAGAGGGACGGGCGACACGGTGAACTTGGCCTTATTCCGGCGTCTCCTCCGGCATCCAATCCGCGAGCACTGTTGTCCGACGCTCGCTGGCCTCTGAGTGGAGGCGCGTGTGTGCCCTCGTGGACCAACCCGCGCGAGGTTTTGCGGAGCGCGAAACCGGGAGCCGGGACATCTCGGGTATCGATAATACGTGACTTCGGGGTAATATGGACGCGCGAGCGATCGTTCCCCGATACATCGTTCCGTCATCCATACTAACCGTCCTAAAAAAACTGTCCCAAACATTTTATTTACAGGTTTTTAATTTAGTCCATTCATCCGCGGCTCACGAGCCGGTAGGTAATCACACAGGTAAGACGTGGCGGTTTCCGGAATAACATTACACAAAAACGAAGGTATAATATTCCGCCACGTCGTGAGTCGACGATTTCGGAGCCACCCAGAATCGAACCAGGACGCCTCAGGGTCGTAAACCCGACCCACTGGTCGACACCGTTCGAGAATGGACGTGACCCCCTAATTTGTCACGTCACAATATATATATATATGGTATCCCTCTTTCTTGCCTACGCCTAGCGCAATAGCACGGGATGAAGGTAAAAAGGGGACGTGCTGGTGAAAGGGGGAATTTTAAAGAGATTACGTGGATGATCCAATTATTGAGTCCTATTATTTTTGAAGATACAAACCGAAAACAAAGTGTGTTCGCTTACATTGGTTAGTCTCGGTGTTGACCCAGTCGCTTGGGTGTCGGTAACGGTCGATAAACTAAGGGGCCCTTCCCCGGTGGGCCAGAAGCGCTCGCTGCTGGTGTGAGTGAGTGAGTCGGATATAGATGTTCGATGACACAGATTCTAATATTCGTGGATTTTGTGGACCGAGAATGGAAATTACAATAAAATCATGCGCCGAATACAAAAGCCAAGATTCTTACGATTATTGCGTAAACTGTTACAGAAGTTTCGAAGTACAAGATTTTCTAAGCTCGAATTGTATGACAATGTTCGAGTTACAATGAAAAGAACAAAGGCTTGACGCGATGAATATCGCGATGAATGCGAGGAAAACTCTTTCAGTGTACCAGAAATGAGGGTGGGATACATTTTTGGAGGAAGGATCCTTTGGGAGAACGAAACTTAGGCGACGTATTTTTTTTTAGGATTGGTGGTCCGGACACAAAAACATGACTTCACTCGTGTGGTTGGTCGGAAAGAGGAAGCGAGAGCGAGTTGTTGGTGTGTCATTGGGTAAGGGCGCATATAATCGAGATCAGCACTGCAATTCCGAGAACTCAGCGCAGCTTCTTTTATCGAGTATATGGAAAACCGAGAAGAGAAAAATAGGGCCTTGTTCATGACGGAATGCGTCACGCGAGAGAGAAGGAGCTAGTTGGTCAGGCTGGGAAAACGTGTGGCTTTTGTCATCCAATTTTATTACTGCAAGAGTCGGAGCCCCTTCCTCGGAAGAGTATATTCTTTTGTGCATGCTGAGGATTAGGCCGCTTCGTTCATCCGAGTCCCTGTGTCGTGAATTCGGGTAGTTTCAAATTTTTACGACCAAGGATTTTAGGATGGGTCATTCGGTACACTCTTCGTAAACGGCCGCAATGTGCTGGCCAGTCTTGGAATCTCGATCTCTCTATTTCAATATTTTTTTGTGTAAGGGGAAATATAGAGTGTTCAGTCTGGTTTGGCTTAAGAATATGTTTCGATATTTCTCCTTCCGTCTTTAGCAGAGTTTCCCATTCACGTGGCACAAACTATTTCGCGGAGGTGGGGTTACGCCAGGACATGACTGCTAATTCTCCAAAATAAAAAAATCCCAAAATAGGGTCAAGATAATCCGGGGGATCATCTTGCTAGGTTTCAAAAAAGGAAATGTTTTTATTGAAACCCTCATAAATTGAATATTTCGAATATGCCAATCGTAAGATAGATAAATATGCCAGTAGTAAGATCGCTTTCAGATCTTAATTATGTTGAATATCTTTGACATTACGAGCATTCTCCCTTAGGGGGATCATCTCGTACACCTTTCCCCTATCTGAGTAAATTAATCTTATAAAATTAAATAAATGAGTACCCAAAAAATGCAAAGACCATTCCAAGCAAATCGTGTATTCGGCAAAACGTCAACCCGAATGTTCACATTTTACTGATTGTTCCCAAATATGTATAATTTAATTCTTAGGATTGCCAAAGTGTAAATTATAATGGCCAACGAAGTGAGCTTAGACCTGTCTGCCAGAATAGGGAAAGGCAGCAGACTTCCTACATTTTTCGAAGACTGTGTTCTTAGAAAAATCATTTAATAAGTACTTCATAACGACTTTCCTCGCTTTTGCCCCCCCCCCCCCCCCCTGAAGCAAGTTCTGGCTACGCCTTTGGAGCGAAGTATTGCACTTTGTGCTATTTCCATGTGTAAGAAATGTTACAGAAGTTGCAAGAGGGTGCAGTCACTAACGCAAACGCCATGCTCCGATGAGAGACATTTTCTGCAACTACTGCCGAGATCCGCTGCATCAAATAGGTACACCTACCATGTGTTCCATATGTACGAATGAATACCAGGCTAATTGTCAGTGTTGTCATAAGACTTTGGTTTCTAAATAATACCATTATGTCGCATAGATTGATAAGGAAGAAGTTTTGGTGGTTTTAGAACGAGACATACGCGCACACACATGCGCACACACACGCACACACACGCGCACACACGCGCACACACATGCACAACCACGCACGCACCGATACGCACATGTATTACAGTTTCGATTCCTGTAACTAATCTCGATGGAAGTAAGAGCGTCCACGAACTGCACGTAATTTATGAGGAGCGATATTAAGGGGCTATACCAGTGTAACACTTTCAAAAAATCGATTTTTTTTGCCTTTTTCGACAGTTTATACTTTCAAGAATATCATTATCATTTATATCAATATCATTTTATCTTGCAAAAATCGATAGTTAAATCTTTAAACGCGTGTTTCTCGAAATGAGATTTTTCAAATTTTCTGACATTGTAATTCAAAGGGCAATTATCCGATTGACTTGAAATTTTAACTAAGTACTCTTGAATATATTTACTCTACAATGACGTAGGATATTTTTGATTGGATGGAAAATGACGATTTAGCATTGAAAAAACCACCATTTTATAGGCAAGAAAACAGACTTTTTTTCATAACTACTCCATTTTATTAGATTTTGATATTTTTCGAAAATCCTGCATCATTGTACAGGAAATACCTTTCAGTTTAAGAACATTTTTTTCCTTTTTTGGTTTCAGCTACTCAATCTGCCGGAATCATGTCAGCAGTGGAGGAACTTTTTTTTTGGCGCCTCCGAAGGTAGCGCATAAGTCGCTTGAATCTCAATATTTTTCTATGAAGAAATTATGTAATATAAGTAAAATATAGCCAAATATATGTTTAATTCTACGAAACATTTTTATTGAGTACTTTTCTTCCAAAAAAGTCCCGAAAATCACCCAAGTTTTCAGCGTTCATACTGGTATAGCCCCCTAAATGCGAGCTTCACTCTCCTACTAGGTTTTCAAAATACGTTAGCTTCCATTGGATATAGCTCGTCTCTCGTTGCAAATGGTAGGCAGTGTGCGAGTACCATGACCCTCCAGGACTCCTGACTCTTTGATACCTCTGTGAAGATAGGTTACCAAAGCTATCATCCAAGATTTCGATTATGACAAATCCTCTGCCGGCTTTGTTGTACCAATTGCAACCTCTGCTGGAATTTTGTTTAATCCGCATAATGCAAACTATGATACTGCGCTAAATTCGGCGATTTATTATTTCGACTGCCTTATGGTTCAATCAAACGCAATCGTTTGTTGGTTACAAATATCATAATTAAAACTTTTGTTGGTTCTCCGAATTATTTAAATCAATATATGCCAAATATACATTCCTGCGGTCGACGACGTCATGAAACCATATAGCCGAGTACCCTCTGCGAGCGTCAGTCGTTGAAGGAATTACTAGATAATAAGAGAGCAGCTCTAGTGGTCGAATAAGGAAAAAGGACAAACACCTATGGATTACTAGGCGTTCTTTCATTCATAGATGTTCTTTTAGGAACACGGATGACACTGGACGCTATTCGCGATGAGTTATCAACAATATCCATCCAATGGGAGTATTTTTCTCGTTATTTCCAACTTTTGTTGGGTAAGGCTCATTGCTTGCCGTAATTCGCGTAGAGTAGGAGCACGGGCTTTTCACCCCCGCAACGTCTGCATGCGATCGTTTCTTAAACTCTAGATACAGGAGTCCACACTACAAAGGGAAGACAGT
Organism: Ophion obscuratus; assembly: GCA_964007375.1. Taxonomy (NCBI): domain Eukaryota; kingdom Metazoa; phylum Arthropoda; class Insecta; order Hymenoptera; family Ichneumonidae; genus Ophion; species Ophion obscuratus. Next base: position 22,259,533 of record OZ023316.1, read on the forward strand.
GGAAAAAAGTATACCCGAAAATACGAACATTATGGGTGGCGAATCGATCAAACGAATCCCTCTATATAATAGTATATTGGTGGACGAGGTGAGAGTGATCAGACGAGGTCGCGACACATGAAAAATGCTAATATGCGCGTAAGAAGACGAAGAGATCCAAATGGTCCTTCACTGCTGCTGTGAAACGTACAGTATTTAGTCTACAATATTCCATAAAGGCATTCTTTATTTTCAAACTTTTATCTGATATGGTTATCACACATTAAGGAGTTTCGAGACAAAAATTGAAATATTCAGATTCGATTAAAATTTATATCGCCGAGAGATACAGTTATGGTGCACTGACTGTCTAAACATTTCAGTTCGAAGACATGGTTTCGGAGATTTTTAATGTTCACGTTGAACCTTTTTCCATTTCACAATACACATAAAACCTCGTAAAGACGAGACATAGGGCTGTAGAGAGTAAATTAATATTGAGATTACATTTTTTTAACTGAGCAAACCCGTATTGCAGGGTTAGAAATTTGGTGTCGGAACATTAAAAGGTTCTTCTACTTTGTTTATTAATAATACTCGAAAAAATTTGAATTTTGAGATCAGACGGTAGTTTTTTGGACATTGACGAAAGCTGTAGGTTAAATGTGGCAACATTGAGTTAAGTGGCACGTCCGAGTGGTATTTCTCGGTATTTCGGGATCTACACTGGTGTTTAAATGTACATAGCATTACTACGCATAACGATTTAGCGATAGTCAGTCCTACGAACGGCAGAAACGGTCGCTGTTGACAAGTTTATCGGTTATTTTGTCTTGAATAAAATTCCAATATATTTATATTCAATTTCAAAGCTTATAACTATTAAAATCATTTCGGACGGTCTCGAAATTCCTTAAACATAGAATTAATTTACAATGTATTAAATTAAAAAAAACTGTCTTGCCGTTTTCCTCATTGTTTGAATTTATATAATACGTGTTTCGAGATTTTTCGACTTACGCCGCTGTATTAAGTTACTTTAATGTCTGAAGATAAATGGGACACCCTGCATCATGAATAATATTCGTGGCATACCGTCCATAATATCTGTAATATGTAATGTATAAGAAAATCCCTATCAGAGTAGAACTCTGGAAGAGTGATATTAAAAATCCGATATTTATAGTATGCAATAATGTGGAAAGCATGCTTCTGATGATGTACAATGTTAGCTTGTGATGTTGCAATCGGTTCTAGGAGGTATTCGAAATCCGCGTGAAACAAATGGTATTTCAAGTATTCCAAATCGATGTAAATAAGAAAAGGTATTCCAGAGGATTTCAAATCTGCATAAATTACAAAACTACCGCATTATGTTTATAATTCTTTAATATCAAGCTCGCGTTCGTATCGGTGGAAAATAACTCGACAGTTATTAATAGCACTGCTGTCTACGTTTTGTCTTTACGTTTTAATATTTATTTTGTAGTGGAATGACACGAACGTTTTCATTTTAATATTTGTTTCCCATGAGCTTGGAAATGTTATTTTTATCTATGCGAAGTGATGATACACCCTGGGAATACGACTACCATCGTCGACACCGTCGTCGTCAACATCCTTCCGCCATCCCTTCGTCCTCGATTTCAGCGTTGCCCACGGGTAGATGAATGGCTTATCCAGTGTTTGTTTCCTTGAATATAGTAATGCAATTTTATTGATCCTGTTTTTTGATCTCGGGCACGTACATCGTTAATGAACTATTTGATTGTTAGCATTTTTATGTACCCTAATCTCATAGGTATATCCAAGTTTTCTTAATTAGGCACTTCGAGGTAAAGAAGACATTGTACATTCGGGATGACTCCGGTTGGTAGGGAAAGAGCGGCCGTGATGGACTATAGGGAACAATAGGGGTCTTCATTCTGAATATTGATGATGCTCACTTTGATCCATCTGTCGGAAGACTCGTGTATGTCGATAAACTTTCGCGGCCCGGTTCGTACTTGTGAATGTTGACAAGCCGATGTGAGAATTCGCATAACGATCGACTTGACCTCTTTTCTGGAAAGTCTTTGATTTTCGCGGAGATTTTTTATTGGATGTACTTGATGAATAGATCACCAATATCGATTTTTTATAAGATAAACGTGCTTTGGTTAAATGTTTTTTCCTCTTCAAAAATTGCATTTGTCTTTATGAGGTGAAATTTGCACGTTATGGTCACTATTCCCTATTCCTATTATAACCCTATTATAACCCTCGAAATTCATGACCAACCTCATTTGTAATCGATTTTTGAACGATAAATGATCGATCGTCCTATTTAAATGTATCACACATCATCAGCACCGCTTATACCGGTTCCACTTGCATCGCTCGTACGGGAGATTTGTCCCTCGGAAGATAACAATTTCGGTATTGTCCATTGTACTTTTAGTTTTCGGCCCATGTTTGGCCCCGAAATTCGTACTGTTTTTGTCAAGAAGTCAACGTGCATATCACCGAAGTTTGTTCAGTTTACTCTTCATTGTGAGAAACAGTGTTTTAAGCGTCGAGTATGCGAATTGCAACTCATCGATAATTTTTCGCAATCCCGTATATCTGAGCGGAAAAAAATGCAAGCCTACCCCTTGACATGTAAAAATGTAATGCCGATGCAGTACCACTCGTGAATGTATTTAAGGTTGTTGCTAAAAGTATTGGGATGAATAGATATTAATGAAAAGTTTACTAACCATTATGGTATATTTTCTGAATATGCTGGCAAAAGGAGAACGGAGGTATCCGCGCTCGTTTATTAAACATTTAATTTTTAAGTTTACTTCAATCTTCGCTTGATCGCGGTGGTTGTATGGGGCAACGTTATTACTATTTCAGTTTCTCGCGCATAGCTTCCGCATATGTGAAGAAAGTGACTCGAAAAACGAATATTGTGTGCAGGATAGTATATAGAACAATATTGCCGGCAAAATAGAGAATGTATGAAAAATATGCAACCACTTTCAGTATAGTCGTGCTGTCGCTGAAAAAACCCCGTAATCGGGAAAAAATTAGAAAAAGGCTATTTTTTGACAGGTGATTTTGTAGATGCCGCAGGTGCTAAATCCAAGTTTGCCTAAAAATGGGGGTGTAGGGTTTTTTGAAGGGATGAAAGGCGATAGGGTGGATTAATGCCCAACTACAGCCCCTACGAGGTCGGCGCCGTGAGACAAAATGTGCTGAGAAATCCGGGCTTTAGTTTTGTGCACAGCCCCGAATTCGTAGAGGTTGATTTTCGGGATGAAAAAGTGGGGTGAAATTAAAAAAATTTTAATTAATTCACTCTTTAGAAAAAATTGGTATGCTTTTTGTTCAAATGGGGACGTTGTAGCCCTTGAAAAGATGTGTCGATCGAGTATTTGATCATCACTCTCCGATAATATCTTCAGCCCCAAAAAATGGTTAAAATACAAAAAAAAAAATTGTTTCTTAAATAACTAAAGAACAGTCGATTTTTTGGGTATGTTATTTGGAAGGTACCAACGCGGCTTTAATTCGGGGACTTACAAGGAACATCCCCCAGGTGTCCGCCTCCGATTTTCTTGAAACTCATATATGTGATAGAGCATCGAAAACTTTAAGACACGTATTTTTTTATCTGCGGAAAACCGGATTTAAGGGGGGAAACCGCCCCTTGAAGAAAGGCGTATCGAGGGGTGATTTTTCAATTTCACCCAGAAGCAATCCACCGATCTGAATGAAACAAAAACGAAAATTCTTCTAATGAAAAGCGATAAAAAATCGACTATGAAAATGTTAAGAAAAAATTAAATTAGGGGGTAAACTACCTCCTCAATTTGCTTTTTTTCACCCCACACTTGAGAGGGTTGTATGCGAATTAATAAAACGGGTATCATTTTGAAGGGGAATGAAAATTAAAGTTGACGGGTTTTTGCGTTTTGTCGGCATAGCAAATTTAAGGGGGTAAGCCACCCCAAACATAAATTTATTTATCATCGTCGTTTTTTCTTTGTTTAAAGTGTACCCGCTGATTTTAAATATTTCTATAAGCTACAATTTAATGTTTTATCTTATTTCAAAATTATTATATTCGTCTTACGGGGTAACTACCCCTCTGACGAGAAACATCATCGAAGTATCCGCTTTCGATTTCGTTGAAACTCATATATGTGGTAAAGCAATGCAAACTATTACACATGTTTTTTTGTATCGGCAGAAAAACGGTGTTAGGGGATGAAACCACCCCTCAAATTTTCTCCCACAAGCAGTCCACCGATCTGAATGAAACAGAATCGAAAATTTCTCTAATATTAAGCGATGAAAAATCAACTACAAGACTGTTGATTAGAAATATAATTAAGGGGGAAACCACCCTTCCATTTGCCGTTTTTCACCCCACACTTAAGAGGGATGTATGAAAATTAATAAAACAGGTATCATTTTGAAGGTAAATCAAAATTCAAATTGACAGATTTTTGCGTTTCAGCGGGACAACAAATTTAAGGGGGTAAACCACCCTTAATATAAATTTGTTCGTCACCGTCGTATTTTCTGTGTTTAATGTCACGTCCGGAAGGGACGTGGGCATATATTTTTTGATTCCCTCCTTTTTTGCCTACGACAAGCGCAATAGCACGGGATGAGGGTAAAAAGGGGTAGTGCTTGGAATGAGTTAGAAATTAGGAAATCATGCAGTGATTAGTGTTTAGAAATAATCCGACGAATTTTTACAAACTTAGCTAAAGGTTTATTACAAATAAGTGATCGGATGAATAAAATTGCTTATACAGAAAAATTGACAATGAAAATGATTGTGAAGCCGGGGGAACAATCGGATTAACATAAAATAAAATTTGCCGCTTACATTGGTCGCTGGGTTTGTGAGTGTATCAGTGTGTAGGTACGCTCGCTCGCAAGGATATCGGTTGATGCTCGCAGATAAGGGCCTCGTTGACAGACGCCACGCTTAGAGTTCGGAAAGCGGTCACTAGCACCAAACTTTTGGGGCGCTGAGAGTATTTATGTATATACGCGTAGTAAACAGCACTTGAACTATTGTACGACTTGAGGCCGCGAGAGTCGACTAAACTTTTATACGACACTTCGGTCAAAACCCGAAGATGTATAATATTCGAAACTCTATGATACCAGTTCTACACTTCGAATTCCGTCAGAACAAGATTAATAAGTGAAGTCAATTTGTTGGAAGATTTTGCGAGACTGACATCTGTTTTTGATGAAGATTGTCGGGAGGCTTGATCTGAACGCGATGGAAATTGTTGAAAGACTGACTTCAGGAAGGAAGTCTTTCTTGATATAAAAATTAGGAGGGGTTCGATAGTGGGAGAAGGAACTTTAAGGTTTTTCGTGATTGGTCGCGATATTCATGATTCGTAGAATCGATCTCGATCATTCCTTATATAGAACTGCACGTATCGAAGGCAGGGGACCTTTGTCCTGTGTTTCGGCGAAAAAGCGCATGGGATATAGAGTTCGATATCTGATACCTAAGCATTCGCATGGTTTGTGTTATGTCAATTTATGGCTCTGGTGACTTCTCATATCGAGAAATGTGTATATCGGACTACGCTGCGAGACCGGATGTCTCATTTTTTTAGTCAGAGTTATAAATCCGCCGGAGCCGTCTAGGCTATGTTATGATGAAATAATCTAGGGACGAGGCTTCACTTGGTGACCATGCGGAAGGGCTGGCGTAGGATTTTTCGCATCTGTTGATCAAGTTAATGGTTGATTTTTCGTTCGACAGCTCTTCTTGGAGTATGCGCCTGAGATCTGGTTCTTGTTGACAGCCAATGGGATAGGAAAAGTCGATGACTGTGATGGTGAGGCTATCGTATATATATCGCTGTGATTTGAATATGCTCGCGGAACATACGCAAGTTCCGTTTAATGCTGTTACGCGTCTTGTTCTTATATTTACACATTTAATACACTTATGACGGCAAATGAGGATATTGGGAATAACCGAGAGAAGGCACATTCGCTAGGATGTAATATGAACATGTATCCGCGGACTCAAAATATTCTCCCGCGTTTTTAAATTATTACGTTTTTAAATTTTTACATTTTAAGGGCAAATTACTTCCTCTAATTGCTTTTCGTTTGAAGTTTCGCAAAAGGTTTCACGAATTTCATTAAAACTGCTTTCATTTCATTGGTAATATCAATTTTATGTTTGTGTGTGCAGGCATATTCGTTTTGAGATTTAGGAGCGGTACTTTGGGAGTGGAGACGTGGGGCTTTTGCGAAATGCCCCTTAATCATAAGACTCATATTTTCATATTGTCATAATTATATTTTTGTACCGAAATGTTTCTTCCTCTAATTCAAAAGTTTTGATGAAAGCATCTCCCATGCAAAGATGCAATGCATTAACAAAAATATATTAACGATACTATTAATAAAATTCAAATGGTATATATAAATATATTTGGTTTGGTCGTTTTTTTATTCCGCGTAAAAAAAAATCATATGCAGATAAATGTTTACGCTTCGATGCTTAAATGCGTCATTATGCAGAACGCTCCCCGTTTGGAAATCTTTTATCTCTGTGTATGAAGTTATACAATCAACGAACAGACTGATGTTTATTTGCAAACGCATCAATCTTTCTCGACTAACTGCAATAATTAATTTTTCGAGCGCGAATATTCTTATCGCGTCATGACGCGATAACGATATTTGCGCAAAATTTTTATCATACGCAGAATTTTTACACTGCGCAAATATGAAACTGCAAGCTATTGTCATCTTGAACTGCAAGACGTTAATCATACATTACCCGATAATGTGTTTACATTTTCGGGTAATGTGTGATTAGCCTCTGGCAGTTCAAGTTGTCAATAGCTTGCAGTTTTATCGCTTGCTTTTTAAGACGGTTAGCATTCGGATTCTACCATTTCACGTTAAAGTGAGCCACAAACAGTATACTGTGTGTCGGAAAATCCAAATTTCATCAGCCATGAAAGTCAACCCAATAAACGTTATCAAATTTATATTAGCTACATTTGAAGCTATGGATATTTCACAAACGCCGGTTAACAACGCTGAAATTGAACTTGCGGACAGTTTTGAACAAATTTTGATCAGTTCCATGCAAGACTATAATGGAGTTGAAATGATAGAGGACGAAACGCTCGCTTTCAAGAACCATTTAAACAGTACGAAGCCAATGCTGTAGAAGATACCGCATGGCAAAAGGACACGGGTGATAATGATTCTGACGCCTGTTCCAGTGATGATGAACTGAACTACGATTACAAAAAAAGCAGTTCAATTCCTGAAGTCTGGTAAGACAAAAATCTATAGCCTCAAAACCGTCGAACAGAAATACAGATCTGTCAAGTCTGAAAGACAATTGCGGCGTTGGGCACATCAGCTGAATAAAGCCGGTACTTATAGAGAAAGGCTAGCGCAAATTTCTGAATATACATTGAAGAACATGAAAGCTGCTCTAGATGCTGGTGTCATTATACATGATATTGGTCTTCAGAAGTAGGCGCTACAAGCCCAAATGGAGAGAGGTTTCAATGATGTGCGATTTAAGGCCTCTCATAATTGGCTATGGAATTTTGAAAAACAGCATCGTATACTATCCAGAAAAATCAATAAATTTGAAACACGCAATACTACGGGAGAAGAAGAACTTCTACGGAAAAATGCAGAAAATTTTGTCGCCGATGTTGCATCACTGATGGAAATTCATTCGGCGCGAACTCTTGCAACGGAAGGAGAAAAGAAAGTTGAATGCGTTGTACAGTCAGTTTCTTCAATAACTCACAGCTATACGATTCAGTCTAATATAAGCGCTGAGGGGAAATTACTTTCCCCACTTTTCATCGTTTCAAAGGAGACGAAGGGTGAATTCGGACCACGAGTAGAGAAAGCGCTATTTCAAGAAGAAAACGTCTTTGTATTAGCATCCAAATCTGGAAAACTTACTTCTGGTACGTATGCTCACATATTATAATGAATGATTTTTTAAAAATATGAAATGTAATTGATGTTAACATTTGTATTTTTTTTTAAATACTGAATGTGTTTTGTGTTAAAAGAGCATTTCAAAACCTGGTTGGAAAAGGTTTTCTTTCCTAACGTCGGGAGACATAGCGTATTATTGATAGCCTCCTGGAGTGGACACTGCCCTAAGGTTGTTCATGAAGCGACACCTCGTGATAAGAAGATAATCCGAATGATTATTCCAATAGGTACAACTGGAAAGATTCAGCCGCTCGATGTATTTGGATTCAGAGTGTGGGAAAATTTCATCCGACATTTTTCAGACAGTGTAATATTATTGAAATCTGATATGAATTTGCACTTGAGGAATAATATAATTAAACTGCAATCACTTACACACAATCAACTCTCATCACCGCGGTATTCTAATCTTTTTAAATATTCGTGGTATAAAAGTAATTATATATCTAAAAACCAGAAGATTTTGAAAATCATGTTACCTTTGGTTTTGGTGAATCGAACACACATTGTGAAATACCTGGTTGCAATAATTTGGCCATTATCAGATGTGCATGGTGCAAAAAGTCGTTGTGTTTAAAGCATTTTTTTGACGACTATCATTATTGCAGGAATTATGAGCCATGATTGTTGATAGTTATCATATGAAAAAAAAGTATATGTCACAAGAAAATGATTTGACGGCATATGACTGCGATACTTTTCACAAGTACTATTAAGTAAATCAGCTGATATGATTCCCAAATGAAATATGTCAAAATATATTAAAAACATATTCGCTAAACTACTGTAAAACCCTCAGTTTCATTAATATGTTTAATTAAATAAACGGTAAAATAATAAAAATATACATTCCTCCACAAAACTACGTCACTGGCTAAATTATCGCTTGATCCAGGCGCATCATCGTTCCGAAATATACGAAGTGAGCCTTATAACTTATTCTGGAAATTATTATATTTAATGATATAGTAGAAGTGTATGTTTATTCCTATGGTGATACTTAATGTATGTGCATATTAAAATCGGAAGCGTTTCGACACGAAAATACGAGTCTTATGAGTAAGAGGTAGCTCCACGTCCCCACTCCCAAAGTAGCGCTCCTAAAGCTCAAAACGAATATGCCTGCACACACAAACATAAAATTGATATTACCGATGAAATAAAAGCAGTTTTAACGAAATTTGTGAAATCTTTCGCGAAACTTCAAACGAAAAGCAATTAGAGGGGGTAGTTTATCCTTAAAATGTAAAAATTTAAAAACGTAATAATTTAAAAATGCGGGAGAATATTTTGAATCCGCGGATACATGTTAAACACAGAAAACACGACGGGGATGAACAAATTTATGTTAGGGGTGGTTTACCCCCTTAAATTTGCTGTCCCGCTGAAACGCAAGAACGCGTCAACTTGAATTTTGATTCCACTTCAAAATGATAGCTGTTCTATTAATTTTCATACAACCCTCTTAAGCGTGGGGTGAAAAACGGCAAATGGAAGAGTGGTTCACCCCTTAATTATATTTCTAATCAACAGTCTTGTAGTGGATTTTTCATCGCTTAATATTAAAGGAATTTTCGATTTTGTTTCATTCAGATCGGTGGACTGCGTGTGGGAGAAACTTTGAGGGGTGGTTTCATCCCCTAACACCGTTTTTCTGCCGATACAAAAAACATGTTTAATAGATTGCAATGCTTTACCACATACATGAGTTTCAATGAAATCGAAAGCGGATACTTCAATGATGTTTCTCGTCTGAGGGGTAGTTACCCCTTAAGACGAATGTAATAATTTTGAAATATGATAAAACATTAAATTGTAACTTATAGAAATATTTAAAATCAGCGGATACACTTTAAACAAAGGAAAAAACGACCATGATAAATAAATTGATGTTAGGGGTGGTTTAACCCCTTAAATTTGCTATGTCGCCAAAACGCAAAAACCCGTCGACTTTAATTTTAATTTCCCTTCAAAATACCTGTTTTATTAATTTGTATACAACCCTCTTAAGTGTGGGGTCAAAAAAGGCAAATTGAGGGGTGGTTTACCCTCTAATTAAATTTTTTCTTAACATTTGCTTAGTGGATTTTTCATTGCTTTTCATTAGAAGAATTTTCGTTTTTGTTTCATTCAGATCGGTGGATTACTTCTGGGTGAAACTGCAAAATCACGCCTCGACACGCCTTTCTTTGAGGGGCGTTTTCCCCCCTTAAATCCGTTTTTCCGCAGATAAAAAAAATACGAGTCTCAAAGTTTTCGATGCTCTATCACATATATGAGTTTCAACAAAATCGGAGGCGGACACCTGAGGGATGTTTCTTGTTAGATGACAACTAACGGTTGGGAAATTTCGAGGAGTGTTGCTATGAATAAGATTTACGATCAGGCGTGTAGGCCGCGTCGGCTGAGTTTCCTTCAGGGATCGTTTGGGTTTAAGGATATGGAAAATTGTCGTGCGGTTCGGTTCCGTATGGCCCGTTTGCTCAAGTGCCGTCTCCGTCTCGCCGGACAGTGTATCGGTTTTGAAATGATCCGCATGTCTTCGTGCCGAAGACTGTTTTATCGCTATTGAACGAAGGATTTCCGCGCGCGTGGGAAATGTTGGAGATGTCGGTCTCGTGAGAGCGAGGTTTCTCGTTCCTCATGAGGCGTGTTCCGTTGTTGTACATTCATATTATTTTACCCTAGGTCTTCCTTAATATTAGTATGTCGGTGATTAAGGATTTTGTATTTATGCGGACCACGTGTGTGGTGGTGGTACATGCTGGGAACGGAAGTAAAATGTGGCCCATGTATAGTAGCTGGGTCGTAACAAGTGCATAACATCCATGGTGTCCGCGCATATGTTAATGGTATGATAAAGAAGTAAATGCGAGAGATTCATACATCGAGAGGTTGAAGGTTCGTTCGGAGTTCAAGGAGCTCAAGTTAGGAAGGTCGTGTGTCGTGCTGAAGCATACTTCTGTGCTTTGTGGGAGAATAGTATACAACGTTCGTCCGGAAAGTATCCGCCGTTGTGCTTCAACGTTATACCTAGGCGTGCTATCATCGAGAAACAGTGATTCACCATGTAGGAAGAATCTCCATAAGTACTTTCGTCGAACTTCCTGCGTGTTGCGGTTCACGATGACTGAACGCCTCAAGTGAAGAGTGCGCATTACATTTGGCAAAAACATGGTCATTCAAGTGCGGAAACCACTCATACGTTTCGGAAAGTGTATGACAATGAACCTAAGACTCATACATTATAGCGAGATTTAGGCAATTCAAAAGTGTTCATAAAACGACGCCTCTCCTTTTCGCGAATTCCGTGGCGATAATCAGCCGCCATGCTCCATGGGCTATCTCTCCTCCGCGTAGACGCCACGTCTATCACCGGCATTCTTCCTTCTTCCCCATTATCGGTATTCCCCTTGTTCCACTTAGAACCAAAACCAGCCCCATTTCTCAGCTGTAGCATTTCCGACTTGAACACATGGTATCGTCGGTTCGAGTCTCACGGACGGTATATTTTTTTACGATGACATTATATTAAAAATGTGCGATAAGATGATGTTGAATTAACGATAACGAACAGGTATGCAGGTTTCGAGGGTTATATATTTTTTGATGTGCAATGTCTTTTTTCCTTCTCGAATCTCTGGTAGTAATTCATTGACTCTGATGCTGCTCAATAATTGAATAATATATCATTACAAAATGCTCATGTTTTCCCCTTGTTTCTTCTTCTTAAAAGGCAACTCTGAGAAATCACTAAATATCGTTGGATGTAAAGTGCATGAAACATCATTCAATTGATCATTGTCATTTCCAGTTTTTTAAATCATGGCGCACTTTGCTCTTAACAACATATGAACATAAAGAAGAAATTACGCATTGCAGTAGGTTTCAAGATATTGGCTCTAAATAATTATTTTGTTTTTGAGAATTGAGTTCGTATATTGCCAGAGCACTCGCGAAACTGCTAGAGCATAAATCAACAGAATAATTAAGATTATCGTATCCATGTTATGAGGTGGTCACGTTATTTTATAGATTCTTTTAAGTAGTTCGAAAAAATATTCGGCACAAGTATAGTGGAGTGCTTGATGTCTATTTTATGTACCTTAATAATCCAAGCATGGTTCCTTACAGTCTGCTATCGGACTACAACCCACACAATTGGTTTGATAGATGTAACAGACTAGTCCAGATGGACAGTAGTGGTTGAGGCACAAGTCGTCGTCAATAAAGCATGGTCCATACACTGAAACATAACGTTGAATGTACCATTGAATCATGGTTAGGCTGTAACATAATGTATTTGAAAATAAGTTTCAAGCCGATAAATGTTACATCGTTAAATGAAGATTACGATTATTAATTCCACTGTTTGTGTTACTAAGGGATTATGGGCAGCAGTGCACATTAGTCATTCAACTATTTGGAGGTATACACGCTCATTTCGTGTATGTCAATAATTTAATCGTTAGTGGTTGGTAGTAATTATACAAAAAAATCGTCAAATAGTAGCTGGTATCCTTTGTATCAATTGAGTACGGTCATCGAAACGAGTTCATTTGACAATATATTGGAATGTTGAATAAGTTCTCGCTGTTTTTTCGTGATTAATACTATGTTAAAAAAAATTCCTAATACTTCCAAACATTTCGAAACTGTTGTGTCATCAACTGTTAATGATTCTGCAAGTTCAGCTAGCATCTGACATGAGTCTTCATGGAGTAATGCCTCCAATTCAACACACGAAAATATTTTTTGCAGCGTCTAAATCAATCTCTGCATGTTGTTTCCGACCGAGCACGGTCACCATAAGTCTCAACAAAAATTCTGTGTGCTGCAGCTGCAGATTTTTTTGAAATAAAGTAGTGCAATTAAATTCCTCGCAAATATTCTTTTTGGCACAAAATGTGACATGTTTAACAAGATGAAAAAAAAGTTGTTGACACTTCAGCGAATTGACATACACTGGATTTCATGCTTGATTATAGTACTTCTTTATAGATGCGTTACCATCTTAAACTACACGCACGCAATTCTGGTAACACCATCTTTTGCAAAACAGCGAGACTTACTACAGAGGTCCACTTTGTCAGAATAACACCTTAGAGACGAGAATGTAAATAAGGTGTAGTAACGGTGCCGGGCTTACCCAGGATTCAAGTTGGGTGGAGGGGGGCCGCCCGAATTAGTCTTGCAGAAGAGACGGGGGGGGGGGGGGGGGGGCACCAAAAATAGACTTTATTTTTCTCCTAGGCCGGGCAGCTGCCCCCTGCCCCTCGCTGGGTAGGCCTTTGGATAGGTCTATCAAAGACAATATGTTTGGATACCCCTTCGAACCATAGTGACAGTGCGTTTTCCCGTATCGAAGAAGCTGCGCGGCCAGATGGTCTTCGGTAATAAAACCCAGAGATATGTTTTTTAGCAGAGATTTCTCGCGGCAGAGGTATTCACCGTTTTTCATGATTGATAGAATTGTTATGCGTACTTTTTACTTGGAAGCGTAGTCTCCGAAGGTCTGTGTCTGGGAGAGTTTTTATTTCCTAGACTTGTTTTCTGGAACTCTTCTTTCGGCGAAGTTGTTTTCTGTTAGACTTATTTTTGGGGGGATCGCTTTTTGGTAGATGTGTCTTCGGCAGATATCAACCCGGTCGAGTTGTAAATGTATTTTATGGTAGTTGTGAAGTCGAAACGCGTCCCAAATTATCAGTCGATTTTATTGCGAATAAAGTGTCTTGGACATTTTTTTTCTACATTCCGACAGTAGCAACTTTATATACGTTGGTCAAACACAGCAAGAAAAGCATGCCTGTAGATATCGTGAAGTTAAAATATGGATTTGTCTTGCATTCATCACACCGGATGGAAAATGTCTCTAGCTCCATCGGAGACAATGCCTCATGCCTCTAGGTATCGCGATTTTTTTGTTGTCTGCAATCGAGTAAACGAATCCATATGTTCGGGATTTGTTTGCTTGATTGCAAATAACAAAAATTGAGGTATCTATCCCATCATCATCAAGTATTTAAATGTCTATATTTTTAGCTATTCAGAAGATACGAATACAAATGTTTCGTTACCTGTGTTCGATGCAAGAGAATTTTACATTTTTGGCTTCCTGTTCTGTTCATCATTAAGTATGTCTTCGAAAGAATTTCTAGTTGACACCATCGAGAAGTAACTATTACGTTTTTTAACATATGAATATTTTATGTACTAACTATTTACCACTGATATTATAGGTATAATATGCAGCTTATTCGTGTTTTTAGCGCATTGTCTATGACTAGAATTTGGACTGGTATGGGCTCTCTATATGCATAATGCCATTTAACGGATGTACGTTGCTGAATCCACGTCACATCGATCATAGAGAGTCCATAATTGGTAAATCGAATGGCCCTTCTCAGGGCCAACAATCAATTTGCCGAAGGTTCATTGCGTCGCAAATTCATACTTCAAAGAATTCTTCGAAATTAGGAATCGGGCGGCCAGCAATACATTAAGGTAGTTCTGTAGGTACACGTATGAGCCAATAGTTTCGATTAAAGCGTATAGTGACATGCCTATACGGTGCTGTTCATTGTACATTTTTTACAGAGCTTGTACCCACAAAATATGTCCCACACATTCGCACCTTATGCATAGATAGGTCGCATACTCGTATAGAGCGCAACAGCGCGATTTTCCTACAGTCATAACGTTGAGCTTCCTACGATCCTTTTTTGCGCGAAATATTTAATATAAATAAAAAAGCGTGAAAATGTCAACCCAAATGCGATACAAGAAGTTTACAAGAATAAAGGCGCTTGTTAAGAGACTGAAAGATGTGGCAGCCATGTGTGAAAGCAAATGCGGTTAAACGCGATGAGAATAACCATATCCTCAACGATCAGCAACAAAAATTCGCTGCCCCAGGACGTCGGATCGTGGATTTACAACTTCTTGCCGACAGTTTAAATTGTATTCGCTATAACAAAGACAAAACACGAACATGCATAAAAAAATGCATAAATTGAACAAATTAAATTTGTTTAGAGAATTAATTTATTTCACATCCTTCTCAGAATTACTAGAACTCGGGGAAAAAAAACACGCTTTGAACTCCCAGACCACGCGCCGATTAGCTGGCTGCAGCGTACACTGTTGCGATTCCGTTCAGATGGTTGAGCCCGGGTTCGGTGTGGAATACAATTACCACTTTTCGTAAGTCGATATTTTCAAAAAATAAACGGTCAAATTTTGTCGTTTTTTTTTTTAATCAATCCCACAATAGTACTGCGTACACGTGTGTTTTTATTTTGAAATCCTAAAATCCGTTTAGAACCTATATCGAGAAATGCGAGCAAACTCCTATCGGTTTACGTGTTAGGTATAGGGATCGCGTACAAAAATACCCATATTCAATTGCAATTATCTCATGAACTTAACGGTAAATCGAATTGCATTTTTAGGCATCAGGTCATGAAGGCCATATCTACACCATACTTAGATTTCAGCCGATTCCTAAGATTTTGCTAAAACTACAGTACTACCTTAATCTCGTTTATATAATGCTTTGCATTAAGGGCATGTATCACATGCCAGAAAATTTCGACGCAGCATCCCATCACAGCGGTAGTGCAGAGTTCGCAGTTTTTACCTCCGAGTCGCAGCTTACTGCCGCCAGATGGCGCAGCTTTCGTTTTATATATAGTCTAGTTGGAATGTACATCAGACCTATTCTTCGAGGCCAGCAGCAACGAATTCAGACGTACATAGAAGAGCAGTTCTTAAGGGCATGTCCCACACGCCTCCGACCGCTTTGAAATTTTGAAATGGTAATTCTCCCAAACGGAACAACCAATTGAAATAAAATTTGTTGTGAGCAGGCAGGATGCTTGCTCCAAGAGCAAGCATTATATTTTCCAAAATTTCGAAAAAAAGTGTTCAGTTTGTGGTTACCATGCGAAAAACTGTGAATTATTAACCATTGCATCGCATTTTCGGTAATTTAGTGAGAACCATGCTCTCGACAGTGAAAAAGCACACATTTTAAGCTTTGTTTACCCTATTTTCATGAACAAATTGCGGAGAAAAAACATTTTGAAATTTGTACATAAATGTAGCAAAAATGAGAATTCAGTTCATCCGTTTTCTCACTGGTGGCGCGCAGCTGGCTTCGTTCTGTTTTTACCGACCGCGCTCGCCTCCTTCCGGAACAATTTATTTTTTAACAGGTCGAAAGCCGGAGCTGTAACATCGCACATTCGTTCGAAATATCGTTCGAAATCATACGATGTGTAATAGTGTAGAGTGGAGATTGTTTTCGTCGCGTTTTGGTGAGTTTGTTTTTCTGTGTAGAACGAAACGAGCCCGTAAGCGAGGGCGACGCCTTATGACGCCGGCATACCACCGATGAGAAATCCCGATAACGAAGCCCGGCAAAGAAATCATCGACGAAAAAACTGCCGCGGCCGATTACACGGAGAAGAAGATCGAGGAATATAGTGACAGCGAGAATCCGACAGAGAAAACACCGGAAGTCAAGGTACGTAGGTGCTATCGTACTCAACGGCTTCGGGGATATCAAGGCTCAGACCTGGGTTACAGTCACTAAGAAAACCTGGGCCTCAACTCTCTGAGGGTGAAATGCCCGTCTAGGTCAAAGGATGATGCCTCAACTTCCAGGATCCTATGACACCTCGTCATCGATTCTCCACCGAAAACTCCCTTCATCATGGGCTCTGAGTGCGCTCGACGATATCAAGGCTGTTGGCAAGGGAGTAAAAAAGTTCTAACTGTTCGGAGCTCCGGCATCGCCGTTCCGGCTACCTCGTTTTTTCCTCTACCAGCCGGAAAGAGCTACTTGGATGCAACAACTATCACCGTGAACTACACCGTCGTTTACGTTCTACTGTTCAAGGTTTCATGTATTATGCCCGGCAAGACTCTTGCGATCCACAGCACCGGCGGATATGTGCGCCAGGCAGTCGTTCAATTGCTAAAGACGATCGACGACGTCACAATCTCTGGTGTTTGCAGCAAACCGAAATCCTAGGAGCTCAAGTCGCCGAGCACAATTGATCACCTCCTCGAGAGGGTGCTAACATTGTTCTCCATTGTGTTGGTGACAAGGAGTGCAACAAAGGATGTGCCCTCTTAAAGCAGTACCGTACGCATGCCTTCGCGAGGCGAGTGGTGGACAAGGTGTATATACATCGGGGTCGAGGTATTTGTTTAAATTTATTAAGAAGGATGGTAAGATGTTACCGCCTTTCCATAGGCAACTCTTTAGCAACTTGGAAAGCCTAAAATTCAATTGTTGTAAACAAATTATTGGAAACTTTCAATTTTGGGAAACCGAGCATATTTTTAATTCGTTGAGGTCAAAATGATGCAGTGTGTCAAGAAAGGCGGACACCACCGTCACTGCCCATTTTCGGCCGTTTTCTTTGAATTTTTTTAAAGAAAGCAATAATATACATGGTCGAAATAACTTTTAGGCTTTATTAGGTATATATTGAAGTATGTAAAAAAAGTTCATTTGTCAAAAGAATAGAAAATGGTGGTGCACGAGTCGCCATAGCACTACTCGTTTTCAGTCAACCCTCTCCATGCTGTTGAAGTTTGCATCGTTGGAACGTAACGAAAGCTCTTTATTTTATTTTCCATATTTTTATTGTTATAGAAAATCTTTTTTTAGATTCATAGGGTCGATCGCTAAATAACATACCACTCCAAAAAATTAAAGCAACAGACGATTTCTTCGTTTTTTCAAAGTGTTTTCTGAAGTGCTGT
This sequence comes from Ophion obscuratus, assembly GCA_964007375.1. Taxonomy (NCBI): domain Eukaryota; kingdom Metazoa; phylum Arthropoda; class Insecta; order Hymenoptera; family Ichneumonidae; genus Ophion; species Ophion obscuratus. Next base: position 22,277,293 of record OZ023316.1, read on the forward strand.
ATCCATGCGAAAAATGGTCGCATCGAGAAGAAAAAAAGCCTTTCGAAGCTTCAAGTTTTTTACTTTCCAGATCTTTTGGCACCAATTTTTTGTGAGCTACGGTTATCACGCAATCATAAGAAGTAGCGGGGGGATTTTATGTGTTTGTTTTCAAGGGTTCATGGCCTAGGTAATTTTGTTTCACGCAACTCAATGTATAGGCCAGTTAGCTTTTTTATTTAGCTATAATTTGGTTTTTTCGTCTCTACGTCAATTTTTTTGCTGAGCTGTCCGATTTTAAATGAAAAAAAGATCCTTCTGTGTTTTATCATTGATATCTCAGTAACCAATGAGCGCAACGGGAATTGAAGGGCAGCATTGAAAATTTGAATAAATTTCCTACTAGCCCCTTTCGTTGATTTTTGTGAACAAAATTTCATCGTTAACATTATTTTAAAAAAGGACAAAAGAATGACTTTTTATGGTTTTCAGTGAATCTACCACCACTTTTCAAATATTGATGGATAGACTAAAGTTGCCGCGTTTTTTTCAGCGTAATGTAGCCCCAATAACCCTGTTATTTTTCAAGTTGATCCATCGAACCGTTTTTCCAGACTGATTGATCAACCCAACAATTAAGGAAACAAGTTCCTAAACATCGTGTAATCATCATCAAAATGGAAAGACCAATTTTCTTTGACACTTTTCTTTGACATTTTTCATAACTGTGCACTAGTTGCTTGTGAAATTTAAGAAAAAAAATCGAAAAGCTTCAATTTTTTTAACCTTTGTAAAACATTTCAGGAAACAATACTGACTCATTTTTTATACGATTCGCCCTTGGCGCACCATACTTTCACTCGTCTTTAATTGCATCTATTAAAAGTTGATAACCCCAAGCTGTATTCAATAGTCGATCCGAGAACATTTATCCGACTAACTCCTCATATTTTCTACGAAGGGTACTGGGGTTACGGAAAACAGATTTTTTCTTCAAACTAGGTACGATTCAAAATTGGAAAAAAGGTAAAGTTTACAAAAACTTAACATTAATTTTTTTTTACCAAAACGTAGAAAAAATTTATCAAAAGAGAGATCAGTTTTAAAAAACTGTTCCTAAAATGTTTTACATATTTTTAAAAAATGATACTTTTTTTTTCATTTTCGATTTTTTCTCTTAAATTTAACAAGCAACTAGTGCAAAGTTTTGGAAAAAGTTACAGAAAATTGGTATTTTCATTCTGATGATGAATACACGATGTTTAGGAACACTACACTTCTTCCTTTATTTTATGAAACTTTGAGGTACATTAAGCAGAAAAACAACCTGGCAACATTAGTATTTCCATTAATATTTGCAAAGTAGTAGTAGATTTACTGAAAAACCATAAAAAGTTATTTTTTGTCCTTTTTTCAAATTCATATTAATATTGAAAAAAATGTACTAAGAAATCAACGAAACAGTCTTGTAGGAAATTTATTCAAATTTTCAAAGCTGCCCTTTAATTCCCTGTGCGATCATTGATTACTGAGATATCGATAATCGAAAACAAAAGAATCTTTTTTCATTCAATGTCGGATATCTCAGCAAGAAATTGACATAGAGAGATTAAAAAAAGACACAGAAAGACCAAAAACAAAATTCAAGCTGATTAAACAAGCTAATTGACGTATACATGGATTCAACTGAAATCACTATTTTGTATCATTGCGCGATAATAGTAGCTAACCATTTTTTTTCCGAAACTAGAAACTTGAAGCTTTAAAATGCTTTTTTTCCACCTCGATGCGACCATTTCTCACGTTGATACAACGCTCTAAAAAACTCTTTGAAAAATTGACGAAATGTTTGTTCCTTTAATTTTTTGGAGTAGTCTATAGAAAGTAATATATTTTTTACAATTTTCAATCAGGCTGAAAAAGCGCTCGTACCTGACTGTTAGAGCAATCTTAGAAGCTATAGTTACAATTTCACGTCGATTGGACGGAAATTGTTCGAGATGTGCTGCGTCCCAATTTCGAAAACATGGTTTGGAGAAAAACGTGTTTAAAGTCAAGGGTTTCATAGATGCTACAGCTGAAGACGTTTTGTTTCCGTAATCTAATGCCATCTATTGGTCGAAAATAAAACTATTTTTAGTTGGTGAATTCGTCCCCAGAGTAATATGCTTACAAGAGTTGAGAACTCCGCCTACCGATATGAGATCGCCGAAGACGCTTTTCAGCGCCGGAGACTCCCCTAAAAAAATAGCTCGAAGACCACTTTAAATCAGTTTTTCTCCAGCTATAAACGAATATGCATGATATGTTTAAGGTTGTACGGATTTTTTTAAGTAAAAAAAAAACGATTTTTCGCCAGTTTTTCACCGGTGTCTTCCTTTAAACAATTCGCGATCGTAAAATTTCACCGCTCTTCTGTAGAGCGAGACTCCTGCGATCGTCATTGCTAGAAAATTCGGTCCTTGGAGAAACCTGCCGAAGATAAGTCCCGGCAGAGAGAAAAAATGCTAAACGTATTTATTTTAGCAATTATTATCAAATTCCACCACTCTTTCGCAGAGTGAGACCCGGTCGATCTCGTTCGCTCGCGAATAAGGTCGGCCGCGGACAACCTGCCGAAAATAAGCCATGGCAGAGAGAAAAATTCCAAACGCATTTGTTTAAACAATCAGCATTGTAAAATTTTACAACTCTTTTGTAGAGTGAGTCTCGAGCGGTCTCGCTCGCGCGAGATTTTGGCAGAGATCGAATTTGTCGAGGATAAGCAGCATCGAGATTCTAAATAGTCCTCGAGCTTATTTGTTTCAATTAATTGAAAAAAGATGGCAGGATGCCAGCACCCTTCCACAATACGAGTCTCTAGCAAACACCCCGTTTGCTAGAAAGTTCAACCGTAATGGACTTTACACCAATGACCGTCGTCGGCAAGAGAAATCGACTCGAAGCCATTTGTTTAAACAATTCGTGATCAAAAAATTTCACCGCTCATCCGTAGAGCGAGGCTAGCAATCGTTACTGCTCGAGAAGTTGAGCCTCCGAGATCCTGCTAAAAATGAACCTTAGAAGAGATAAAAATGCGGACGCATTTGTTTTAACCATGAGCATTGTAAAGTTTTGCCCACTCTTTTATAGCGTGAGTTTCGAGCAATTTCGTTCGCTCGAGATTTTGGTAGAGACCGAATTCGTTGACGATAAGCGGCAAATAGTCTTCGAGCTTATTTGTTTAACTTAATTTACAGAGAATGGGAAAATTCCCGAACTCTTCCACGATACGAGTCTCTAACAAACGTTTTGCTAGAAAGTTCAACCGTAAAGAAATTTCCACCGATGACCGCCGTCGATGAAAGAAATCGATTCGAGGGCGTTTGTTTCAACAATTTGCGATCGCAAAATTTCACCGTTCTTCCGTAGAGCGAGGCTAGCGATGTTGATTGCTCGAGAAGTTGACCCTCCGAGAACCTGCCGAAGATGAACCTTGACAGAGTTAAATATGCCGAACGTATTTCTTTAAACAATGGGCTTTGAAAAATTTTACTACTTTTTTGTAGAGTGAGTTTCGAGCAATCTCGTTTGCTCGAGATTTTGGCAGCGATCGAATTCGTCGATAAGAAGCGGCATCGAGATTCCAAATAGCCCTTGAGCTTATTCCCAGTAACAAATTTGGCGACAACACATTGGCAACACCACGCCAAGAGAGAGCAACTTGTGACGGAAAAATGGCATCCTTTGCCGCCGCATTAAGCTGTGGTCTAGCAGCACAGCATTGCGCATCCTCGCGTGAATGCTGGTGTTAATATTGCAGTACGAAAGTACAGAATATTGGCGGTATGTTTGGAGCACGTTCATTGCTGGGTTATTGCAGCATTCCGACTGAAAATTTGGAATGCGTCATTCCGGCAAGCTGAGGGCACATTGGAGGTACGCTGTGACGCTCCATTGCCGGTAGAAACGAGGCACGGTATTGCGGCATTGAGACGAAAAATTTGGAACACGCTATACGGCAAGGAGAGGGCACATTGGTGGCATGCTATGACATTCCGTTGCCGGCATATTTAGAACACGCCGTATCGGTCCTTCGCGGGCATAAACGAGACCCGCTATTGCAGTGCTGTGACCACCTAAATGGAGTACTGCATTACCGGTAGCTGGGCAGGCGGGCATAAAAAGAGGGCAAAATAAATAATTTGATTGAATACAATCGCACACACGTACCGGTTCGTGTGTGCGACGCCCACGAATGACTGAGGGCTACGCGTCATCCCCGTAATTATTTTTTTCTCGAAAGTACGAGGCAGGGATTTGAACCCACGACTTCACGATGGGCTGGTTTAGAAGGCAAGCACGCCAACCACTCGACCATCCAACTGGTTCAACTTATATAACTAATTTTATGATCATGACATTTGTCGTAGCGAGTTTGCCTATGGATATAACCATTTACCTTGTTTTTGCCGGCAATGGAATGTCAGAGCGTTCCGGCAATGTGCCCTAACCTTGCTGGAATAACGTATTCCAAACTTTCCGTATCAATGCCGCGATAACTTGCCTCGTTTTTACGGGCAACGGAGCGTCACAGTGATGTGCCTTTATGACTGAAACGCGATATAAAAATAACATCACTCCAAATCTGGAGCTTGCCGTATCAGTACCGTTGTTGCTGCAGGTAATTGTTGCGTATATTTGCTGCAAACTTGCCGTCTTGGCATCGCACATTTATTGCGCCAAACCACGCACTGTGGCGCAAATTTGCAGCTGAATGCGGAAGCAAAAGACAGCATATTGGTGTCACGGTGTGCCGCCGTATGCTGTCCTCTTACCGCTACAATGCTGACATGTGAATTTTCACGGCTCCTTTGTCTATCCGGGATTTGTTTAAATTGATTAAAAAAGGATGGGAAAATGCCAGCACCGTTTCACAATGCGAGTCTCTGGCAAACCCCGTTGCTAGAAATTCAACCGTAACAAAATTTCCACCGATGACCGTCGTCGATAAAAGAAATCGATTCGAGGCCACCCGGGAAAAAATGGACATATATAAACATAAATAATCATGTATGATCTTGTCATAAATGATCATGAACGAAATTTGTCTCTATATAATCATATATAGTAATATATAGCCATATATGATCACATGTAATCAAATATGCTTATATATATTCATATACTATTGCATATAACGATATATAACCATGTTGAGTCATACATTGATTTGTCTACATACGCATAAATGAGAAATTTATTTTAAATCACCATTTTAGTACGTTTATAATAAAACAATAAAATATTATCAGCATCACACGCTGATTTTGCTGCTTATAGACAGTATTATATGAAAAATAATACGCAGTATACATGATCCTACATGATACCAAAATTGTCTGTAATGGAAGTGGTGTAACATATGGAATAATATCCATAGTCATCTATGTTTTCTTTATTATAAACCTTCAAATATGGTTGTTGCGGATAATTACGATTATATATATGATTATATATGACACCAAAATAGTTTGTACATCATATATAGGTCTCATATATAATTATATAGGCTAATATATGGGTTGTGGGGGGCAAATGCAAATATATGTGATAATATATAGTACATGTTGTATTATATATGAGTTCATATATACAACCATATGTTCATATACGAGTTCAGAGTACCAACTTTTGAATATACATGATCATCTATGGGCATATCTGGTCCACACCTAGAAATAATAAATACTATAAATGGTAATGTATCTATTGTAACGGGTTTTCTCGTCCGCACACTTCCGGGCCCGTACCGCTCCCGAAGTCTACCGGGTGTCCGAGAACCCGCCGGGTGGACGTGGGCGCCAGGTACCGGAGTACCGCCGACCGAGGGTCGACTTGTGATTTTGTCCACCCGGGCGCAGTCCTTTGATGTTGGGACACCCGATGTGGAACGGCACGACCTGGGCGGTCCAACTAGCTCTGCTCGCCGGAGGATATGGTAGAGGGGCAGGGTCGAAGGACGAGTGTCAAGGATGACACCTGATAGGAGGTGTCCGCTGAAATAATTAACACGGGCTTGGTAGTATGACTGGTATTCGTTTATTGGGGCCCGAGGCCCGCCAGTACGGGGTACAATTCATGGGCGCTCGACATAACTCCATTTCTATCCACGCTTGGATAAGCTATTGGTGCACCGGCGACAATCCGGACCACTCCCAGTTCCGAAGGGGGATATGGCCAGGTGCGACGTTGGCAGCCGGGTTCGGTCCGAAGGGCGTATGTGCTGGAGTAGGCAACGGTGTGGATAACCGTGTAGGCCATCGTGTAGGTAATCGGGTACTAACTCCGAAGAGCGTAGGCCATCGGGTAGGGAAACCGGGTATTAGGGTAAAAGAGTGTAGATAATTGGGTAGATGATCCGTGTATTCATGCCAAAGAGTGTAGATAATGGTGTAGATAATCCGTGTATTCATGCAAAAGATTGTAGATAATTGTGTAGGTAATCGCGTATTAATCTAACAGAGTGTAGGTAACTGTGTAGATAATCCGTGTGTTAATTTATCAGAGTGTAGGTAATTGTGTAGATAATCCGTGTAGTCATGCAAAAGATTGTAGATAATTGTGTAGGTAATCGTGTATTAATTTAGCAGAGTGGAGGTAATTGTGTAGATAATCCGTGTAGTCATGCAAAAGATTGTAGATAATTGTGTAGGTAATCGTGTATTAATCTAACCGAGTGTAGGTAATTGTGTAGGTAATCGTGTCTTAATTTAGCAGAGTGTAGGTAATGGTGTAGATAATCCGTGTAGTCATGCAAAAGATTGTAGATAATTGTGTAGGTAATCGTGTATTAATCTAACAGAGTGTAGGTAATTGTGTAGGTAATCGTGTCTTAATTTAGCAGAGTATAGGCAATTGTGTAGATAATCCGTGTAGTCATGCAAAAGATTGTAGATAATTGTGTAGGTAATCGTGTATTAATCTGGCAGAGTGTAGGCCCGGACAACGGAACTCGATTACGCATGGTCGCCGGCTCGGACACCCGATATATGCGCTTCACTTGGCCCAATAATGACCTAGGTGACCGAAAGTCCGAATAATGTCGACTGACTTTCCGGACACCCGGTATATTTGCTCGAAATACAACGCCTGATGGTGGACGAACTAAAGCCCAACTAATACTGACTGACTTTCCGGACACCCGATATATTCGCTCGAACACAATGCCTCATGGTGGGTGACCGGAAGCTCAACTATTAACGACTAACTTTTTGGACACCCTGTATATTTACTCGAAACACAATGCCTCATGGTGGGTGACCGGAAGCTCTAATATGATCGAATAACTTTTCGGACACCCGGTATATTCGCTCGAAATACAACGTACGTTAGGGGCGACCGGGGGTCCGTATACTATCAACTGACTTTCCGGACACCCGATATATTCGCCCGAAATACAATTGTCGCGAGGTCGATAATAATCGGGTGAATATTACCAAAGGTTTTACGTGAGTATAATTCTCGAGTTAGCTGGATTTCGGCAACTCGTAAACAGCGCGTGAGAACAAAGCAAAACAAAGACAGAAGCGCAAAGGTAAACAAACGCGAGACCAAGCGCTCGATGGCCCTGAGCGCGCGGAGAGACTGGACGAGAGATATACGCACGAACTATGTCGTATTACATTTTCCGACTCGAAATAAAATATTACTCCAAATTACATAATCTCGCGAAAATTCGTACTTTTCTTTGGGCCAATTTTCGCGGGACCTCAGCAAACATTTTTACTTTAACGTTCGAGGCTTAACGAACGATCTCGTTACTTAATGATCGGTAATAAATAAACAATTCGTTAATTGACGCGACACACAATAAAATTGACCGGAACTTGACGGAACGACCGAGACTAAGGTACGAGCTCCCGTACAAAATTTATAGCTAAATAGGTACTTCCCCAGAGGCGGAAACCCGGGAACAAACGCGACTTCATCGCCGAAAAACTCCCGCCGGGTTCCGGCCCTCTGGGGACACAAAATTCCCTTCCATGGGGCAACCCGTCGCCACTTGGCGCAATTAATAAAAGCAAAATGAAGGGACAATAACCCTAACTTAGAGCTCGTACCTTGAGAACGCAGGGGGACGAGAGAGATCGGGCTCACCGCTGACGAGTCGCAGCACGGAGAAGCTCGCTGCTGATCGGGAGGATCCTGCCTCGCGGTCGATCGATCGGCTTTCTTTTTGCTCGGAGTGACGCGGCTGGGCTCGTTGACTCCGAAATCGTGACTACCCTAATTCGCCGCGCTCTCGCGGTGCTCCCGGCTCTCGCGTGCCCCACTCACGCGCCCCTCCCCTCTTTTCACGCGATCACGTGGGATCACGTTACTCTCCGTCTAGGAGATTTTCTCCTATTTCCCTCCGATGCCACGGCCACGGCCCCGCTCTACCGCGCTTCCCCGCGCGTACGCGACTGTCCTCGCAGCGAATAATGGACTGCCCCTCGAACCTCTTCCCCTAGGAACCGAGGCGGGACCTCGAACGCGGGGGGGAGGCCTCCCTCGCATTTTCTCAGCGTCCTGGGAATAGCGGTGGGCCCACGCGATATACCACCAGGTGAACTACACCCCCGGTCGCCGATCCACCGCCCCGACCCCCTTCGACGGGGCGCCGGTCTGACGCGGTCCATGAGGCCCGAGGGGACAGTAGGGATGGTGCAACTCCGGGTTGCTAAGTCGAGAGGGACGGGCGACACGGTAAACTTGGCCTTATTCCGGCGTCTCCTCCGGCATCCTATCCGCGAGCACTGTTGCCCGACGCTCGCCTGCCTCTGAGTGGAGGCGCGTGTGTGTCCTCTTGGACCAACCCGCGCGAGGTTTTGCGGAGCGCGAAACCGGAAGCCGGGACATCTCGGGTATCGATATTACGTGCCTTCGGGGTAATATGGACGCGCGAGCAATCGTTCCCCAATACATCGTTCCGTCCTCCATACTATTCGTCCTAAAAAACTGTCCCAAACATTTTATTTACAGGTTTTTAATTTCGTCCATTCATCCGCGGCTCATGAGCCGGTAGGTAAACACACAGGTAATACGTGGCGGTTTCTGGAATAAAATTACAAAAAAAAATAAGGCATAATATTCCGCCACGTAGTGAGTCGACGATTTCGGAGCCACCCAGAATCGAACCAGGACGCTTCAGGGTCGTAAACCCGACCCACTGGTCGACACCGTTCGAGAATGGACGTGACCCCCTAATTTGTCACGTCACACTATATATATGATCATTCATGATGTCATGTTAAGGCATATATAATTATATATAATGTTATATACTAGGTACGAAGCTAAGTTCCCGGGTTTCACACATGGATGGCGCTAGCGACAAATGTAGTCAGCATACAAGTGTGAAATTGGGTGTCGTTATAGATTAGACATCTGTTGAAAATACCCAGGTGTAATGTAAACAAATATCGCAACACAACGACCTTTTTTCTAAACTCGAAAATGTCAAAGTTCGTGCTAAATAAACAGCATTTGCGGGAAGCATTGCTTTTCTGCTTCAACCTAAAAAAAACGGCAGCTGAAGCACGTCGGTTACATGAGGAGGCCTACGGCGAACATATACCATCAAAAACAACGTGCGAAGATTGGTTCAAGCGGTTCAGAAGTGGCGATTTTGAGACTGGGGGCAAGGAGCGGTCGGGATGACCGCAAACATGTGCGGATGCCGATCTGCAAGCGTTATTGGATGAAGATGACACTTAAACAAAAGATCAACTTGCCGAGGCATTAAATGTGACTCGGTAATATATTTCGAAACGTTTGCACGCCATGGGAACACGAACATGGGATACGAGACACGAAGGTGAACAATTGCAGCACGACAACGCTCCGTGACATCGCAGTTCCATCGTCCAGGACACCATGAAAATACTGAAATGGGATCTACTAACGCACCCGCCGTATTCGCCAGACTTGGCCTCTTCAAACTATCACTTGTTCCGGTCGATGGCGCATGGCATGGGTGGGCTACAATTGGCCAATTACGATGCACTACAAAATTGGTTGGACGAATGGTTTCAGTCCAAAAACGCGTCTTTTTATCGTCGCGGTATTTATGTATTGCCACAGAAATGGCAAAAATGTGTAAATAGCGAGGGACAATACTTCGAATGAACTTTTTTTTGTATTTGTTTTGAAATTTTCGATTTTCGATTGAAAAAAAACTGGAAACTTGGTTGCGACCTAATACGAGTATAAATAATTATATATGTTTATACATGTCCATATTTTCAGGGGCATTTGTTTAAACAATTCGCGATTGTAAAATTTCACCGTTCTTCTGTACAGCGAGGTTAGCGATCTTTATTGCTCGAGCAGTTGACCCTCAAAGATGCTGCCGAAGATGAACCCTGGCAGAGATAAAAATGCCGAACGTATTTATTTAAACGATAAGCATTGTAACATTTTACCGCTCTTTTATAGAGTAAGCTTTGAGCAATTTCGTTCGCTCGGGATTTTGAGAGATATCGAATTCGTCGACGATTTCCTTCCACAAGACGAGTTTCTAGCAAACCCCGGTTGCCAGATAGTTCAATCGTCATGAAATTTCCACTGATGACCGTTGTCGAAAAACGAAATCGATTTGATGCCAGTTGCATATACAATGTAAAATGTAACAAAGTTTAACCTGCCGTCAAACTCTCGTCAAGTCTCTCCTGTCGAGCGAGCGCATGCTTCCAATACAAGTGTGCCGTGGTCGCTAGGCATAATTGTGTGTATTGTGCGATACACACACATAGAGATGAAGTGTTTGCGTTACAACTGAACTGCGTGCGAGAAGATTTCTTCTGTTTGCCGCGGCCGGCGTAGCGAACACACACACACACACACACACACACACACACACACACACACACACGCACGCACGCACGCACGCACACACACACACACACACACACACACACACACACACACACACACACACACACACACACACACACACACAGGCGCGTGCGCACTCAGCGATCGTCGTTTATTCGGCTTCGACTGTTCGCCTTAGTGCGAAGCATCGAGGCCGAATTCGCGAGCGCGTCCATCGGTAGTGACTCGTAGTTAAACACTGCGAGATCTGCACGACCGACGTAACGAGAGGCCGCGTCGAAATTTTCTGGCACGTGGCACATGGCCTTAAGACGGAATGACACCTCATCGCGGTCGGTATGGTAGAACAATTATAGATTCCCAAAAATCTCTGAAACGGCTCTTCAGATCCCGTCGAAACTTTGCCAAACGACGTCAAATAGATAGACGAATAGCTGTCTGCCCTTCACGTTTTCTGAATTAGAGAAAAAAAAACTAAATTGGCTTATGATAAGCCAATCTACATTTTTTTTCTCAAATTCAGAAAATTTGAGGGGTTGACAGCTATTCGTCTATCTATTTGACGTCGTTTGGTAAAGTTTCGATGGAATCTGAAGAGCCGTTTCAAAGATTTTTGGGAATCTGTAATTGTTCTCCCATACCGACCGCGATGAGGTGTCATTCCCTCTTAAGAGGGAATGATACCCAAGCAAACCTTCGACGCAGCCCCGGCTAGAGTCGGCAGGGCAGCGCTTGCACAAGCTACTGCTCCCTACCGCCAGATGTCACAGCGTGCGTTCATCCTGTAGAGATTCGGTCGGTGGCTCTCTACTCCTGTAGTTATCCGCTGCTTGTCCAGGTTCTGTAAGGTCGGTAAGATAGGAAGAGGCAGGAGAAGAATGTTTGCGTTTCGTCTCGAGTACAGTGACAGACTCATCAGTAGGGCTGTGTCACTGTGCCCTGCCCTAGACGCGCTGGGTGTTAAGGATCTAGGGGAAAGACGGTTTATATACGAGGGTGGGGTGAAAAGTTTCCGGCCCGACCAAGAAAAACGATATTTTAAAATTTTTTTTGCTTTATTTGTCAACATAATCTCCATCAACACTGATACATTTCTCATAACGGTGTTCTAATTTAGTTATACCAGTTTTAAACGTAGATTCGTCAAGCTCCTCAAAATACTGATTTACAGCTTCGATAACTTCTTCGTTGCTCTTAAATCTTTTTCCGCCAAGCCATTTTTGGAGGTTAGGAAACAGGTAATAATCGCTGGGGGCTAAGTCTGGAGAGTAGGGAGGATGCGGCATCAATTCAAACTTCAATTCAAGGATTTTGGACATGGCAACAATCGACGAATGCGCTGGTGTGTTATCGTGATGAAACAAAACTTTTTTCTTCGCCAAATGAGGTCGTTGAATTTGCACCTCGTGCTTCAAATGTTGCAATAACTCTGCGTAGTATTGACCAGTGATAGTCTTACCCTTTTTAAGGTAATCAATGTATATAATTCCTCTCGCATCCTAAAAAACAGTAGCCATAACCTTGTTTGCCGATAAAATTGTTTGTGCCTTCTTTGGGGTTGGTTCCCCTTTTCCAACCCACTGTTTTGACTGTTCTTTATTTTCAGGAGTGTAGTGGTGGACCCATGTCTCATCAACAGTTATGAATCGACGCAAAAATTCGTTTGCATTACGCCTATATAGCGCCAAATTGTCGGTAGAAATGGTTTTTCGAAGCAGTTTTTGGTCGAGCGTTAGCAAACGCGGCACCCACCTTGCACACAGTTTTTCCATGTTCAAATGGTTGTGCAAAATATTTCGCACACGTTCAGCTGACATCCTACAGGTCTCAGCTATCGCGTGCACTTTCAACTTGCAGTCTTCCAACACTATTTTATGGATTTTTTCAATCGTCTCTGAAGTTGTGACTTCAACGGGCCGTCTTGAGCGAGGCTCATCAGAGGTGCTCACACGACCCATTTTAAATTCAGAAACCCACTGCTTAATAGTTGAATATGATGGGGAGGAGTCTCCTAATGCTGAATCCATCTCTTCTTTTATTTGTTTTGGTGTAAAACCTTTCAAATGGAAGTATTTGATGACAGCACGTTTTTTCCAATTTTTCCATTTTTACGAAAACAACGGAAGCGTCTCGCGCAATGTGCTCTCAAACGCAAACTAACGTAGCGATTGGGCTGAAACTATACATACAAGCTCGGTAGGAATGGTACTGTAGGACGCCGCTCCAAAACTAGACCTAGTGGCACCATCTCTTGGTCAGGCCGGAATCTTTTCACCCCACCCTCGTGTTGGAACGCATGTCCCTGCGACCGCTTGTGAGAAACGCTGGCACGATGTAGCCGCGTAGCGGTGAGATGATGGAACTAGCAGGACCGCCACAGTAGTCCCCCCAGTGACAGCGTTGTGAAGTATGCTGGAGGAAGTGTGCGGATGAGGCGTTCTCGAAGCTTGAGCGGTTATGCCGTATTAGTGAGGCCATTTGACTACGTCTGTACCGACATGTCCTCACGTGTTGGAGGCTCGTTACCTGAGTGTGTGCCTGGGACCCCATTGGTGTTGTTGCCGTGTGTGTGAGCTATGACCGTCGTGGCCGTGTCGTCTGCGAGGCGCGTGTTGACCGTCGTTGCCGTGTCCTTCGTGAGGCGCGTTGAGCGAGTGGAGCGTGATGTACTCTATACGTGTAGCTGCTTTTTGCTCGTGTGGTGACCCTTGGGCTGGCTCATTGATTGGCTGGTACTCGTTTTCGTTGGCTGGATCGTTGATTGGCTCGTACGGCTAGTTGATGTGCTGACTCCATTTTTTTACGTTGCGTGTTCATATCACGTCGGGATCACCAATGTAGAGATTCGGTCGGTGGCTCTCTACTCCTGTAGTTATCCGCTGCTTGTCCAGGTTCCGTAAGGTCGGTAAGATAGGAAGAGGCAGGAAAATAATATTTGCGTTTCGTCTCGGGTACAGTGACAGACTCATCAGTAGGGCTGTGTCACTGTACCCTGCCCTAGACGCGCTGGGTGTTAAGGATCTAGGGGAAAGACGGTTTATATATTGGAACGCATGTCCCTGCGACCGCTTGTGAGAAACGCTGGAATGATGTAGCTGCGTAGCGGTGAGATGGTGGAACTAGCAGGACCGCCACAATCCCGAACGCGTGTTCGTTCCGAACGCACGCTGCGAGAGAGTCGTGGGCCTCCTTGCGTCGAGGCATAACGATGTATGCTTCGACGCGAGGTGTGTGTGCGCGTGTGTCTGTGTGCGTTTGGTACGTTGGGCGCTCGCGGTTGAAGATTGTTTTCTTCCCGCATGCTGTCCGTTCGCAGCGAGTACACATTTCGTGTGGGTATATACGCGTATATACCCACACGCTGACGCACGGTCGGTGCGGACGAAGAATTTTGTTTTTTTCGTCAACGCCGACTTCGCACAAAATTCCAGATCATCGAGAATCTCAATTTCGCAGCAAGAGTACCCAAATACCCAAGTACCCAAGTACCCAAAGCAAGATTCTTCGTCGAATTTTCATTAACTCTGTCTAGTGGTAACTGTAAATTTCTGTGATTCGTTCTTCTTGATTTTTTTCATTTTTAATTTTTTTCCCAGAAAGAACTTATTCTCCAAACGCTTATATCTCTGAAACTAATTAAGATATTTTCAATTTAAAAACGTCAAATAGAAGCTACATTCTTCTCGCTTCGAATAAACACAGGGCGTTGAATCTTGTCTTTTTGGTTTTTTTTTCATTTCAAACCCACGTTAACATTTTTTAAACATTAAGGCATTTGTCGGAACAGAAGATATTTATTGTATTTTTTTTCCTTTCGCATACTTCTTAGTGATGCCAAAGGCAGTCTGTATCAGGGTTGGGCATATTCGAATTTTTTAAATTCGTGAATAATAAATTAAATTTATGAATAATAAATATGAATGATAAATTCATGAATATTAAATTCATTCCGAAAATGAATAAAGAATCCCACTGGATTCAGTATTCATTCCGAAAATGAATAATAAATCCAACTGAATTCAGTATTCGTTCTGAAAATGAATAATGGATCCTGCTGGATTCAGTATTCAATTTGAAAATGAATAATGAAGCCAACTCGATTCAGTATTCATTCCATATTCGGATATCATCAAATTGAATAATATGGAAAAATGGACAATGGAAATGGGACAAATATAATGTATCATTTCTACCTCCATTTCTTCAGTTACTAGATACCAAGAGCGCGATTTCCCCTGGGAAAATATAATGTAATCGGACGATAATGTTTCAATAGAATAAACATCAATTTCTGTCAATTTTTTCCAGATTATTCAATTTGATGATATGCGAATACGGAATGAATACTGAATCGAATTGGATTCAGCATTTATGTTGAAATGAATATTGGATTCAGTAGGATTCATTATTCATTTTCGGAACGAATACTGAATCCAACTGGAGTCATTATTCATTCTCAGAACGAATACTGAATCGAGGTGGATTCATTATCGAGAAAAATTAATATCTATCTGACATGTATTCGATATTAGTTTTCTACTCGAATACTAAAAGTATTCGAGTATGCCCATCTCTGTCTGAAAGGCGCGTTGTGGCCGCTGCGATGCCAAACGGATTCGGCGACGATCGCTGTTGGCTAGGTGCGCTTCCGTTGTCGGAGAGTGCCGGTGCAGACATTCTGCTTTTCAGATCTCGTCCTGTTCCTATGAGATGACAATAGTCTTCTTCTATGACTGCGCGAGATGCCGAGTGGTCACCTATGGGATCGAGCTCTTCTAAATCGTCTGTTAAACTATTCAGTTCTGCGAAATTGTTTGTGAGGCGCTCATTGTAAACCTTGAGTATAGCGGGTTCAGGTTTCTCTCTTTGCGCATCTAAATGTTTTTTTGTAGGACGTGAGCTGTCGCTTGATGTAGGCTCGTTTGCGGACGAGTATATCCTTCGTTCTCTGTTATTCCTCCGAAAGAGACCTGGTCGTGCAGTTCGAAGCGAGTTTGAAGGGTGTGAACGATGACGAGTGAACTGAATTGACAATAAATTGGCACGAGCTTATCGTCTGGCGATGTCGACCATGGATTCGATTGTCCTTGTTTCTTCACTGTCACAATTACTACAGTAGCACACTGTCACTATCACCACAGTAGCACTGTTAAAAATGTTTTGTTCGATAGTCCGTAGGCCGTAATGATTAAGCCCGGATCTCGTGTTATCTGGCTCGAAGGACAAAAATGTGCGATACGTCGGGACCGCGCGGTAACACTTCGTCCTGTCGGGGTCGTAGGGCCCGATTTACACTGGTGACGTAGTCCCTTGGTATCGTCGTCAGGGAAATTAATCACCAACGACTTGATTTTCGTTAAGGAAGTGAAATTAGTTGTTGAAGACGAGGACTAGAACAAATATTATTTATTTGAAAATTCAACGCTTTACGACTAATCACTTAACGTTTACTTATTGTTATGATAATGAGTATTAGATCTTGTGCTTGAGAGTAGTCTCAAGGCACAGTGTGATGTTTTTTAGACAAGAGAGGATCTCAACTGTTGTCCAGTAGTTCTTTATGCGTCTCGGTCGAAGTGAGTTTCTGAACCTTGTGCTTGAGAGTAGTCGCAAGGCACAGTGTGATATTTTTTAGACACGAGACGATCTCAACTGTTATCCAGTAGTTCTTGATGCGTCTCGATCGAGGGGAGTTTCTAAACTGAAGACTCGTTGTTGGTGACGAGAAGTCCTCACAAAAGGAGAAGGATGAGACTCTGCCTTTCATGAAGTTATCATTGGTGCAAAATTAATAGTGCGAGGATTTTTTGTCATCACCAATCACGAAAGGGAGTTTTTGGTGGGAAGAAGGGTGCAACGTGGACATCGCTGTCGGACCCAAGCTCGACCGTAGGGAAATTCCCGTGACGCGCTAGTCATCATAATAAAAAGATTTTCGCGCTTGAGTTAAGCGTCGAGTGAGCGCGGAGGTTAATCCCTCCACTAGGGTGTGCGACTATGCTGGTCAGATAGTCCTCAAGGATGGTCCATGCTGTTTTGCACGTGTATTTTATTGTTCACAAGATCGAAAAGTATCTCTTTACGGCAATGAACAGGATACGGCTTAAACTGTAAAGATATTAAAAACCGTCGCATCGGCGCTTAAAAACAGTTTTTTGATAATAACTCCTTTACGACTCATTTGACGATGAAAATAGTTATGTAATAAATTAAACTAGAGAAAACTTGAAACAATTTATGTAGTAACGTTTTTTTGTAGCATCAATGAGGTAGAGTAGGTGGCGCGTTTTTTTGTGGTATCCCCAGTATCCTAATCCACTTGTAATGCACTATTACAAAATTTATCGCATTCTCCTTCGTCTCGCTATCCTTGATGGACCAGGTTTCTCGAGTTCATCGTCTTGAGTACTGAGCGAAATGTGCATACTGAGCATATATAAATTTCTTCCACGTCATCCGCGGTGGGATCATCGCACCTTCGCTGTCATCCTCTTGTTCCTCGATTTCATCATATGATTGCTCGAGAATTGTCTATGTTTCTTCCTCCCCATCGCTATCTTGTAGTGGAACTTGCGAATTATCACAGGTACCATTGCAATTGGTGCATATAACGGAGCACTTTAATCCAGCCTTTTTGCATCCACAGGCTCCCTGACATCCCTTTTTGCATTTGCAAGAAACAAGTTTTAACAAGTTTTCCGATGCTGGGGACTCGAGCATGGTGACAGGAATTAGCCCATTCTTGCTTTTTTTCACCCCCAATGCTCTGCATTTTTTTCTACTCCATACCACTGCTGAACCTAGTAATAAGTTCGGAACGAATGTTGTCGTGCTGCTGCTTCTGTCGGTGGCAGCGATGCAATATTAAATTTACTTTTATATGCTGATTTTGTGAAGCATGTATATTTATAGTTGTTTAACGACATACTTTTTACGCAACTGTCACCGTACAATGCAACGAGAAACCGTTCTCCAGCTTCAGCAATGATCTCTGGATCGGCAATTTGATTTTTAAATACCTATGCAAACTCGTTTAAATCTCGGTTTTTTTCGAAGTACATTAGCACATTTTATTTTTCCTTGATTAAAGAGTGCTGATGTTGTATCACAGTCACTGAAGGCGTGCAAGAATAATATGGTATCTGCCACTGTTTTATCTATGATACTTTTTGTTGAATATATTCGTTACGAAATTTTTCCTTTTCCTCGTTTGAGAATATATATGTTTGAACGCGTAGATAGAGCCGTTAAAAGAATAAGAAGATTTACATCTTCGCCGACAACTATTACGGAATCAAATGTAGATGGAATGCTGATTACCGTTTTGATTATTAACGTATCGGTATCTTCCGTGGCTTGCTTGACCATGAAGTTCGCAGCTTCAAATTTTTTCTTCAACATTCCAATGAGGCGTTTCTCGTTTGCATCGTTGCTCAGGAATTTATCTTGTGACACCGTTGGGATCATTGTTTCGTCAAAAAGTATGTCTACTGGAGCATTTTTCCGTGATCGTCGGGTTCGCTCCGCATATTTGGTATTACGGTTTGCCACATCTTCCGGATATCCGGCAAATACGACAATGGCATTGGATGTATAGTTCGATCGAACCAATGTGGCTGAGTGGTTTTGCTCTGTCATTCCGTTTGAATTTTACGGTATAGAAATCGCTGCCAATGATTTTTGAAATGCCAGCACCACCAACTTCTTGAGACATGTGACGACTTATCTTCTCATCTCCGATAACTCCAGTGCTTATTGACATGAGTTCTTTTACTTCTGGAAAAGGAGGATGTTGGCACAACCAATCCATTAGTTTTTTTACGTCGTCATTGTCACGATTAATCCGCGAGTTTCTCATTTCGCCATGCTGCTCCGAACTGGAAAAACTTACGTTGCAAAACTTTTCAACTTCGTCACATACATTGTACAGGAATACCATTCCTCAAGTCCACTTGGAGAGCACGCTGCCTTTGACTCCTCGTCCATGAGTAAGGCCGCCAAGACATTTCATCGTCCTCATCAACGATTGCTCAATCGTCATATCTGACCACGTACCACACCAAAATTTGTCCGAACGTATAATTGTAAAGTATCCTTTCGTTTTGAAAAATTCGTATTCGTCAGCTGTCATTCTTCCCTTCGAATTAAGCATATCTTGCAAATATAGGTGGCAAGACTTTGTATATAAGAAGTGGCCACTGGCATGAAAATAAGGGAGCATTTTCTGTATAGTGTTAAGATGTAAATTCCAATTGCCCATTCTTTCTGCCTCTATAAATTGTTTTACAAGCGTCACCATGCGGAAATTATGGACCCATAATTTCGCTGTAGAATCACGTTGTTCAAATTTTATCAGTTGGTTTTCAACATTCCCAGCAAGTTCTTTGAAGCATTCTTCCTGGTCCGCCACGAGTACCACTGACCTGTCGAAATTATATAGATCTCTTTCTAATTTTGCACTCAGATCCTGTGTAAAATCTATTGACTGCATGACAATTTTAGGAATTGAATGATGAATCAATGTATGTGCTCTTACCGCACGCGTATACGCGTGTCCTGCTACAATTTTTTCGATTGGATTCAATGCGTAAATGGTGTTGAAAAGCTGTTTAAATGCGCTTCCAGTCATTATGTATCCGATGGATCCCATGAACGACATTAATAAATGGAATCCATCGAGTCTTACAACAACGTTATTTAATTTGGAGTCCTCACCGTATGAGAAAACGATTTCCCGTGCTTTGAAATACAGGGGCTGGTCAAACGTAAGGAAACAAGTGTGCTGGAGTAATGACTCACATTTTTCAGAAGCAGATAAGAGAGCAGTCAAAATTGTGTCGTGATTACCCTGCTGCAAATTCCCGTACGGGTTTTAGTGTGGGGATGTGTGGGAAAGCATGGGACAGCCAAGGGAAGTGTGGGATCCCGTTCGGTTTCCTGCACAGGAGCAGGCACCTGTGTGGGGCAACGTGGGAAGCTGAATCCTGTACGGGATCCTGTACGGGAGAACGCAGGAAATAAATTCCTGTACGGGAACCTGCAAGGAAACCTGTGTGGGGCAACGTGGGAAGCTGAATCCTGTACGGGAGAATGCAGAAAAAAAATTCCTGTTCGAGAACCTACATGGGAACCTGTGTGGGGCAATGTGGGTAGCTTAATTTTCGAGACAGCGCTTAATAAGCTAATCACTATTGTTAACGTTTTTTTGAAAATGTTTTATCTCAAGTCAAAAGTATTCTTTTTCAACGTGGGTCCCGACCTCACAAAATGGCGTGAAATATTTAATACACAGTTCTTAGTTAAACTTCATTAAACGCAATATCTTAATGTTTTTTATTAAACTTTTTTATTATGTTATCACTTTATGTCTTACAAAAATGTGTTTACAGAAAATTGTAATAATATCATATGATTAATTTACTATTACAATGACTATTAATAGAAATACAAGTTCGTTAGCGGTGCAATATATTCATCCTCGTGTACCTTAGTGTGGAAACACACCCTAAAAATGTTGGCAGTGGGGACTGCAATTAAATTTCTCTTTATCTCAACAATTTTTCGTAACACCGAAATACGGGTCCCTATATGGGAAGCCGTACGGGTTTCCTGTACGAAAACATCATGTGGGATCCCGTATAGGAACCCATAAGGGTCATAGTCCAGTCAAAAGTGGCCAAAGTCAAACATTTTTGCGACCGCTTAGTGAAACACGTGTTCCTATATTAATCGACCCGGGGAATCCGAATTTCTAGGAATTTCAACTATTAACAGTGAAGAAAAGGAGTAAATACAAAAAAATATGCATTATTTCGAGAATGAAAAGGAAATCGCAAGAAAGTTTTGAACACAAGATGTAGAGGAGAAGATTTTACCCGGTAGGTGTAGATGATGTTTTTTCTGTATCTCCAATAGTTTAGCTGTAAAATTGAAAAACAAATTCCCACTAACACTATTAACCCGCGAGGCACACGGACGTAACGAAATCGAGAGGTTTGAGCATCGCTGGTACCTCCTCTCTCTCTCTCTCTCTCGCTCTCGCACGGCCGCTACCGCGCTTCATTCGGGGGTCCCCGACGTTCGATCGGGTATTTTCGTCAGCCCAGAGGTACGTCAGCGGCTTCCCCTCTTGCCGGCACGGCGCGCCAACCGCCAGCTCGGCTCGAGAGTCCCCGGGACCAATCGGGTGTTTTCGCGGGGGTTAGGTAGGGCATTTAAAATGACAAATCCGTTACCTTCTAATATTTCGTAGACTGAAATAAGAGCGAGAATAGAGCATTTCGTTGAAACGACGTACAGAAAAGTACCTTTTTTAAAGGTCAAGCTCTATTAGTGGAAACGCCTATGTGGAAAGGATGGTTATGAGAAATTTTGTTTAATAATTATTTTAACATAATTTGTTTTCTTTGTGTAAAAAGTTTTTTATACAGGAAAAACATATGATTGAATGATAGAAACTCTAAATTATAATATTGATAATATAATTTGTATTAAAACAATAACATTTTAGTTTTAAGGCTTTCACGGCTCTTTATGTAATGAGAAGAGTATGTGGCTTCCGGATGGAGGCCGTGTTGAGGATCAGCGTTGTGCCGACATTTCGCAAACGTTACAGTCTGCATCATCAGGGCTGAGAGCTCCGATACTGACTTTTTTAATTGACCAGCTGATCAATTAAAACATCTGATTGGCTGGTGCAGCGATCCAGAACGATGACTGCAACTATATAAGGAATACCTGAGACACGAGAGCTTCAGTATCGGAGCTCTCAGCCCTGATGATGCAGACTGTAACGTTTGCGAAACGTCGGCACAACGCTGATCCTCAACACGGCCTCCATCCGGAAGCCACATACTCTTCTCACA
This sequence comes from Ophion obscuratus, assembly GCA_964007375.1. Lineage (NCBI taxonomy): Eukaryota > Metazoa > Arthropoda > Insecta > Hymenoptera > Ichneumonidae > Ophion > Ophion obscuratus. The sequence continues at coordinate 22,298,997 of OZ023316.1, forward strand.
ACAATAACATTTCATTATTGAAATGTCGCCCATGAACCCAGAGGACGTGGGTGGTAGAGAAAAAGTGAGAGTGGTGGGACAGGTAAAGCAGAAAGAAGAGAAGTGAGTAGAAAGGTAGGTGCGCAGGGAGCAGGCAAATTGAGAAGGAAAAGGAGGAAAACAGGTGGGAAAAGAGGTTAGGAAAGAAGGACAGGCGAGGGGCTTAGGCAGAGGGGGAGGGGGCGAGTAGGGAAAAGGCGCGTAGAGATGAGGGAACAATAGCGACAGAGGACGGAGAGGACAGGAAGCAGAAGGAGAAAGGGAGAAGGAGAGGTAGGCAGGTAAAACAGAGTGGTGGTTAAACGGCTCGTCGGGTAAGGAGAAGGAAGGAATGAACGCCGCGAGAAAGGGAAGGGAGTAGAGCGGAGAGGAGAGCGGTCGAGTGGTGGAGGAGGGGAGAGAGGAGGAGGAACTGGCAAGGAGAAAAGGAAGGAAGACGGATGCGGAAAGGCTGCTATTGGAAAGGAGCACGAGTGTAGGAGACATATGCGAGCTGTGGAAAAGGAAGAGAGAGCAGTTGGAAGAAAAGGAGCAGGAGGGAAAGGAAGCCTCCATGAAAAGCAGGAAGGTGCTGCGGTCGCCCGAAACAGAGAGACAGGAGGGGGGCAACGTGGAAGAAATGATAAGGGCGATGAGGCGGGAGGTCAGGAGGGATTTGGCGGAGGTCAAGGGGCAAGGAAGAAAAGTCGAGGAGGGACTGGGGAGGATGAGGGGGGAGATGAAGCAAGCCGAAGAAAGATGGAGAAGGGAAAAAGAGGCGATGGAAAAAAGGATAAGGGAAGTGGAAAGGAGGTTGGCGAAGGTGGAAAAACAAGAGAAGGAGAGTGCAAAAATAGGGGAGAGATTAAGGGAACTGGAGAGTCAAGAGGGGAGGGGAAGAAGGAGAGGAGGGGAAAGAGAAGATACGGAGGAGAGGGGGTGGGAGGACGGAGAGAAAGGAGGATCGAAGAAATGGAAAGGAAAATGGAGAGGAGAGAAAGAGAGGACAGACGGAGGAACTTCATAGCAAGGGGAGTAACAAAAGAGGGGACAATAAAACAGATGGTGGAAAAGTTAATGGAGAGAATGGGAGTACACGGGCGGGTGGAGGAAGCGAGAGAGATTGGGAAAGGAGTAGACCACAGGAAAGAGGTAATGATCGAGGTAAGATGGAAGACGTAGAGGGGAAGAAAGAGGTTATAAGGAAGAAGAGGGAATTAAGAGGGAGAAAGGAAAGAATAGAGGATGACTTAACGTGGAAAGAAAGAAAAATTCAGTGGAGACTGAGAAGGATAGGAGAAGAGGAAGAAAGGAGGGGGGAAAGAATAAAAGTGGGATACGGGAAGGTGATAATAGAAGGGACCACGTGGTTCTGGGACGAAAGAAGAAAAAAATTGACAGATTGGAGAGAAAAAGAAAAAGAAGTAGAAGGGGAGGGAGTAAGGCAGGAGTGGGGGGCGAGGGGGGAGTAGGGAAATACCAAAAAACGAGTAGAGAGGGAGGAAGAAAAGGGAGGGAATAGGAGGAGGAGGGAGAAGGAAGGGGGGAGCTGGAGGGTGGCATTTTGGAAATTGGCGGGCATCGCAAATAAGGACAGAGAGTTTTGGAAGGGGCTGGAAGAATGGAAGGTGGTGGTGATGATAGAGACCTGGGTAGGAAAAAAGGGATGGGAAAAAATAAGAGGGAAGCTGCCGAGGGGGTTCACATGGACAGTACAATGGGCGAAAAAAGGGAATAGGAAGGGAAGAGCCATGGGTGGAATGATGATAGGAGTAAGGGAAGAAATGGAGGCCGAAAAGAGGGGAGGAAGGAGGGAAGAAGAAGGGCTAATGGCAGTGAAGTTGAAAGCAGGGGAGGACACATGGACGATAATTGCAGTATATGTGAATGGCGACACGGAAAGGAAAGTGGAGAGTTTGAAAGAATGGATGGAAAGGCAAGGGGACGAAGGGAGGGTGTTAGTGGGAGGGGTTTTCAACGCACGGACAGGAGAGGAGGGAGGAGGAGGGAGGGAGGACAGGGAGGAGGAAGAGGAGCGGAGGAAATCAAAGGACGGGAAAATAAACATAGAGGGAAGAAAAATAATAAAAATGATAGAGGAGACAGGGTGGGGCATTTTTAACGGTAACATAGAGGGCGACGAAGAAGTAGAATTTACATATACAGGGGGAAGAGGGGAGACGGTAATCGATTATGTGATGGGGGACAGAAAAACAAGGGAAGGGGTGGAGAGCATGAGGGTAGGGGATAGAGTAGAGTCGGACCACCACCCGGTGATCGTAACGATAAAGCGAGGAAAAAGTGAAAGGAAGAATCAAAGACGGAAAGAAGGGTAGGGAGCGGGAGGTGGTCGGAAAGAATGAAGGTGGAATTCGGAAGGAGGATAGAGAAGGCAGCAGTGGGGGATGGAGAGATACAACAAACGGTGAACGAAATTATGGGAAAACTGAAAGAAGTAATGAAAGTGGGGAAGGAAGAAGGAGGTAGAGAGAGAAGGGCTACGAAGGAAGGATGGTGGGACGAGGAAAGTAGGAAAAAAGGGAGAGGTAAGGGCAGAATTGAGGAGTTGGAGGAAAGGCAAAGGAACAAAGGAGGCGTACAAGAAAAGGAAGAGGGAGTATGGGGAGTTGTGCGAAAGGAAAAAAAAGGAGGAGACGGAAAGAAGAATAAGAGAGGCAGCGGAAGCAAATACAGAGAACAAGGTGTGGGAGATAGTAAACAGAGGAAGAAGGAAAAGGAGTAGAGTAAATGAGAAGATAGAGGCAGAGGAATGAAAAAGATATTTCACAGGGCTGTAGCCAGGAACGGAAGGAGGAGGGGGAAATGGCGAAGAAATACAGAGAGACGGGGACACGGAAGAGGAACTGGGAAAGGAGGAGATAAGAAAGCCGGTGGAGAGGCTGAAGGAGGGAAAGGCGATGGGAGGCGATCGAATCCCAAATGAGGCCTTGAAAATGGGGGGGGGGGGAGAAAGGGCGATAGAATGGGCCTGGGAAATATATAGAAGGGTGTGGAGAGGGGAGGGTTGGCCGGAGGGCTGGAAGGAGGGGATAATAGTCCCGATAGTGAAAAAAGGGCAAGGGATAAGGGTAGAGGAGTATAGGGGGTAACACTGATAGAACAGGACCAAGAAAATGACGGGTATGGAAGGAAAAAAAAGGAGGACAGGGAGAACCAGGAAAGAGAGAGGTGGGAAAAGATAACAGAATCGAGGTACAATAAATGGTACAAGGAAATAAAAGCGGAAGAGATTCCAGGGTATATGAAAGCGGGATGGGAAGAAGAGAGGTACAAGAGAGTGGCGAGATTTACGATGGGGAACGAAATGAGAGAAGGTAGATACTGGGAGGCGGAGGAAGACAGAGAGTGCAGGATGTGCGGGGAGGAGATAGAATCGTGGGAGCATGTGCTGGACAGGTGTGGAGGAGGGAGCGGAGAGGAAAGAGGAATAGGGGAGAGGGTAAGGGAGATATTGGACGAGGGGGAGAGGCCTGGGTGAAAGGACTGGAGGAACGGCAAAGGGAGAGGGAAAGGGATGATGGAAGAAGCGAAGGAGAGGAAGGTCGGAATGAAAGAGGAATGGAGTAAAAGAGGGAAACGGAAGTCGGACCAGCGGAGAGAGGATGGAGAGAAGTAGATGTAAAGAATAGCCGGCTGTAACTAGGTTTAAGTAAAATACGGCGGAGCGGAGGAGGCGGCGGAGAGCGGGTGCGTGGCGGCGTAGGTTAAGTAGCATAAATAGGTTAAGAACGGATGTAAGAGGGAGGTGCGGAAGTCCTTTGTAACCTTACGGGGAGGCGAATAAAGATTACTACTAATAACATTTCATAAAATTATTATTGATGAAATAGCTGATTCTTTTATTCAAGTTAAAATTAAATATCCTGCAAATATATTTGCTATTCACCGAATTTATCAAGTTAAAAGACAAATCATATTTCCAGTTGTTTCAATTAAAACTATAAAAGGTATTAAAAGAAAGGGGGTCTTCTTTTGAGGGATTACATGCGCAAATGCAAAGTTTGTATTGTTTAATGAAAGGAAAATTATTAAACCAAATCAAAATGGGAGGGAAATGTCAATTGGAAAAATTAAATGTCTTGAACTTGTAAAAATATTTGGGACTTGTGAAAAAATATATATGTATGTATGCTTTATTCGATTCCCCGTAGGGTTACAAAGGCCTCCGTTTCCTCTCCTCCCTTACATTCTTCCTTATAATTTCCTTGTGAAAAAAAATATAAAATTATTTCTTAAAATTAATATAACTAAAATAGTGTAATCAATTATATTAAAACAAATAAAATTATTCAATAATTTTTAATTATTTGAATAAAGTTATTCAAATCCAATTTTTAAAATTAATTAATCGACAATCAACTATTCGAAATAATATTGGAATAATAACAAAATTTGAATAGAAGAAATTCAATTTAAATCAACCACTGAATTGGTACTAGAATCAAAAATAGAAAATAAAGTTCTTACTATTTGAAGATACATTTTAAAAAAATTGATTATTATACGAATTAATACTTTTTTCAATCTAAATAAAACTATATTTAAAGTTAATCAATTGTATAGTGATACTTGTGGAATATAAAAAATATTAATTTTAGTAATTTAAAAATGAATTTAATTTTAATAATTTAAAGACGAAAATTTTTACTTTATATCTTAACTCATTTCTTTCATTAGAGATAATTTTAATGACGATATATTGATTTAAGAGATCAAAACTTTAAATTCAGTCATCCAATGAAAATGGATAAGAAATTCATTGTATGACATTTTCATGATTAGTTTTTTCAATTGCATCAGGTATAAATCTGAGTTTACCACACATTTCAGAACATTGTCCATAATATAATCCAGATAGATTTATATTAATTCAAGTTTCATTACTTCATTCAGGGATTGAATCAATTTTCATACCTAATGATGGAACAGTTCAGGAATGAATTACATCTGAAGAATTAATTAATATACGAATTTGATTTTTATTTGGAATGATTTTATTATTATCAACATCTAATAAACGGAAATTATTTATGTTCATATCATTAATTTTAATTATAAATAAATGAAATTTAATTCTATCAAAATCTGAATATTCATAATGTTGTATCCCCGGCCCGAGAACCCGGGATGGGTATTTTGGGATCGTTGCGAAATTAAGAGTTGGAACTCAAGTTCGTTGAATAGGAATATAAGTTTATTACTGGGCTGGTCTTATAATTGAATTTACAGTGTGTCGGTCGTACCTTAGGACCGAACCGTTCAAAAGCCAACCAAGGACTGTCTGTTCCTTGGTGTCTTCTCTTAATTGTCGACTCGGATTGTCGTAATTTGCCCCAGATCAAGCAGCATAAGATGCTTGGTCAGGACGTGTCGCAAAGTGTCTTTTTGACGTTTGCATTTTGGCGAAAGTGCAACTCTCGCAGGGAGGGCAACAAACTGTGGAGTGGAACTCTTGCAGTTTCGCAAGAGTGCAATACACTTTTGCATTGCACAAGTTTGCGGACACAACATCCCTCCCCCTTAAAAGATCAAATCTCTCCTGGGATTTGTTTTGCATTAATGGTCGGTCCTTCGGTTTACAAATCTTTATCCATGTTCCCGTGTGATTATCCCATATATATAGTTATTATTTCTTCTTAAAATAATTCTTGCATAATTATAACACATTTTTTTCAATACATTTTTCGTATGATCATTTTACACGGAACTCGTTGTTGCTGTGTTTCGCTTGATTTTTAGTGTCAATTTGGGCACGGGCAGCTTTCTTTTTGCTGACTGTGCTTCGCTTGGTTGCGCCGGCTCGGCGCTGTTTTGGTCCTCGTCGTGGACAGGTTTCCTTGCGCGCTTTATGCGGTAATAGCATACATAGGCTATTCCGAGTATTATCGGCGCGACTGTGCTTAGCGAATAGTTACCTATTATATGTTTATATGTGTTTGAATCGCTAGACTCTTTGTTTAACTTAATCTTTATGTTTTTTACGCGTTCGCTGATCCTGTTTAATTCTTTTGGATCGATTATGATTTCGTGCGGTAATACAATTTTTGTCGATGTGTGATCGAGTATGTTCATATCTGTAGACGAGAGTGATAAATTATATTGCGGTAGGAAATCGGCGTATACGTTCTGTCTTATTTCGCCGACGGTTTCTAGTCTAAAACTAGGGGCGGTGACGGAACATTTTCCGTCCAAAGCCAGAGTCCCTGCACCCGTAAGGGTCGCGTGTGCGGTTGGTTGTTTTCCGCAATGGATGAGAAGCGTTTCGGGCTCCGGTGCGACGTATAGCCACCTACCATGGCGTTCTAACGCAATAATTAGAGTGTTATTTATCTGAGCAACTCTTTGGTCGCAATTCGCATATTTATCTTTAGGTGCAATGTACAATGCCACCTCGCACGATGCGCAAGTATGAGCGGGACGCGCCGCTTGCTTTGGCCGGCAATAATAATGTGACGCTACGGCCTTACAATTTTCTAAATCATTTTTTGTTATGTGTAAGCACGATTCTCTTGTGGCTTCGACCGCGACAAGGTCATTCTTTATTTCTACAAAATGATAACTATGATTTTTTATTTTGGCAGGCAGAGGATAGGCTTTGCTGATTTTATATTCCTCAGTGCCAATTAACGGTATTTTTATTATAAGTACCATGTACGTTTTCGTACTATACGCGCCTACTTCTGACAACTCCAATAATGTTGGCATTTGCGCGTAGTTTATCGCGGTAGGGAACGTATGCCCTATTGGCAAATTGGGTAAAGCGTCAGTCAAATAATTTGTCAATTGTCTTGGAGATAGTATGCTTGGGCTGACCATTCCTCTCGTGAGTCCTATTAAAAAATTAACTATTTGTCGTACGTCATTCAGTAATGATTCTACGATGAGGCTTACAGCCGCTATTCGTTCATCCAATTGTTGTCGGGTGTTTTGGTCGTTGTACTGGTTGACCACCCGTTGTTCGATCTGTTTCACGAGAGCTTGTAGCACCTTCTGATTATCCTCCAAACGGTTTGATGATCGATTAAAAAGATCTATTGTTGAGTTCAAAATTTGCACATTTTCCTTTAAAGCGTCTTCTACTGTTTTTTGCTTTTTATTTATTTTGTTTATTTCGTTGCTGATTTCGGATGCGTCTTGTGCATCCATATTTCCTGTGATTGCTTTTATTATTCCCCCTAATCCGTCTATCAAGCCTCGTCGATAACGAATTTTTTTAAATTCCTGTTATGTCGTATGCGGCTTGTAGTTCGTTGTTGACCTATGCGCTCAAGACCGCAGGTCTTGAGCGCATAGGTCTACTATTTTCTTCATAGCTTCGGTGATCTGCGCTTCCTGTTCCGCTATTCCATTTAGATCCATTTTTACCGCTAGTTTCCACACCTCGCGGGTTATTGACATGGTCCCGATTTCTTCATAAAAAATTCCGGGTGAAACCGTAAACTTTTCTATCCGGTATGATTTTTCCGGCGTATCAGCTTCACCTGAGCTCGACCCTGGAGCCAGAGATAGTAACCTGCGAAAATGATTCGCGTGGTTAGATACTTCGGACCTGTCGTTTTTTTTTTTTTTTTTTTTTTGAATAGGGAATTTCTTTAGATGTACATATAAGCCTATTATTTTATCTTTAGAATTCTTTAATTCTTTTCATTGAAGACTTTCGACTTGGGCTCGTTGCTGAGTCCTGAGTTTATTGCTCTTTCTTTTTCTGCAATTCTGCGTTTTCGTGCTTTGATCGGGTCGCTCGTTCAGTGCTTGAACGGCGACGTTTTCAGTGTTACTTCGACTTTCGACAGGAAACAACGATTTATCGGTAAGTTTTTATACTTCTTTGCTTTCTTTTCATACCTTTTTGCACGACTATTTTATTGTAATTTTACTTTTCTTCCCCTTTTCTCAGATAATTATAATGGACTACTCCCGGTATGAGGGTGAAAAGGTAGTCTTCGGAGCTGAGGAGGATGGCCTGGAATTTGTTGTTGTGAGTAGAGCAATTCCCCCTCCTTTCCGTTTTTTTTTTTTTTTTTGAAAATGTCTTCCTATTAATGTATTTTCTTTTGTTTCTTTTTTCCTTTTAGACCGCTCGGACTCCGAAACGGATGCGTACCTCCTCGAAAGGGTGGTGGCGGCGGCTGTTTATTCAGCATGCTGTCGGAGTTCGCCGCCGTCGCGCCCGGGTCCGGGCTGATTTACAAATACTTTGGGCCGAGGATCCTGAAAGTGTGGAGACCATGGAGTGGGGCTGGGAGCCGGCCGACTTGTTCGGATTATGCCGGCTCTTCTATGACAGCCTGGAGGAGGGTTGGTGGCTCAGTCGGCCCACCATGTGGTGGCTGCCGGCCCTTTTTCCCTTCCCGGGGTCGGAACCGGACCCCATTTGGGTGTTCGGTTGACACGACGTTTAACGACAAAATATATATATAATTAACATATATAATATTCATAATATTGTAACAATATATTGCCTTCCTCTCTTTTTAAATATGTGTTTGCATTGTGCATTTTATTTTTCCCTTCCTCTTTTCAGGGCGTCTTACGGGAGAGCCTCTGTGGCCTCCCTCGATTATTATATTAAGCATTATTTTTTCTCTCTTGTCTCCCCTTTTTTTTATGCGCGCTCTCGTCTTCCGCACTTCCTGTGCGATATATATATATTCCTTTTTTCTTTTTGATGACGGGGCTTCGTGCGGTCGAGCCGCGGCCCCCCTTTCTCCGCCCACCCGCTGGCCATCGAGACGGCTAGTGGGTGATATATTTTTTTAGGCGGTTCGCGTGTACGCGTGTTTCTTTGCGTCCGCGGCCGATACGGTAGGTTTCGCCTGCCTCTCGGCTTCGGACCGTGTAAGGCCCTACCCATTTGGGGGTAAGCTTGGCCGATCTGCCCCTCCTCACGGTCTCGTCGTAGAGGAGGACTTTATCACCTGGGCGGTACTCTACTTTACCGGCCGTGTGATCGTAATGATGCTTCGATTTCCCCCTTCCTTTTTTCAGCTTTTCTTGTGCCTGCTGCCATGATGCCCTCAGGCGTTCACGTAATTCTGCCGCGTAGTCGTCGTATGAATATGTTGCTCTCGGTATTTCTTGCAACGCGGTCGGTAATTTAGCCTCTTTACCGAATACCAATTCATACGGCGTAATACCTGTAGCCGTGTGTGGCGTGGTATTATATGTGAACATGGCGTATGGTATCCATTCGTCCCAGTCCCTTTGATCCTCACGTACAAAATTTTTCAGGTATTCCGCAAGGGTCCTATGGGATCTTTCCAGGGCTCCATTCGATTGCGGATGGTATGCCGTGGTTTGCAACTTTTTTATTTGTAGGAGATCACACATTTCTTTAAATATGTTGCTTAAAAAATTTGTACCTTGATCCGGAAGAATTTCGGACGGGGCACCAAATTTACAAATGATTTCCGTTACAAGGGCCTTTGCTACCGTTTTGGCTTCTTGGTTTTCTAACGGAATTGCTGCACTATATTTTGTTAATAAATCCTGGAAAGTCAGGATGTATTTGTTGCCTTTTTCTGTAACAGTCAAGGGACCTACAATATCGGCAGCACATTTTTCGAACGCTCGGTCCGGTGTGTCTGTTATGACCATCGGTACCTTCGTATTTTTTCCCGATTTATTTCGCTGACATTTGTCGCACTCTTGAATGTGTGCGGTGACGTCTCGTTTCATTCCCGGCCACACATACAGTTGTCGTATTCGCTGCAGCGTCCGTGTGATGCCTTGGTGCCCACCTAGAGGGGCATCGTGATATTCCTGCATTATCTTCTCTCGCTCTTCCTTGCTGGGAGTGCATACGCCAATGCTGCCGTTTTCTTCGTCGCTCGCGCTCGTGCTCGAGCATCGCGACGCTTTTAACTCACGGGGAGATTCCCCCTGTGCCGCGCTTCCCCAGGCGGCTTGTTCTCCACGTGCTGCCTCGTAGCACGGGGAGTTGTATTCTCGGCCTCTCCGCTTTGTGCGGATATTCGTAGCGCTGTCCTTCTTTTTGCGCTCTCTCTCTCGGGCGCTCTTGCTCGTGTTGTCACTGTCCGAATCCATATTGTCGGACTCGGTCTCTTCCCTCTCACTTGCGTAACTGCTGGCGGCCATACTGTCTTCCTTTATTATTTCTCTCACGCTGCCGCGCGGAGTCTTCTTTCTTTCTCTATTTAATTTTTCTTGCTCACTTTTGCCTGTATCTTCTTTCTCTGTCGCGGTGCCGCATTTCCTTATATTTTTTCCTTTATTATTCTTCTCTGTTTCACTACCGCGCTTTTGTGTAATTTTTTCTTTCTCTTGTGCTTGAGCTCGTGTCAAGGCATATATGCGGCTTAACGCATCTGCGTTCGTGTTTGATTTTCCCGTTTTATATTGGATCTTATAGTTATATTCCTCCAATTTTATTCGCCATCTCATAAGCCTTGATCCTGGATCCTTTACGCTGAATAACCATGTCAATGGTTTGTGATCCGTAATTATGGTGAATTTTGTGCCATAAATATACGGTCGAAATTGATGTACTGCCCATACGATTGCAAGCAGTTCCTTCTCTGTAGTCGAATAATTAGTTTCGGCTTTGTTGAGAGTTCGGCTTGCGTAACATATGGGTAAATCCTCTCCAATTTTCCCTTGAGACAGGATTGCACCAATTGCCTTATCCGAGGCATCCGTGGTCACGATAAACGGTTTCGTGAAATCAGGATACTGGAGTATGGGCGCCGTTGTCAGGGCTTCCCTTAAATGATCAAATGAGCTTTGGCATAATTCGGACCATTCGAATTTGACACCCTTTTTGATCAAATTCGTCATTGGTTTAGCGATCTTGGAAAAATCTTTAATGAATCGGCGGTAGTACCCGGCTAGTCCCAGGAATGATTGTATTTCTTTTACATTTCTCGGTATTGGGAAATTTTTTACCGCTTTTAGTTTTTCAGGGTCAGGTTTCACACCGACTTCTGTTATAATATGACCGAGATATTGCGTTTTCTTTCGCATAAATTCGCATTTCTTGGGTTGTATTTTTAAATTAGCCTCTCTTAGCCGCGTCAGCACTTCACGTAACCGCTTGTCGTGCTCGGCGAGTGAGGCTCCGTGTATGACAATATCGTCCAAATATACGTAGCATTTTAGGCCCTGCAAACCGGCCAATACTGCGTCCATTAATCTTTGGAACGTAGGAGGTGCATTTTTTAAACCAAATGGCATTCGATTATACTCGTAATGCCCTAGCGGCGTTGAAAAAGCCGTTTTCGGTTTATCATCCTCCGCCATTGGGATTTGATGAAATCCCGAAGCGAGGTCGAGGGTCGTGAAGTATTTTGCCTTTCCCAACTGGTCCAGTATCTCTGCGATATTGGGCAGGGGGTAAGAGTCGCCTTCTGTAGCCTCGTTTAATTTCCGGAAGTCAACGACCACCCTTTTTTGGACTATTCCGTCCGCATCTGGTTTTTTCGGCACGACGAGCAAAGGGGCATTCCATGGGCTCGTGCTGGGGCGGATTATATCCTCTTCTAGCATTTTTTGTGCCTGTCGTTGAATTTCCTTTTTGTGCTCCTCCGGCAGTCGATAAGGTCGCACCTTTATCGGCATTGTCCCGTCCTTGAGGGGTATCCGATGCTCGACTGCTTTTGTACAACCTAGTACTTCTCCTTCGAGATGAAATACGTCGGGGAATTCCTCGCAGATTTGTCGCAAAATTTCTTCTTCTTCTGTGTTTAAATGCGAGTTCCCCTTAACCTCGCGTCATAATTTTTTCCATCCTTTTCTTTCGTATTTCCGCGTTTTTTCCGGCGTCTTCTTGAGTTTCCTCTTCTTTCTTCTGTTTGTCGCAGTTTTCTCTTCCCAGGCTAACCTTGTCGATTTCTATTTTGTCCAGTTCGACCGTAGGTCTTTTAATAATTTGCTCTTTCTCGAGCACATTCATTATTATTACAGGGCAAGTGTTTGCCTCTGCCTTCACGATGGCCTTTCCCATCGTGATTCCCTTTTGGATTTTTTGTTCCCTTGCAAATCCTTGGCCTTTTTCCATCGTCCTCGCCTGCACAATACATTCTGAGCGGGCGGGTATTTTTAAATATTTTGTGCCGTGTACAAACGGTATTTTGTGCCCTCGAATTTCTATCATTTTTCCTCCTAATATATTTATTCCCTTTTCGACTATACAGTCCATTCCAAGGAGTCCATCTACTGCTAACGGTACTTCCTTGCCGACCACGTGGAACTTGTGCGTTATCACAGCGGCCGGGGTGTCCAGTTTCAGCTCAGCTGTGCAGAGCGTGCGAAACGCCTTGCCCCCGAGGCCGTGAAGTTCTATTATCTCGTCCCCGATGGATGTTTCCGGATCCAGCTCATTCACCTTTACTATGCTGCACTGGGCCCCTGTGTCACAACGGAGCGTCAGCATTTTGTCGCGAGCCTGCTTTGACGTTATATGTAGGTCACTGGCATGCACTCGCGGCAGCTGAGCGCTGACGTGGTAAATTCTTCTCGGCGCCTTGTCATTGTGTACATATGGCTTTCCGAGTAGAATGTCCATTATTTTTCTTTGCGAATATTTTTTTCTCGTTCACTTGAACGCATTTTGTTTCTTTCTCTATTGAGAGAACGCCGACTGCTAATGAACTGACGGTTCTTTTGGGCGTATTTTCTTGGTTTTTTTCATTTGGCCTACACTCATTTTGTTTTCTTTGGAACTTATTGTTTGGTGCGTAATTGTAACGCTTCTGTTGATAACTCGGGCCTTGCCATCCTGGCCGTCGTCTACAGTCGTTGTATCTGTGACCCGGTTTTTTGCAATAATTGCAAATTATTTCTGCTTGATTAATTGTTTTCGTTGGCACTGGCAAGCTATAACGCGCTTGTGTTTGCGCCTGATGCGACGCTGGCCTTTGAAATGGGAACGATTTTCGCCCCTCGTTGGCGTGTGACGGCGCGGACTGTCCGCTACTGTGGGAAACGCTCTTCGCGATAGTTTTTGTTCCTTCGACCGATTTTTCCTCTTCGATTGCTCCGCGGATTGCTTCTCCTAAGTCGTGGTACCCGCGTGACCTGACCATTATCTGCAGGTCCTTGCGAAGTCCGTGTTCGAAATTGTTTAGGGCAAAATGCCTAATTAGCTGTTCGATTGCTTGTCCACCAATTTCGGAATTGACCATGGGCGTGCAACCCTTGATTAAATCCATCATTATAGATTCGACGCGGTTTGCGTAAGCTTGTACAGTCTCGTCATGTTTTTGTCTACAGGAATTGAATTCGATTTGTAGCGCAGGGACTGTTCGCTTCGCCTCGTACAGTGATTTTAATAACGTTAGCAAATCGTCGAACGTCTCTATGTTTTTGTAACGCAGGTCCGCCGCGGCTTTGCCTTGTAATTTGAGATGCAATATAGCTTGTAATAAATCCGCGACATTTTCGGGACGGACTCGAGTTGACGCGTATTTTATTGCTCTTATAAAATCTGTAACGGCTTCCGGTTTTGATGCGTCGAATACGGGGATGCTCATTCGAGCCTCTTTCATTGACATATAGTCGTCGTGTTCGGCCATTGTTACGGTCCGTTGATTTAATAGCGTAAAATCTTGGTGATTTGATTCGCGATTTCTTTCGGTTTCAACGGGATTAAATGTTTCGTCAGCACTGCACGACGCGTCTGACGAATTGTGTTCCGAAGGCTGATTATGCTGACGCTTCGGATTTAAATATTTCGCGTACGTTACGGGAGTCAAATCTAGTTTTTCTGTGCTTGGACTTTCCCTACGACGCTTTCGGCCTAAATCACTCTCACCGTCGTAACTTACGACAGTGTTAAAAAACGAATCTAACGAGCGCGATAGTTCGTCTCTCCCGGGCAATCGATACCGGTCTGCTTTTTCTTCGTCCGACATAGACGAATTCTCTGGCTTTGGAGGAGTTTATTTAATAAATGTTCCGTCACTTACAGGTAGATGATCGCAAGATGCATGCTGATTGATGATCTTCTGATCGTCCTGGTCTTCGTCCCTTCGTTTCGTACTCTGCTTCTGGGTACGATTTTTCTGATTGTTGAGTCCTTCTTCCGTTGATCCTCGGGATCCGGGTTTTCTGGGATTGGCTCTGCTTGGCTGTAGCCTTTCCTCTGGATTCCTCTTCCGACTCGGTCGGGATGTCTCACTCCAGCACACGAGTTGACGCGGTCACTCGCTTATGGTGCTTGAGTGGTTGTTGTGCGTGTCCACACACAAGGAACGAACTTTTCGGCAGATCCCACCGCTGCCACCAATGTTGTATCCCCGGCTCGAGAACCCGGGATGGGTATTTTGGGATCGTTGCGAAATTAAGAGTTGGAACTCAAGTTCGTTGAATAGGAATATAAGTTTATTACTGGGCTGGTCTTATAATTGAATTTACAGTGTGTCGGTCGTACCTTAGGACCGAACCGTTCAAAAGCCAACCAAGGACTGTCTGTTCCTTGGTGTCTTCTCTTAATTGTCGACTCGGATTGTCGTAATTTGCCCCAGATCAAGCAGCATAAGATGCTTGGTCAGGACGTGTCGCAAAGTGTCTTTTTGACGTTTGCATTTTGGCGAAAGTGCAACTCTCGCAGGGAGGGCAACAAACTGTGGAGTGGAACTCTTGCAGTTTCGCAAGAGTGCAATACACTTTTGCATTGCACAAGTTTGCGGACACAACAATAAGATCAGTAACATTGATATCCAATAGATTTAATTGTTAGAGTTGATATATAAATTTCATCTGTTAAATATAAAACGTTGAATGAAGGATTAGCTAGATAAATTAAAATTAGTATCGGAATTAATGTTCAAACAATTTCAATATTTTGATTTTGTTAAATAAACTTATTATTCAAATGATTAATGAATGAGGAAAAAATAATATATACAATTATAATAGTAATTAGTAACAACATTATTATAGAATGATCATAAATTTGTTTTAAGTTTTCTGTAAATTGTGAATCAGCATCTTGTATATTAATGATGAATTAGGTAGAAATTTCATTAATTTAAAGTGAATTAATTACGATATATTAAGGGAGTTTAATTAAATCTATGATTTAATGGGGGATAAAATATTCTTAATCAATCAATTGAAGAAATTGTATACATTGAAAAAAGATTTAATCGTTGAGGGCGATAATCGTTCTCATATTCGAAAAATAAAATATATAATTTTTAATATTGAAATTAAAGATCCTACAAAAGAATAATATTTTAAGTTATATATGAATCAGGATAATCAGGATATCGTCGAGGTATTCCATTTAGACCCCAAAATCGTTGGGGGAAAAAAGTTAAATTAACTCGAAAACTTAATAATTTTGTATGTAATGTTAGGCCGTTTATTAATGGATATCGATAAATAAAAACTTCGATAATAGCAAATACAGCTCCCAGAGATAATACATAATGAAAATGAGGTACTACATAATAAGTATCATGTAAAGTAATATCACTTGATGAATTACCTAGCACTGCTCCAGTGTATCCTCCAATTACAAATGAAAATTCAAATCCTAATCTTCGAAGGTTTGAAGGATTAAATTTTATTTTTGATTCATGGATGGTAGCTAATCATCTAAAGATTTTAATTCCCGTAGGGATTCCAATCATAATAGTTGCTAAAGTGTAATAAGCTCGAGTATCTATGTTAATTGTACATATATGATGGGATCATACAATGAATCCTAAAAATCAAATAGCTAATATTGCATAAATTATACGAATAGAACAAAATTTTTTTTTTTCATTTTGGTAATAAATTATATAGGAAACCAAATATGGGAAATTATATGGTGTAACCAAATCCTGGTAAAATTAAAATATAGACTTTAGGATGTCCAAAACATCAAAATAAATTTTGGTATAGAATTGAATCTCCTACACCTGACGGATTACAAATTGAATTTAAATGTCGATCTGCTAAAAGTAAAGTGATCCCTGCTAATACAGAAACAGCTCATAGTAATAAAGTTGTTGTAATTAATATTAATCATGAAAAAAAACCCGATGAGTTGGAACATTTAACAAATAACAATATAACATTTTTTCATATTTATGATTGTGGTAATAAAATTAAGTGCTCCTATAATTGAGGATAATCCTGCGAGATTAAGAGAGAAAATGGCTATATCTAATGATATTCCTTCATGATATAAATTTAATGAAAGAGGTTTCTTATAATTAATCAATTAATAAAAGGAAGTAAAAGTCAAAACCGCAAATAATTTATGCGTGGAAATGATATATCTGGGGCCGCTGATATTAAGGGAATTATTTAATTCTCAAATCTCCAATTATAATAGGTATAACTATAAAAAAATATTATGAATGCATGACGTGTAATGATGGAATTATATAATTGATAATTATTAATGAAGTAACCAGGATTACCGAATTCTATACAAATTTATAAACTTAATGAAGATCCTATTATACCAGACAATATTGCCAAAATAAATTAAAGATTCCAATATCATTATGATTAGTAGAAAAAAAAATCATTTTAGAATGATTTTTTTGTTAACAAAAATTATTGCATATTTAAAGATATATTAGTTATAAAATTTTAAGTAATGTGTCCGATTTAAGTACTCAATTGTAAATTCATTTGAAAGATTAATTCTTCACTATAACATTATTAAGATTTAAAAGTAAATTTTTATTTTTATTTTGAAGATTAATCGTGTTTTAACTTAAAATGTTATATAATTCAATTATTTAACATTCATACATTTAATGAACTGATAAATAAAGTTATAAATAAATTATTTATATTATTAATGTTAAAACTTTATAATAAAGATTAATTTTTAAGATAATTTTTTCATAAGCCTAAAGAAAGAATATTACGTGTGTAAAATAAAAAATAGATTGATATAATTATTGAAATGAATGAGATAATAAATTTAATTTAATGTTAATTGAAATGTTAATTGAAGATCAAGAAAATCAAAAACGGTTGGGGCCACGGCTTAATTTTTACTCCTTATTATAAATAAAAAATTCATATTTTGGTATATCAATGTTTTATTGATATTGTGACGTGTTTTTTTTGGTACTCCGCTGACCCGCCTGACATGGTGGGGGCTGCAGCAAAACCATCCCTCCGGCTCGGGGCCGATACCGCGACCACGACGAGTTCCCATAGGGCCCTCTGAATACCGTAATCCCGATTTCAAGCCCTCCCCGCTTGCTTTTCTCTTTTCATTTGTTGCGGTCGCCTGCGAGTACGAGAGAGAGAGAGAGAGAGAGAGAGAGAGAGAGAGAGAGAGAGAGAGAGAGAGAGAGAGAACGTTAGTTTATTGCGTACTCTGGGACGATAGCCCCCTAAGAGCACCGTGCCAAATAATGCTACATACAGCGATAATATAAAACGTACAGATGCAAAACACTTACATTGAAAAATACTTATATCTTATAACCTATGACTAGTATTATTAACCTACAATAAAACTATAACTATAACTAACTACTAGGAAATTACGATAATAGTATGCTTTCACGCATTAACATCCTGCTGACATAGACTTTGCAATAACCTAACGCGTAAGGCGCGCTTAAAACTAAATAGTGAGCTACACTCTCTAACATCATGTTCAATCGCATTCCATACATAACACGCTGTCGTACAAAAGGACCTGTAGTAAGTGGTCGTCCGGCAGGTGGGTATTAAAAAATCTCCCGTTCGTAGTGGCCGACGGAGTTGCCGCTCCAAAGCACACTTCGGTCGTACAAAACGCGATAATAAATAACGCGGTTCCTCATCATACACAGTGCGTACATGAACGCCGCAAGTAGTAGCATGCGACGCTCAGCTACTTTCAACCACCCTAACATGCAGTAGTACGGTGTTATATGCTGTTCATGTCGTACGCCAAAAATGAACCGAATGCCTACATTCGGTAGGCGTTCGGTAAATAGGAGGCAGCCATAGTCGAGATGTGGCAAGACAAGCGCCGCCACAAGTACCTTGCGAACATCAGTGGGCAGTAACCCTCTGCATAGCTTCAGTTGGTAAGAGGCTGCTTTCATTTTACCAACAGTCTTCGTAATATGTTTTCGCCAGGAGAGAGTGCGCTCTAGCTCAATACCGAGGCAGGTGACTGAGGTAGACCATGGAATTTTATCCTGTCCTACCTCAATAGATGGGAGTGATGCAGTTTCGAGGAGTGTCAGATTGCGAGACGTTCCGATTATTATGGCTTGTGTCTTGGAGGAGTTCAACTTCAGGCCAGACCTCACCGTCCATTCGTAGATGGCTTGAATGTCGCAGTTTATTTTGGCAATGGCGTCAACGATTTCCGATGGATAGCAATGCAGGTAGATTTGCAGATCATCTGCATATAAGCTATGTTGGCATTTTTTTAGAACTGTATGCATATCATTGACATAGATGGAGAACAGGAGCGGTCCCAGCACAGAGCCTTGCGGCACACCTGAACGTAGGAAACCCCAGGCAGACTTATTCCTGTAACAATCGTAGACAGCCTGACTACGTCCCGTCAAATAAGCCTGGAACCAAGCCACAGTACTTTTGGAATAGCGCAGGTCTATTAGCTTCTTCAGTAGCGAAATATGCGGTACACAATCAAAGGCCTTTGTCAGATCAAAGAGTACCAGGACCGTCACCATCCTGTTTTCTATTGCATGTCGAAAATCATCTACCATTCGTAGCAGGGCGGTCTGCACACTATGATGCTTTTTAAAAGCAGACTGGAACGGATCACTCAGATTGTGGACGGTTAAATGATGCACTACCTGATCGGCTACCACGCGCTCTAATATTTTGGAGAGATTGCAGAGAAGAGAGATAGGTCTATAATCCTCTACCGCAACTGGCACTTTTTTCTTTGGAATTGGACACACCAAGGCCTTCTTCCATTCAGCTGGGAACTCGGAATGAATTAACGCGTGATTCAGTAAGTGTAGGATTTGATTGCATATGGCAGGCCATGCAATGCAAATCATTTTCATCGACATACCGTCTACACCTGTAGCATTCGTCTTGATTTTAATTGCCGCTTTGCACAGCACTTCCGGTGTTATGTGTGCAAAATAGAGTGCATCATCATCATAACCACCCATTGCATTGAGGTCTACAAGATCTAGCGCATTCTGATTCTGTGCGGCGCCCACCGCTAGAAACTGCGCATTCAATTCATCCAGTGAAAAGGCCAGTTGTACACGCGATCCCCTACTTGGGAGTAAACCAAGTTTGCGAACAGTATTCCAGGTTGCAATCGGTTTTCTCGCCGACATAAAGCTCACCCGAAAATATTCTTTCTCAGCACGCTGCATGTCTTTTTTCAGTTGATCACGAACCTCTCTAAAGCTTTCATAAAGGTGTCGTCTGCTGTGTCGGGCTTTCGCATAAGCACGACGCAGACAGTCACGGCGCCGCATTCGCTCCTGCAATTCCACCGTTAGCCAAGGAGCTGGGCGACGCTTGGCAGTGACTTTCCTGACTGGCGCATGGTGATCAAATACTGCAGTGACGGCTGCAGTCAGAAAATTAACTTTTTCGTCCGATGTTCGCAGGCAGTAGTATGGTCTCCAATCTATGGTAGCAAGATCTTTGCACACTTCTTTCACATCTAGTTGCTGGAAACTGCGACAATAAAAGGAAGACATTTTTTGTCTTTGTACTCTAATGTCATACTGAATATAGATGAGGTCATGTGCCGATAAAAAAGCAACCGGATACTGTCCAAAGCCTGCAATTTCACTAATACAGCTTGCAATGCAATGGTCAATATGTGTCTCCGTAGTGGCTGTATGATGCGTGTGTTTGTATGGTACCAGGTAGAAATTATTTGCCGTTATGAACCCCGCAAGTTGTGAAGATTCGGCCGATGGTGTAGCTGGATCGCAGTTGAAATCCCCCAGCACTAAAACATGCGGACAATCCTGGACTATCGCTTCAAGGGCATCAAAGAATCGTGACAAGTACCCGTACTTCGGAGGCCTATAGACCACCGCAATTATCAAATTCAGGATTCCTGGTATAGTAATGCCAGCAATGAGATATTCAGGCTCTCTGCAGTAGTGGTCCGGCGACGTAGCAAGTATTTCAGCACGCAGACTACTGTGTACGAAGATACCAACACCTCCTCCTATTTTTCCATTTCGGTCGCAGCGCAGTAGATAGTAACCCGGGAGCTCAACAAATGTATCAGATATCTCAGGTCTGAGCCATGTTTCACTCATGCAAATAAGATGGTATCGTTTAGCTTGAAAGTGTAGCCGAAATTCGTTAGATGCGCACATAGAGATTGGCAGTTGATATGACATACTAACAATGGCTCAGTTGATGTAGCCATTACAGCTCTATCCATAATTAATCAGCCTCGCCTTCTCCGTGATCCTCCTCCGCAGGATTGGGCATGCCATAGAATCCATCGCAGTGTGATCTACCTTCGTTAGTTTGGCAGCAGCACAGTTTGCACAGGACGGGGGTGCTTCTCTCGATTCACATTCTTTTGAATCATGGCAACCTGCACAGTAGCCACATCGCTTTTCATGACGGCACTCATTTGCTACATGGCCAAAATTTTGACACTTGTAGCATTGGAGCACCCTTATGTGATCCTGCACCGAGCACGAGTTCCATCCAAGAGATACCTCAGGAAGTCCAAGCAAGTACTTCCGGTTCTCCGCTGTAGTTTCAATGACAACCCGCGTGTACTTCCTTCCACGCGTAGGATATACATAGATTATTCTTGTGTCTTTGATGTCACGCCCAGGTAGATTCAGTGAAAATAAGTTTGCAAGAATAGCGGCTTGATCCATCGCTGTTGGCACATTGTGGAGAATGAGTCGAGGATTGAGCTTTACATCATCCCGCACCTGCAGCCCCGCTGCCGAGATGCTGTTTAGCTCTTTCAATTTTTGGAGGTCACCTGTGCTGGCCTGTATGCGTACGCCATTATTTCGGACGCGCGATACGTGTGTTATTTTAAGTCCTAGAGCCACTGGATTTAGCGTGTCATAAAGGACTTGTTTGGTAGCATTAGCCGATGTAAACCGATCAACCGCTGAGGCCTGAGGCTCAATGATTGCACGATTGTTCGCGGCCTTGGGCACCTTGACTGTTGGGCCACGTGGGAATTGCACTTGTGTACTGCTCGCAACTGTCGCATAGGTACTCACCGCACCTACATCGAGACCCACCGCGGATGGGGTTTTTGATGCCTTGCGTTCCTCAAATAGTGATCTGCACGCTGCGACCGTCTCCATCTTTGCCACCATCTCGAGATAAGCAGTTGCAATTCCATGCAAGGTATCGTGATATTTCATGAGCGCACGTTCAGCCTGCCTGCAATCATCTGCCGCTGATTTCGCGACCAATGCAGCAGTAATTGACAGCTTTGCGTCAGTTAATGAGCATAACATTTCCGTTACTTGCTCTCTCGTGAGTGGAGCTCTGCCGAAACGTCCAAAGTGTATCGGTG
>OZ023316.1:22320671-22621006 GCA_964007375.1 Ophion obscuratus
CCCAAGTTTAAATCGCGCGCGCTAGTCCCGCGGCGTAACACCGAGGTACGTGCTCCCGCCCTCTACAGCGCGGGACACGTGACCCGCGTAAGAGAGACAGAGAGAGAGAGAGAGAGAGAGCCGGCATATTAGTTGGCGTGCCGGAGAGGGCAGCTTCCTGCGAGGTGTCGAGCCGGACGGACGTGGACGAGTAGAAAACACGCGGTCCAGCGAATTATTCTGAGTGAGCCAAGCCGCGCTTTCTCGTTCCAACTCGGTAGCTGTCGATCGTAAAATCGATCCTCGATCTCAGTGCTATCGCGGCCGCGGCGTTTTTCGCGTTTCTTTATGGAGAATCCCCAGGGTAGAGTCGAGCTAGCGCGTTCCGCCGAGGGATTCGCGCCGTGGTCGCGCGCGGGAAGTCTCATTTTCGCGTCGGGCAAGTCCCCGAAAACTATCGTTGTCGCGTGTTTGCGTGAGAGTGTGTATCGCGAGTGTGGTTCCTGTCGGCGACCCTTTGGATCCGCGGACGAATCTGAGTGGGTTCGGAGATAAAAATCATTTACGAAGATTGGGAGCCTCTTAGCGGAGACTTGGCCTCCCGCCATTCAGCGGGACGCGAGCTCGAACCCGTGCGGAGTCCCGACAGCTTGGCCCGGTATAGCGGGTGTCTCCGTCGCATATTGGACGGTCCCGATTCTATCGCGGAGGATGGTCGTCGATTTGGGAATCACGGGAGTGTGTGGCGGCCGGGAAAGTTTTGTCGCGTTAACTAACTAACAAGGTCGGCCGGGTAACCGAGTAGCGGGGGCCCGGTTTTGCGTTAAGAGAAAAGCTTATAGGGGAGTGAGAGAAGAGGCCCAGGCGAGCTCGCGGTAGAGTGTGTGTGAGTGCAGGTCCCGGTCGCGTGTGCGTGTGAGTGTATCCTTCCTAGTCAAATTGTCGCGTTGTCCCGTTTCGGGAATATTTTGTTTGTCGTGTATATTTTGTTGAACTATGAAATAGAGGATCGCAAGACGAATTTTTATCCGAGTCGGACGTAATTAATTTCTTTTCTTCTCGTGTCAGTGAATTGTGCACCGCACCCCCCCCCCCCCTCTACCATTTTTCCCAGGGCTGCGGCAAAGCCGGGTATTCCCGTTCTCCCTCCCTCCATCCCGACGAGCCGATTTTCGGCTGGCGCCCTATAAAAATAAATCGCCGGGAAGGACGAGGACGGGATTTTGTGGCCTCGTGAATATCCGAGTATCCTTCTCCCGTTTCCCCTCGAAAAATTGGTCACAAATTAACATAATTAACAAATTCATATACAGCGGTATTTCTAGAATTCCTATCGCTCATTTTGTGGTTCAGTCTGTGCCAAAGAGCCGGGGAGCTGTCAGGTGAAAAACTTAGTTCCGATGGATTTTGTGCGAAAGGAAATATAGCCGGTAGCGGAGTCTCCACAATCCGACAGCTTAGCTACATATGTATACTAGGCTGCCGAAGATACCCATTCCACTTTCGGAGACCGTCAGCCTAAGCACGTGCAGTGCGCCGGCAAGAGAGTAAGGGGCGGTTAGGTACCAGTGGTCTTCAATCTCCTCGATTTCGTCGCGCGCGCATTTATAGTATTGGTGTGAATTGGTTTTTCAAAATTTACGGCTAAACTATTGAAGATAGAGAAAAGAATCGTATACACTTATAAAGTAAAATCTTCCATTCTACAACTTTTGTTCGAAACTTTTTTGCGATTTCCTCTTCATTCTCGAAATAATGCATATTTTTCGGTTTTTAACCCTTTTCTTCACTGTTAATAGTTAAAATTCCTAGAAATTCGGATTCTCCGGGTCGATGAACATAGGGATACATGTTTCACTAAGCGGTCGCAAAAATGTTCGACTTTGGCCACTTTTGACTGGACTATCACCATATAGGAACCCGTACGGGTTCCCTGTACGAAAATACCACATGGGATCCCGTACGGGATCCCATACAGGTTTCTGTGTGGGAATTTGCAGCAGGGTAGTCGGTGGAGCATTAATAAAGGGCACGCATCCTACGAATGATTTTTGGAAGGGTCGTTCCGCTGTCGCTTGTTCCATAAATCTGGTCCATGCAGGTATGTTAGGCAGGTCAACCCATTTTCCATATAGCCACAGTAAATCCGAAGCGGGCGGCATTATCGATTTCGAAACTGCACGAATGCTTTCGAGGTTTTGAATTTCTATTGTTTTCAAACCCGTAACGTTTCTTTTCTCAAATGTTTTTAATGCAATGGTGCCAAATTTAAATACAACTTGTGTAGATGGCATATGCTTTAATCGTTCAATATTTTTATCTGGAGCGATAGCATTTCTAGGCGTTATACAATGGATACCGCCCATAGCATGAAAAGTATTATTACCATCTAAATTCTGAGTGTTAAAATCGGCGTTGTCCAAAACGAATTGCGAAAATGCGTTATCATCGATATCCAATGGTAAGCGCATTATAGGTGAAATTTCAAAAAGCATCGCTATGGTGAACGAGGAGCAGCATCCGAGAAATGATAATGTATCTATTAATCGCCGAGATCCATACTTTTGAAACAACAATGCTGCTAATCCGACCTGCATGGGTCACACGAAAGATTTCGGCCTTGCTGCGGCAATTATGCAATGTGCGGGAGCAATGCTTTGTTTATTCCATTTCTCAAGCGAAGCACGTTTGTTCTTCAAAATTATATTATCCAGAAAAACGCGTCAAATTTCACGTATATCTGACGCAATTTCTTGAAAAAAACTATCTGATGGAGGATATTGTTTTGTCTCGTAGACCGTGGAGCGAATATCCTCTAAAACGATTGATGCAGCTATTTTGACAATACGCCGATGTTCTTTTGCCTTGACGTCGCTTTTTTAATTGCTTCCGGCAATAACTTGTACCCTGTGTTTCAGAAACAAACCACAGCAGCCTTTTTGGATGCGAAGGCAATCAAAATATCGTCACCATATTTTTTTAGAAGTTGTGCTTTCGCCGTTTTCATGTGCGGCCGGTAATCACCTTTAATTTTGGCCATCAGTTTGTCCAGAGGAAATTGACACTCTTCACAATTCTGCTCGAGATAGGAGTAAATATACTGCATTGCAGTTTCGATCTCGTTTGCATATGGACCTCTTTTTTTTTATTTCTCCAGTTCGTGGTGTGTGGTACAATTTTTTCATGCACGAATTGCGATATTGTGCATCGACTGCGACCAAATCATAAACGTGCTCGAGACGCTCAACAATCGCTCGACCCCAATCATCATTACGAGCTCTAGCATGTTCTGAAACGGTGTCTTTCATCGATAATTTACGCACGCTACTATACACAATATTACGATCGCACAAGCGCACCTGTTTTTCTTTCGCTATAACCGCTGGTGTTATTTCAGCACTACACAAAAAACAATCATCTCTGAATGAGAATGTTGGGGTAGTGGATGGCAGTTGTGGATGGGAAGTCGCGACATCGCTTCCTCTACGCAAAGAAGCAGAGATTAATTTCTCATTATTATTTCGTTTTCGACACACATCATGAACCACTATGGATCTCAGTCCCTTCAAAAGTTTTACCTTGTTATCCTTTCTTTGAATACTTGACTTACGAAGAGTCTCCAATCCTATTTCCTTCACGTCAATCACCTCACAGCCTTGCAATGAATTTTCACAAATAAACCAGTTCACTTCCTTCGAAGCCATGGCTCTATAAATGCGAACGACACTGTAGGACGATAAATTTATACTGATGATTTAGGCAGAATATATGAGCTCTGTCGGCAGATGGTCCGTACAGTGGCAGGGGGGGGGCGACGCCAAGGGGACGCGTCCCTTTATACCTGCGATGAACCTGACAGGTAATAGTAGACCGGGTTTTTACCGCATAGTTAAATATTCTTCGTTAATATATGCGAAAAATGCGTGTTGGTGTAGATGTATCTTGGTTTGCGGCTCTCATACGCTGAAACTATTGATGTTACAAAAAAAGGTTACCACACAAATTGTATAAAATTTTCTCTAGTTTAATTTATTACATGACTATTTTCATCGTAAAATGAGTCGGAAAGGAGTTATTGTAAAAAAACTGCTGTTGAGCGCCATTTTTTCAATACGGCGGCGCGAGCGGCAAAGATACGACGTGGCAAAGTGAAAATTCAGAAAGAACACGTCGGAATCTATAAAATCACCGATTTTCAAAACTCTCGGAAACTCGGAAACATATACAATAGAAATGAACGAAAGTACATATCAAGCAACGAATATAGAGGAAGAGTGGCAGGGATTGATAGTGAAATAACAATGTTTAATCGAAGAACGACAGGAGTTCGAGAGATAACGAACTCTTCTTCAGCCGAATATCGAACCACTGCGGCGTAAAATAGAGCAACATCGACCGCCAACTTAATGAGATAATGTCACCGATCTAATAGGCGGTGAAATGGTAAATGGGCTCGTTACACATCTACAGAACTTGCAGATAAATATAGGTATGACAAAATTTACGAAGAATGATCAGCCTCTGGAATGACTCGAATCACGTTGAACGAAGGTTCGTCGTAATTGAAAATATCACCGAGGGTAGAGCCACAACATGGTATGAGGGAAATAGAAAAACGATTCCTACTTTTGAAGCTTTTAAACAGTCGTTCAAAAAAGAATTTTATTCTATTCCGAATAAAGCTCGATTTGGAAACCAAGTCTCCTTCGCGCCCTTCGCAAATATAAATCCAGCGATAGTAACTTGCACGCATACTTTTATGAACAAATGAAAGAAACAAGTTATTTCGACACTCTTTTAACTGAGCACTAGATAAACTTTACGATCATTCAACAATTTGAAAGCAAAATATTTCAAAACCTATTCGCAGGTAACTGATCTTTTTTCAACCATGAGACTAACAAGGAACATCCCAGATAGAGCATCGAAAACTTTGAGACACGTATTTTTTTATCGGCGGAAAAACGGATTTGACGGGAGAAACCGCCCCTCAAAGAAGGGCGAGTCGAGGGGTGATTTTGCAGTTTCACCCAGAAGCAATCCATCGATCTGAATGAAACAAAAACGAAAATTCTTCTAATGAAAAGCAATGAAAAATCCATTATAAAAATGTTAAGAAAAAATTAAATTAGGGGGTAAACCACCCCGCAATTTGCCTTTTTTTCACCCCACACTTGTATGTAAATTAATAAAACAGGTTGTATGCAAATTAATAACAGGGTTGTATGCAAATTTATAAAACAGGTATCATTTTGAAGGGCAATTAGAATTAAAGTTGACGGGTTTTTGCATTTTGGCGGCATAGCAAATTTAAGGGGTAAACCACCCCCAACATAAATTTATTTATCATGGTCGTTTTTTCTGTGTTTAAAGTATATCCGCTGATTTTAAATATTTCTATAAGCGACAATTTAATGTTTTATAATATTTCAAAATTATTACATTCGTCTTAAGGGATAACTACCCCCCTGACGAGAAACATCATTGAAGCATCCGCTTTCGATTTCGTTGAAACTCATATATGTGGTATAGCACTGCAAACTATTAACATGTTTTTTTTTGTATCGGCAGAAAAACGGTGTTAGGGGATGAAACCACCCCTCAAATTTTCTCGCACAAGCAGTCCACCGATCTGAATGAAACAAAATCGAAAATTCCTCTAATATTAAGCGTTGAAGAATCCACCACAAGAGTGTTGATTAGAAATATAATTAAGGGGTAAATCACCCCTCCATTTGCCGTTTTTCACCCCACGCTTAAGAGGGTTGTATGAAAATTAATAAAACAGGTACCATTTTGAAGGGGAATCAAAATTCAAGTTGACGAGTTCTTGCGTTTCAGCGGGACAGCAAATGTAAGGTGGTAAACCACCCTCACATAAATTTGTTCATTTCCATTCATTTAAAAAAATCAGAAGATTTTGAAAATCCTGTTACATTTGGTTTTGGTAAATCGGACACACATTGTGAAATACCCGGTTGCAATAATTTGGCCATTATCAGATGTGCATGGTGCAAAAAGTCGTTATGTTTAAAACATTTTTTTGACGATTATCATTATTGCAAGAATTATGAGCCATAATTGTTGATAGACTAGAAAAAAAGTATATATCACAAGAAAATGATTTGACGGCACATAACTGCGATACTTTTCACAAGTACTATTAATTAAATCAGCTGATATGATTCCCAAATGAAATATGTCAAAATATATTAAAAACATTTTCGTTAACCTACTGTAAAACCGTCAGTTACATTAATATGTTTAAGCAAATAAACGGTAAAATAATAAAAATATACATTCCTCCACAAAACTACGTCTCTGGCTAAATTATCGCTTGATCCAGGCGCATCATCGTTCCGAAATATACGGAGTGAGCCTTATAACTTATTCTGGAAATTATTATAATTAATGATTAGTAGAAGTGTATGTTTATTCCTATGAAATTGCTTAATGAACGTGCATATTAAAATCGGAAGCGTTTCGACACGAAAATATGAGTCTTATGAGTAAGAGGTAGCCCCACGTCCCCGCTCCCAAAGTACCGCTCCTAAAGCTCAAAACGAATATGCCTGCACACACAAACATAAAATTGATATTACCGATAAAATGAAAACAGTTTTAACGAAATTCGTAAAACCTTTCGCGAAACTTCAAACGAAAAGCAATTAGAGGGGGTAGTTTACCCTTAAAATCTAAAAAATTTAAAAACGTAATAATTTATAAACGCGGGAGAATATTTTGAATTCGCGGATACATGTTAAACACAGAAAACACGAGGGTGATGAACGAATTTATCTTAGGAGTGGTTTACCCCCTTAAACTTAATGTCCCGCTGAAACGCAAAAACGCGTCAACTTGAATATTGATTCCCCTTCAAAATGATACCTGTTTTATACATTTTCATACAACCCTCTTAAGCGTGGGATGAAAAACGGCAAATGGAGGGGTGGTTTACCCCTTAATTATATTTCGAATCAACACTCTTATAGTGGACTTTTCATCGCTTAATATTAGAGGAATTTTCGATTTTGTTTCATTCAGATCGGTGGACTGCTTGTGGGAGAAACTTTGAGGGGTGGTTTCACCCCCTAACACCGTTTTTCTGCCGATACAAAAAAAACATGTTTAATAGTTTACAATGCTTTACCACATATATGAGTTTCAACGAACTCGAAAGCAGATACTTCAATGATGTTTCTCATCAGAGGGGTAGTTACCCCTTAAGGCGAATATAATAATTTTGAAATACGATAAAACATCAAATTGTAGCTTATAGAAATATTTAAAATCAGCGGATATAATTTAAACACAGAAAAAAAGACCATGATAAATAATTTTATGTTAGGGGTGGTTTACCCCCTTAAATTTGCTATGCCGCCAAAACGCAAAAACCCGTCAACTTTAATTTCCATTGCTCTTCAAAATGATACCTGTTTTATCAATTTGCATACAGCCCTCTTAAGTGTGGGGTGAAAAAAAGGCAAATTGAGGGGCGGTTTACCCCCTAATTTAATTTTTTCTTAACATTTTCATAGTGGATTTTTCATCGCTTTTCATTAGAAGAATTTTCGTTTTTGTTTCATTCAGATCGGGCGATTGCTTCTGGGTGAAACTGCAAAATCACCCCTCGACACGCCCTTCCTTGAGGTTCGGTTTCCCCCCTTAAATCCCTTTTTCCGCCAATAAAAAAAAAATACGTGTCTCAAAGTTTTCGATGCTGTATCACATTTATGAGTTTCAACAAAATTGGAAGCGGACACCTGAGGGATGTTCCTTGTAAGTGCTGCAGATTCTAACTCGAATGCTGTCACCGACAAAAAAAATCGCAATAGCCTTGTTTCAAACATTTAAAAAACCCATTTGCAGATTATTGGTTTGATTTCGTCAGCAATAACAGCCAACACTGGATTTAATTCTCTGAATTCCTTCTCGAATAAGTCACATTCACAATGATATTACGTTGAAGAGCTGTTGTACAGGAAATACTTATCCGCGGCACTATGCATGAAATCTTGGCTCGGAGAGAGTCGAGCAGATGCTCAGGAATCCAATTTTTTTGTATTGTTACTTCTCCAGCATGCAAAACATTTGAAAACTTATTTGTAGGTTACGACAGACAAGAAATAATCACACTATCACCGTGAACATTTGCAAAAACATTTGTAAATTACAGTGGCGTTAATTACAATTAAAATAAGTCAAAATCAATTATGATACCCAACAATAAACTGGAATGAAAAAAATCGGGCATATTTAGTAGATTTAGAGATTTTCTTTGAAAAGATGCGGCTACGCAAATTCTTCTGCTAGTAATATTTTTCTAAGCTTTATCATCAATATTTTCTTTTAACATTCCGTGACCCTATGTTTTTAGTGTCGTTACGGAATCTTTAGATTTTTTTAACGCGTGAGCAGTTTATAGCAGGGGCTTAGAGTTATTTAGTCTATTAATTGCTAGGTAGAAATACGCCAGTGTGTCATCGCCATAAAGCGCCGTATAGATAAGACGATTTCTAGAGTCTTAGTTTTTCGTTAAAAGTTGGGTAACTTGGCTTGAAATTTTACCAGTATACTGGGATGCATTTTTACTTGATTATGGAGAAAAATCAGTTAATTGTTAAATATACCTTAATTCCTCGAATCCCTTCCTTGACAAGTAACATTCATACAGCTACTCTGTTGAAGAACTGTCGTACAGGAAATACTCATAAGCGACACTACGTCGCTTGACACCACCTTCTGTGCCAATATGAAATATTGGCACAGAAATAGTAGAGTACTAGATCATGAATCTGAATTTGTTGTGTTATTACTATTCTGACATGCAAACAAAATTTGAATTATTATTTGCAGTTTACTGATCTGTTTCCCTCAGCGATCAAACTCAGGGCTGCGAATCCTTCCTCGAATCTATTTTCCAAAGTGCAGTAGCTCTGTACACTGCTACTGCGTTGAAGTACTTTTTAACGGGAAAGACTTGTACCCGACAGCATATATAAAACCTTGGCAGAGTAATAGCGGAACACCGAATCAAGAATTTATATTCAAACCGAGCCCTGCTGCTTGTGACCGGCCGAACAACAAATTGTTTTCTCGGAAGAGTACGAGGGCCGTGGTACACTGGAACGCAACCTGAGCGCTCCACAGTGTTTCAAAGTCTCGAAAAATGTGACAAAATAAAAAAGTTCGATATTTTTTTCAGGAACATGACCCTACAATAAGGTAGGGATGACTTTGCCGCATACTATGCCGAAAGGCTAGAACGGTAAATCTCTATATCTGTTCTCGAGCATCAGCCCGAGTTAAGGCGTTACCCCCACTTGTAGCGCAAAAAAGGCATTTTTCCTGAATTTTTTAAAAGAAAACTACAAAACTTTTTTAATCGATCAATATACAATCTTAAAGAACACATCTTGAAGAACTTTCAGTATTTTTTTTATTGAAAAATATTACATTGTTTAGTGGCAAATGGCCGTCAATGAAATAATGTTTTTATATACACGGTTTGCGGTGACCAACATTGCGGCGAAGTGGATCATCTGAAAAAAAAATGCGGATGGATTTAGTCAAATATAAGTATAAACTAGTCTTTAATCGAAGGATTTTAAAAAATATTCATTTTTCACAGAATGGCGGACAGTCAAAGTTAATGGTTCGATTTTAACGAAGAAAAACGGCCGTTTTTTGGCTATAAAACAGCCATTTTTTCCGAAAAAAAAAAATCGAACGATTAAAGACTACATTTTTATGTATTAAATAAGCCTGCAGAATTTTAAGAAGATCGGTTCATTAGTGTTCGAGTAATCTTGGTCACCGACTTCAGAAATGCCATTTTGAGAAAAACGCGTTTAAAGTTTCAATTTCAGTTTACACGAAGAAAATATTTTTTTTGTAAACTTACATAGTCATCTATTCCGGGCCCATACAGAAGTTCCTCCGCCGACGATGCCGCTTGCAAAACGGAAATTTGGTGTTGCCTTCGTAACATTCTTCCTTCACGAGTGCTCTCGGTTGCACGTCCCTCTGCCAGTGCAATCCGTGCTTCGTCCATTTTATCAGCGTATTCGTGCGCGTTGTGTCCACAGCTCACTCCGGTTGAGTTCAAATACAATAATAATGATTTTGAACCTTCGTTGAATAGTCGAACGGCAATATAAGTTGCTAAATTTACAACGATTTCTCCACTCGAGACGATTTTTGGGCTGATCTTCCAAATAAGTTGGTTGAAGCTTTCGTTGTTATTTTGATTGAAGCCACCGACGCATCTTTCGAGTAAAGTTTTCTTACTCAGATCGTTGTATATAGGTCTGATGGCATCCAATACATTTGATGGAAGTGGTTTGTAATCGTGTTGGAAAGCCTCGTTTCTCGCCTGAGCTCGTTGATACGAACACCACGATTCTTCACCGGTTGGACATCTCTCATGGTGTGGATTTGCATCGGTTGAACTGTAATGATCGAAGGTCACCCATATTGCCTCATGCATATCGTGAACAGAAGCAGAATGGCGTCGAATAGCAAGTCCATAGTACACAGTGAGCTTGTCAATAAATTTTCCTGTCAGCTGTCCTTTACCACCAAGCTTTTTGTTTTTTTTTTTACTAAATTACGAAGCCGGGATCTCATACGCTTTTGGACGTGACCGATGCATTCTTTTTTTATAACTTCTACGTCGTCATAAGGATGAGAATTTACTAGCCCAGTGTACGTTTTCGAATCTCCGTCTCCAATATAGTAACGGTACAGGACATTATATTTTTCTATTGAACGCTTGAAGATTTCGTTAATGGAATCCACCTCCATTTTTCCCGAGGAGCCTTCGTGATTTGCACTGCAGTTATCTTCGTGTGTTTCGTACCATTCTTCGTATTCCGCATCATTTAGCTTATGTTTCCACGATTCACACATTTTACAATTCGCACTTTTTACCACAAGATCAAGTACTTTTCCACTGTAGTAGCCTATGACTGATGTGACTCCGAACAACGACGTATATCCTCGCTTCCTCCAGGATCCATCTCTGGAAACTGTTAATTGAGGAGTTGCATCGCCTTCTGCATTAGGTGTATCTTCAATTTCTTCTCGTACAGCTTTTTTTTTAATATTACATCTGCACATGTTTTCACAGACTCATAAATACTTTTCAAAATTATTGAATATGTAGTCTCGGTAAGAAACCTTGGCATGTCCATAGGTCGAGCGCGCCAGACGGCAGACTAGCCAGTCGTTTACACAACGGATTCTTCTCTATCAACGCTCATATCTCAGTCAATTTTGTTCGGATCGACTTGAAATTTTCAGGACATATTCTCAGATACTTATACTTCAAAAAATGCAATAAAAAATCGATTTTTTCAAAATCGCAAGTGGGGGTAACGCTTTCCCCCTTAACGCTTTCGGACTGATGCGCGTCAGACGCAGTCGCTCCGAAATATTTGTAATTATTTAGGAGTGAATAGTTAATGCTTAGTGCGTTCGATTTGAATGTGGCTTGGTGGAGAGTATTCCTTAAGGTACGTAGAATTCGAATATAAATTACTGTTGTATTGATTTTTGTTTAGTTCTTACTAAAAATAACGTGAAATTTCAACTGTTCAAAACAATTAACCCATTAACGCCCAGGAATCGCGATTTTTTCCTTCATTTTCAAGCCAGATTTTTATTATATAAAAAAAAATCATAAAAAATGAAGAGATACGTTCCCTAGTATTTTCGAGGGTGCTCTTTCAGAATCTGGGGTCAAAATCGAGTTTTGTCCATTAGGAAAAAAATATGGCGGCTTTAAAACAAAAAAAACAGGAAAAATCGATGACACTTTTTAAAAAAAAATTTTTTTCACCTCGAAGCTGTTGAAAAGTCCGGTTTTTTTTTCAACCATGGGTGCATAGAATAGTGACGATTGAACAATCAATTTTTTAAATTCGTCGTTGTCAACATTTCCACCCCCAAAATGGCGCTTTTCACCCCCTGAGTGACACGAAAAATTTTACGCTCGGTGTCCCAAATGAAAAGTAGTTGGATTTGGACGAAAATTGGTAATCAGAGGTTTTTGAGGTCGCTGATTATGATTCTGTTCTCAAAATTCCGAAATTCAAAATGGCCGATCCAATACGGCGGACACAAATGCAAAAGTTCATTTGAATTGGATAAAACGTGGCACTCGGGGGTTTTCGAGGTCGCTGATTAAGATACTGCTCTCAAAATTCCGAAATTAAAAATGGCGGATCCAATATGGTGGACACAAATGCAAAAGTTCATTTGAATTGGATAAAACGTAGCACTCGGGGGTTTTCGAGGTCGCTGATTATGATTCTGCTCTCAAAATTCCGAAATTAAAAATGGCGGATTCAATATGGCGGACACAAATGCAAAAGTTCATCTGAATTGGATAAAACGTGGCACTCGGGGGTTTTCGAGGTCGCTGATTATGATTCTGCTCTCAAAATTCCGAAATTCAAAATGGCGGATCCAATATGGCGGACACAAATGTAAAAGTTCATTTGAATTGGATAAAACGTGGCACTCGGGGGTTTTCGAGGTCGCTGATTATGATTTTGCTCTCAAAATTCCGAAATTCAAAATGGCGGATCCAATATGGCGGACACAAAGGAAATTTAAATACTTGAAAATACCAGGTATTTAAATACCCAAAGGCTTTCGAATTTTGAGAGCAGAAATATAATAAGCGACCTAGAAAACCCTCGAGTGCCACGTTTTATCCAATTCAAATGAACTTTTGCATTTGTGTCCGCCATATTGGATCCGCCATTTTTAATTTCGGAATTTTGAGAGCAGAATCATAATCAGCGACCTCGAAAACCCCCGAGTGCTACGTTTTATCCAATTCAAATGAACTTTTGCATTTGTGTCCGCCATATTGGATCCGCCATTTTTTAATTCGGAATTTTGAGAGCAGAATCATAATCAGCGACCTCGAAAACCCCCGAGAACTATGTTTTATCCAATTCAAATGAACTTTTGCGTTTGTGTCAGCCATATTGGATCCGCCATTTTTAATTTCGGAATTTTGAGAGCAGAATCATAATCAGCGACCTCAAAAACCTCCGAGTACCAATTTTCGTCCAAATCCAACTACTTTTTATTTGGGACACCGAGCGTGAAATTTTTCGTGTCACTCAGGGGGTGAAAAGCGCCATTTTGGGGGTGAAAATGTTGACAACGACGAATTTAAAAAATTTATTGTTCAATCGTCACTATTCTATGCACCCATGGTTGAAAAAAAAACCGGACTTTTCAACGGCTTCGAGGTGAAAAAAAATGTTGAAAAAAAAGTATCATCGATTTTTCCTGTTTTTTTTGTTTAAAAGCCGCCATATTTTTTTTCCTAATAGACAAAACCCGATTTTGACCCCAGATTCTGAAAGAGCACCCCCGAAAATACTAGGGAACGTATCTCTTCATTTTTTATGATTTTTTTTATATAATAAAAATCTGGCTTGAAAATGAAGGAAAAAATCGCGATTCTTGGGCGTTAATGGGTTAATTTCCAATCGAGCGGTCCGCAATAACGAGCCACCTTTTTTTACCCATTTTTGCCACTTTGGATTAAAATGTAATATATAGTTTAGACTGTTTTCCATCGAATATTCCAAGAAACAGCTGCTTTGCAATGCTTACCTTTTTTATAACCAACTTTATTTCCAGCGATGCGCTCGAACATACGTAAGCGCGCAGCGGGGCAGTTGAAATCCGATCTGTACCGGATGCTTATCTGCATTTCGAATTAAGGGACTCAAATAGTTTTGTGTTTTGTATTGTACCTTTCTACATCCGGACGTATATTGCCCGCTGTTCGTGGATTGTTCTTCGGAAATCAGTTCCATAAAGCCTGATTTAATTTTATAAAGCCTGACTTTATGAAGACTATAAAACTTGACTTTAGTTTTATCTGATTATAGTATCACTTTGTTTTACACCATTCTAAAAAATTAAAGGAATAGAACATTTCTTTAATTTTTTTTGAGCGTTTTTGAAGCGGTGTATCTTTGTGAAAAATGGTCGTAGCAAGATGAAAAAAGCGTTTTTAAACTTAGGATTTCTAGTTTCAAGACTTTTTGGCAAATCATTTTTGTGAGCTACGGTTATCGCGCCATCGTAGGAAATAGCGCCAGAAAAAATGCTTCCACACCTTTTTGTTTTTTAAGGGTCCATTGGCTCGGGATTTTTTTTAAGCTAAATCAATGCATAGGTTAGTTAGGTTGTTCATTCAGCTACAATTTGTTTTTTTTCGTCTCTCTACGTCAATTTATCGCTAAGATATCCGACTTTGAATGACAAAAGATCCTTTTGGTTTTGATCATCGATATCTCAGCAACCACTGATCGCACAGGGAATTAAAGGGCAGCTTTGAATACTTGAATAAATTTCCTACAAGAGCATTTCGTTTATTTTTTAGAAGAAAATGGTTTACCCTTAACATTAATTCGAAACAGTACAAAATAATGACTTTGTATGTTCTTTCTTTAAGATTTACTTTCTTTAAGATTTACGTTAAGATTTACTTTATAAACAGTACAAAATAATGACTTTGTATCTTGTAATGAGAAGAGTATGCGGCTTCCGGATGGAGGCCGTGTTGAGGATCGGCGTTGTGCCGACGTTTCGCAAACATTACAGTCTGCATCATCAGGGCTGAGAGCTCCGATACTGAAGCTCTCGTGTATCAGGTATTCCTTATATAGTTGCTTTCATCGTTCCAGATCGCTGCACCAGCCAATAAGATGTTTTAATTGATCAGCTGGTCAATTAAAAAAAAACCGGGTGGACGGTGTGCCAAATAGGATTGACGTGATATACTCCATCTCTGTTTAGATTGTCCCGATGTTTTCGGGTTTCCAAGCCTTCTCGGTGTTTCCTGGAAAAATAGCTGTTTGATGGGGCCAGACTTTGGGTTTTGTCGAACTGGATGGCATGACCAGTCTCCATCCAATGTTTGGCCAGCGCTGATTGTGTAATATGGCCATATTTGATACACCGTTGGTATTCTTTGATCCGTGTACTGATCTTCCTCCCGGTTTCTCCTATGTACACTTTACCGCATGAGCAGGGTATCTTGTATACTCCTGGTGCACTTAAGAGGGAATGACACCTCATCGCGGTTGGTATGGTAGAACAATTATAGATACCGAAAAATCTCTGAAACGGCTCTTCAGATCCCATCGAAACTTTACCAAACGACGTCAAATAGATAGACGAACAGCTGTCTGCCCCTCAAATTTTCTGAATTTGAGGAAAAAAATGTAGATTGGCTTATCATAAGCCAAACTACGTTTTGTTTCTTAAATTCAGAAAATTTGAGGGGCAGACAGCTGTTCATCTATCTATTTGACGTCGTTTGGCAAAGTTTCGACGAGATCTGAAGAGTCGTTTCAGAGATTTTTGGGTATCTATAATTGTTCTACCATACCGACCGCGATGAGGTGTCATTCCGTCTTAATGGTGGTCTTTGGTCTTTTGCACTCGGAAGCACTTGTGCTAGTTTATTCTGAGGTTTGAAGGTGATTCGCACGCTATGTTTTCCAAGAACCCTGCCTATGCGATCGGTTATGCCCTGAAGGTATGGAAGGGAAGTTGTTGCGGTTATTTGTCCTTCATTCTCCCCATCAGTTGCTGTAACAGTTTTCGGATCAGCTATTTTTCTTTTTAGATTTTTTTGTCGTTCTTTCGATGTTGCCTGGCATGTAGCCATTGTCTCCTAACGCTTTTCGTAGGTGTTTTAGTTCAACCTCCAGGGAGTCTGGTTCGGAGATCGCTAGAGCTCTGTAGACCAGAGAGCTTGTCACCGACTGTTTTTGGGAAGGATGGTGATGGGACGTAGCGTGGAGGTATCTATCCGTATGCGTTGGCTTCCGGTAAACTTTATGGCCCAAAGTGCCATCGCTTTTCCGTTGAACCAGTACATCCAGAAAAGGGATTTGATTTTCCTGTTCTATCTCCATGGTGAATTGAATATTGGAGTGCCCGGAGTTGAGGAAGGTTAAGAAATGATTGAGGTTTTCTTTGCCGTGACTCGAAATGACGAAGGTGTCATCGACATATCGGAACCAGGTAGAGGGCTTGAGGGAAGCTTCTTGCAGAATTCTGTTCTCGAAGTTCTGCATAAAGATGTTGGCGATGATAGGGGAAATAGGGGAACCCATGGCTGCGCCTGAAGTTTGTTCATAAAACTGGGATTGAAATTGGAAGTATGTAGAGTTTAGGCAATGTTCTATGACGGGCAGTAGGTTGGGGGAAACTTTTTTGGAATTTTTAACAATGCTGAGGGTTTCATTGGTTGGGACGTTTGTAAACAGGGATACAACATCGAAACTTACTAAAATGTCTTCTGGTTGTACCTTGATAGACTGGATCTTGTATACAAAATCTCGGGAGTTTTGGCTGTAGGAGTTGTGAGGCCTACGAGTTCCTGCAAAGGTTTGCAGAGAAAACGTGTCAAGTGATATGTAGGACTGTCTATGTTGCTGACAATGGGCCTTATTGGGATGTTGTTTTCGTGTATTTTTGGCAGACCGTAAAGCCTGGGTGGTAGGGATTCCTTGGGTGTCAGGGCTTTGATTAGGTTTTCCGATAGACCAGCCTTCTTTAGAAGTGTTGTTGTTTTCTTTTCTACACTCGATGTGGGGTCACGTGATAATTTCTTATACGTGTTGGTGTCCTCGAGCAGATTCATAATTTTACTGCAAGAGTCCGTTTTATCCATGATGACAGTTGCATTTCCTTTGTCAGGTGGTAGTATTAAGATGTCCTTGTTTTTCTTCAAATTGTGAAGAGCAAGGTGTTCTTCCTTCGTGATATTCTGCTGCGGAGGTTTTGCCTTGTGTAGAATATTGCTTATCCGTT
This sequence comes from Ophion obscuratus, assembly GCA_964007375.1. Lineage (NCBI taxonomy): Eukaryota > Metazoa > Arthropoda > Insecta > Hymenoptera > Ichneumonidae > Ophion > Ophion obscuratus. The sequence continues at coordinate 22,337,514 of OZ023316.1, forward strand.
TCTTGATGTCGTTGCCAGATCCAGTGGGAGACGGTAGATGGCAATTTCCACCTGGCTGATGATACGATGAGACACGAGAGCTTTTGCGAAACGTCGGCACAACGCTGATCCTCAACACGGCCTCCATCCGGAAGCCACATACTCTTCTCATTACATAAAGAGCCGTGAAAGCCTTAAAACTAAAATAAGACTTTGTAGCTTCTTTCTTTAAGATTTACTTTCAGTAAATCTACCACTACTTCACAAATATTGATAGCAAGACTATTGTGGCCAGATTTTTTTTCAGTTTAATGTATCCCCAATAGCCCTGATCATTTTCAAATTGATCCATCGAACCGTTTTTACGGACCGGTTGATCAAAGTATTACAAAACAATTAAAGGAAGAAGTATTATTCCTAAACATCGCACAATGATCAACTTTACTCTAGTTACTTGCTAAATTTACGAAAAAAACTAAAAAACAAAAAAACAAAATTTCAATTTTTTTTGTAGAAAATTTGTGAAATATTTCAGAAAACAATACTGACTTATCTTTGACATGATTCGGACTTTGTGTAGCATAATTCCACTCATCTTTAATTGTATCATTTCAAAGTTGATACCCCTAAGTTGTATTCACTACTCGATCTGAGAACATTTATGTGCCATTTTGGCCTAATATTTTGTGAATAAAAGGCGAACAATGGTAAGAAAAAGTAATCGCTCTGATACACTTATCTTCGGTATCAGTGGTAACAACGTGATGAGGTGTACTCTCAATGCTTGGATAATTAATTTATACAATAAAAATTCCTTCCGTAACTATGTTTATTGAGATATACGTTTATATAGTCCTTTAATTTTTTCAACATAATAAAAAAATCGAATTTTCACGACGTTTATACGAATGATAAGAATTGAAAAAAAAACGATCTACGATAAAATTTATGCTACTGATGCCATTTGTTTGGGTTTCTACGAATTCAAATATCGTGAATTACTTTCTCTCGCTCAATACGAATTTCAAACTATTGACGTTTAGTTTCTTTCGACATATTTAAAATGCTTTTTTCTTTGGACTACAGCTAAATGAGAGAAGGTTTTTTTCCCTTTCAAACAGTACGCCAAGTAATCCAAATCCCCCCGAAATCAAGATCGCTTGGTATATTGTATAACAAATTCTGTTTTGAATCCAAATATTTTTTATTTTTATTCAAACAATAGTTTTATTATATATTTTGAATCAAAATGTAAAAAAAGTTTACGAAAAACTAGCAGGTGACTAGAAATGCTGAACACGAAATTGTTAAACCTTAGGAATAATATTATTCCACATATTTGATTTTTATTTTAAATTTTTAAATTAAATTTTTTAAATTTTTTAAATTTTTATTTAAAACTCATATTAGCATCATGACAGAAAAAAAGATATCACCATTATCTAATAGTACAACGGATTTACTATCCAAGTACACTGGAAGTGCCGGGCAACGCCTTGGCGTGCATGGTTACGCACGTATTTTAGTATGAACACCCATTTTCGAGGTGATTTTTTGGGAATTACATTAAGATAAACGGTTAAATCTATGCTGTTGATGTTTCACAGTTATTATACGTATTTGAAGTAACATTTTTAAAAAATGCAATACATTTTATTGGAAATTGCACATATTCGATGTTCCGCAAATCTCGTCAAAAGGTTTTTTTTATCGTCGGGCGTTGATTGCGGACGTCCTTATCATCTGAAGGAAATGACTTTTTTTAATGACGTCCTTTACAAATGTGGTTATCGTTCGGCCCTCTAATAAAAAAATCTAGGAAACGGTTACGAAATGGCTGCGATTGAAAAAGAGTACTCTGATTTCCACAATAAAATTTTCATTCCTCGTGGCCCAAAAAAATAATAATTAGAACGCGATTAAAAAGATGCAAGGCATAACGACAACCGCATTCGTGACGAATAGAATAAGAAAGAATCTTCTGTTTTTGATGACAAGGACGGCCGCAATCATAACGCCGGGCGATAAAAACATTCGCGACACGACCTGGGCAACATCAAACATCGTACAGTTTCGAATAAAATGATTTGAAAAAATCAAAATGTTCCTTCAAACATGGATAAATATGACGGCGGAATACTAACACTGCACATTTAACCGTTTCTCTACATTCAATTCCCAAAAAATCACCTTGAAAATCGGTGTGCACATTAGAAGACGGTCCAAAGAAAAAAACTGGGCGGAGGATTTCGTCTGCTTAAGGTACTATGTGCTCGAACCGCCTCATCAGAAAAAAAATTGATTTTTTAAAATGCTTTAGTATAACATAGAGAATGACGTATATGTATACAGTGGGTAAACAAAAGTATTTGTACAGTCTCACAAGAAACTGTTGTTAATAATGCTTCTGAGTTTTTGTTCGTAATTTCCTAAGATTTGTGTAAACAGATACTGCATGGTATCTGTTTACACAAATCTTGGGAAACACGAACAAAAAAATGAAGCCAAATTAACAACAGTTTCTTGTGAGATGTACAAATATTTTGTTTACCCACTGTATATTGTCATAAAAGTTATTTATACAGGCGTACGTATAACACTTATGTTTTCAAAGTTTAGCGATATAAACGCATTCCGATTTATCAATTAAAAAGATTCGATATTTCAAAAACTATTGCGATGCGCCAAATATCCATTTAGGCAAAGACTTATATTGTGAGAAGTCTGTACAAAATTTCAGCTAAATCGGCGGTAACAGCTATTCGGAATTTTATTTGAAAGCCGGAAAAAGCTGATTTTCGGCTCAGCCAGAGTTATCTAACCTGTTAAAGCAGTGGCATTGATTTGTGTCTGTTGATTATTGTTCATGTCCTCAATACAAGCCCTGAATTGCCTTGAAGAGAATACAAATAAAGTATCAAGAGTAGAAGTATGTAAATGCATCTGAATGTGTGCATTGCCCATCGCATCCCATAAAAAATTGTTAAAAGAATAATACTAGAACATTTTTGTAATGCTTACTGTCGAGGCACACTCCATTTCGACAGCAACCGCCACAGCAAGCAGCATCGTCCAGGCACTGAAAAATGCATTTAAAAATTCCGCTTTATGCCAGTTATCGGATTTCACGAAGCCTCCAATATTTTAATAAGAAGAGTAAACTGAGGTATTACAATTATAATTGGTTGAGACGCTGTCACGGCTATTGTTAAATTCCCTCTGGAGTGTACGTAGAACATACGATAAGGTCATCCATATTGGGAAATTATCGAATAAAAAAGTACAAGCCTTCAAAACACATTCCATAATTACTTCTCAAATTTACAGATACGCAACTTTGTTCTTTGAAGATAGATTTCTTTACTTGTGCCTTGTGCCCTTAAGGCAAAGTAGAAGATCTACCACGTAATATATGAGTGCGAGAGAGATAGCTGAAATTTTCGAACAGAAATTTCTCAGAGGTGAATAATATTTAGGGCAAAAGGAAATCATCAAGCTCTGCGCCAGGGAATTCTCCGCAGCTTAATGCTTGGTTTTTCCTAAAAACATTAACCATCTATGAGAAAATTGGGTTGGAAAATTTGTGAGGTTATGTTGACCTTAAGAAATGGTTTTTTCTACAATGTTTCGTTTAAATATTCGGTTATCGAATTCGCAATTTGCTCCAAAAGGGGGGTGCACTTTGGACAAACATGGACCTCGACTGTTACTCTGGATTTGAGACAAAGATTTTTTTTATTACAAAAATAAGTACCGTCCAAGTATTTTCTGGGACACAGCCCCGCACGTCCGTCACGACCCTTAAAGTTGAAACTATGAACGTCGATTCCAGTGAAAAATCAGTTGGGCAAAAAATGAGACTTTCATAAACCTTCCAGTAAAGGTCATGGATTTTTAACGAAAGCGCAGAACTCCGACTGCTGTGTTTTACTGTTCAAGGTGTATTTTCGTTGCCTTTTACTTTTTAACATTTTCGTTGTAATAATAGCAACGAGAGATTATAATTCTTCATAAACCTGGATGACAATTTTTATTTATTTATATTGTGTAGCTGCATTGAAATTTGCTGTTCGGTTGTAGGTGTCTCTTGATGTGTCACACATCAGTACAGACAGATGTCGCTCACGTTACCTTGAGGCGTGACATTGCGCCACTGACTTCCACCCAGAAGACCGCATATTTAGTTGAAATGCGCACATCGAGCGAGGAAGTTTAAAACAGACAGTGACAAGTTATTTTTCTGATCTGTAGTTCTGCACTATTTGGATTGGAAAAAAGTGGAAAGATGCCGAGTGTGCCAGATGAACACTCTTACCAAATACTTGAAGAATCGCCTGAAAAGCTCAATGTTGACAAGTCAGCAGTGTTGTGACATTTGCATGCCAAAGGGAATATACAAAAAGAAGAAAAAAGGCCGCCGCACGAGTCAAGTTTCTCAATTGATAAGTTTCTCATTCGTCATTCCGAATCACCTAAGCATCACCATTTCTTTGCTTTCGAGACACAGAACAAAGTTTTTGTGGCGTGTTGTAATGGGGATGGAAAATGGATTTATTTCTACAAGCCTAAACGGAAAATATCATGGATTGATCGCGACCAACTAGCAACATCGACGCCAAAATGCTACATGTTTGATAACAAAGCCATGCGGTGTAGCCATACTGGTGAGATATGCGCAAGTTAGTGGTTTACAGGCCCTTAAATCTCAAGGAAACGGTCACTGCCAGACGTTATCAAAAGTATTTCGATGGTTTGAACGATAATTTAACTGCTACTAGCGTATTTTCCAGACCCTAACTCAAGTGATTATTAATTGTTTCAGTCGATGGAACACGTCTCACAGAAGATATTCAATCCCGTAGTTATGACGAAGTCCAAAAATGTATATATGGATCGCTATCCCAAAAGACAGGGCATCCTTTTCACTTAAAATTCAGCTTTTGCTAGAGAAGTGCGTGAAAGTGAATTTGAGAGAAATTACCTTAAATAATGTAATGCAACAAGTTGTTAGAAAATATTCGCGTAAAAAACGAAAAAAATGCGACTTTCAATGCAACCACCTGATCGTATGGATTCACGTAGGAACGGGACATTGCCATCAGACAATCGGACAATGAGTTCAATTTGATGCTTTTCAAGTGTTATGCATAAAAAACCATACATTTTTTGGAAACGAAATATAGGGTAAGCTGGTATAGGAGTACGCACCTAAGCTTCAAAGCGGTGAAAAAAAAACAAACAAATACATTGTACGAATCATTTTTTGTTTTAATTGAAAGAATATCTAGTATTCTATTCAAACTATAAGCGACAATTGGGAATCGTAATTTTTTCAAACGTAACAAATGTAAAACTACGAAGAGGGATTTGTGAACTCTTAGTCATACGGGGGTTCTTAAAAGTACGCACGGGGGTCGATAAGAGTACGCAAGCATTAATCGACACATAAATCGAAAATAAATAAGTTGTAATTTAGATTTATTGTCATATTTAAATTAACGTACAAGCTAATAAAATAAGCGGTCAGAGTGCGCGATACATTTTTCGACACTAGAAGATAACTAATTAAAATAATAATGATAACTGATAAAAATAACTAATCAAATAAGAATTAATAGTAATAATAATTTTTAAAAAAGCACTGAGCGCAGGGAACGATCCCGCGCCCCTGCAGACCGAAGCCAGGAACGCTACCAACGGGACCATCTCATCGCTTGTAGAATATGTGCACTTTCTGGTACTTACGATTCGCGGCCGGATGGATGATTGGCTTGTTTTTGGGGATAATGCTTTATCGCTTGATGAAAGTATGAGAATTAATATAATAATACGAATATAAATATATTTCCTCTTACTTTTATGAATTATAATTCATTTGGCATAAGGGTGAGTGTGAGTAAAGCGTAAATAATTTTTTAGAAGATAATTAAGTTGTAATTTAGATTTATTATTATATCTAAATTAACGTATAAACTAAAAAAATAAGCGATCAAAGTGCGTGATACATTTTTTTGTGTTCATTAATAACGCAGAGAATCAAGAGCTAATAAGCATTGAAATCATCTAAAAACCTCACGCGTGCCGTCGGGTGACGTCACGCGCGAGTCGTGCTCAGATTGCTTCTTCCCGCCAAGCCTTCGTTTCGGCTTGGCCGCACATGAACGTGCTCAGCGTCCATGTATTGGTGTAGCTGCCGAAGGCTCGGTCGGGAAACTTCGACCGGGCTTGGCTCGTTCCGAAGATGTCCGAGCGTCGCTCGCTCACGGTCATGCGCTACTATTATTGTGTGATGGGCGCGTAAGAGACTAGAGAGGGGGTAACTTTTGGGAGCTGGTGAGTTAACCACCCATGAAGAATAGAGGTAAGGAGCCCGAACGCGTATGCTAAAAGCACCCCAAACGTGGACCCTGAAAGTGACAAAAAGTTGTGGTTCGAAATTCAGCCACATCAAGCGCTAGTGCCGAGAGGGGAGGATGTGAAGTATGGCATCGGTGACGCTACGAAGTGAGCATATATATAAACTGGAGAATTCTTGGTTATAATATTTATATATCATTCTTGGCTGTTCGTCTGTGAATGCGAAATAAGGATTTTTTAATTGCAGTAAAAATCAGTGTTGTGGAGTGCAGTGAGTGATTGCCCCACATTATATAAAAGCAGGTAAGAAAACGGTATTTTGAAACCATTTTCTGTATTATATTATAATTGTAATTCATCGGTTGATTAAATACATTTTTCGAGCATGAAAGTGAGGTTAGAATTCGTATTATTGTCATAATATGTAATTACAAATTTTATTTTGGATTCTATTCTTGTTGCAGTGCACAATGGCGAAATACTGTTCGTACCCAGGGTGTCAAACTGGGCGAGACGCCAGCAGAGCAAAGTGCTTGCACTTTGCTCTGCTTAGGAGTACGACAGTTGTCCGTCTTCAAGGCTCCAAAGGTAAATCGCCTATTAAAATGTTTTCTTTTTGTTAAATGACGCATAGAGCGCGTAATTTGTTGACGAAATCTGAAGTAATTGCATGCCACTTATTGCCTATAGGAAAAAAAATTTGCTCAATGATTTAGCGTGTATATGTAATTTCAACCCGCTTTGTTTTTTTCCTGTATCTTGTAGAATATGGTACAACGATGGAGCAGAGCCATCGGGGAGTGTCTCTCCCACACTGATTTCGTGTGCGAGCTTCACTTTTCCAATGGCTCGATAATAAAAGAAGACCGCATCAAAATGCCTGATGGTACGAGCGAGGTAATTCCTCATCTTCGTCATACCCTCATCGCTGATGCTATGCCCATCGCAGTCCATAACAAGGTAAGGATTGTAATAATTATAGTAATTTTTTGTGTGAAATGCATAAAAACATTCAGCGCTACAGGGGCATGACTTTTCGAATGAGTTTCTCCGCCACTTCTCAACTTTTTTTTTCTTTTTTCTCTATTCTTTTCCTGCTCCGCTTGACTTTTCTATAATACCCTCTTTTCATCGAATGAACTCAGCTAACCTGCAGCTGTGTTTGCTAATTGTTTGTAGCTCGGTTCAGCAGTATAATTTATCAAAAGTTCATCTTTTTCTTGCGGTCTTCAATTTTTATATGCGGAATATTCTTATCTGCTACCCCTCTTCAATTTTCTCTGTTGTCTTTACTCTTTATTACTTGAGTCAATTCCTTGATATCGTACGTTGCTATCCCCTCGAACAATTGGACATAGATTGTCCATTATTACATTGAGATAAATATAATAATCAATTATTTTTTATTTCGACAGGAAAACGGTGGTCAACCGGAACAGAATGTTCCCTGCGACCAGTTAGCCGGACCTTCTCATGGATCCGTAGCTATTTGCAACGACGCTGTCGTACATCAAGTGCCTACGACCTGTCACGATTTTCTTACTCCGACGGAGGTAAGTGTTGTATTTATTGAAAATGAAGGGAAAATGTCTTTCAATTTTTTCATTAATTTAATTCTTCATTTTTCATTAATAATACTTTATCTCTCAATATAAAAATTCCTTCAATTTATAAATTCGGACATTTTTCTCGATGTCCTTGGGTTTCGTTTGAAAAAAAAGCAGAATTGTTCTATGAGCTACTTTAGGCTCCGACGTGATTTACGCTGGCACAATTTTCGGCCGCACGACTGGACCGCGAATTTTTCATTTCCGGGCATGCAAAGAGATCGCGAAAGAAGCTGAGGGAATAAGAATGAGAGGAGGGGGAGGAGAGAGAGGGAGAGAAAAAACGTGTGGACAGCCTTCGAGATATCCTTAAAATCGCACCTGCGGATCTTCGCCCTCGACGCGAGAACTCGCGGATTATTCGTTTTTCGTTTAATATTTCACGTATGTGTGTGTTTTACGGGACATGTGAGCGCGTCCTTGACAAGCCGCGATAAGCCTCCAATGAAAAAAAAATGGGGTTTGGAGCGAGTTGCGTTAAATGGGGTTTGGAGCGAGTTCCGCTCAATGGGGTATATATTAATTGCCTATGTATATAATTTAATTTACAAATGCACGATGACAGAATTAATCGACGAACGAATGAATTTATTATTTTTTCCATCTGTCTTGCGTGCATAACTGCGCTTCGAATATTCTCTTCTATCGCTCTCTCTTTTCTCATTCCATCTCTGTCGTATCCTATCCTGAGTACAGCAGCGCCAGCGGATATTTCCGTAACAATTTTCGCTGATTCCATAGCCCGCGTCCACAGTACAGCGTTCGGGCTCCTTACCTCTATTCTTCATGTAACCACCAGTGAACTTTTTACGTAAACAAAACTCAACGCGAACGCGAAATGCACGCGGAAACGTCACACGAACGGGAACGAGAGTACGACGACGTGCCTCTACTAACGCGAACGCGACGTCACGGGCGCGAGTGAGACCCCTATACGTCTCTCTATCGCGAAGCTCGTGGCTAGGGGCCGGGTTGAAATTCCGAACTTTGAATGATCAGAACGCACAAAACTCCGAAAGAATACTACTCCGAAAAATCAAAACTCCGAAACAATTTTACCCGAAAGACCAAGTCTGAGAAAATAATAACCGTCAAAATAATTCGGCTATGAAAGTTTGTAAAGTTTGAAAATTTTCAATAAGTCGACGAATTATTTCGAGAATTTTTTTTATTGAGAAGTGATTTTACGTCAATTAAAAAATTTGTCGACACAATGTTATACGTTCTACATCATCTACAGTCAACTGTGTAGACCTTCGCTCGCATAATCTTGACGAACCTTGTAATTTCGGAACATTAAAATTAGGAATTTTTAACCGTTGGCGCATTCAAAGTTCGGAATTTCAACCAAGCCCTCAGTCAAGATCATACCAATGAAAGTCTACACAGTTGATTGTAAATTATGTAGAACGTAAAACATTGTCTGGACAAATTTTAAAATTGACGCGAAATCAATTCTTAATAAAAAATTATTGAAATAATTAGTCGATTTATTGAAAATTTTGAAACTTTTAAAACTTTCATAGCCGAATTATTTTGACAGTCTTGATTTTCGATGTTTTGGTCTTTCGTGTAAAATTCTTTCGGAGTTTTGATCTTTCAGGGTACTATTCTATCGGAGTTTTTAGCGTTCTGACCATTCAAAGTTCGGAATTGCAACTCGGTCCCATCTTGAACTTCCGAACATTAAAATTCGGAACTTTCAATCGTCGAAGCATTCAAAGTTCTGAATTTTAAACCGTTGAAGTATTCAAAGTTCGGAATTTTAAACAGTCGAAGCATTCGAAGTTCGGAATTTCAACCCGGCCACCTTGGCTTGACGTCCGCTCGACAGCTGTCAGGGAAACGTGAAAATTGGGAGCGATCGCGATTTGGGAGACCACCGTCTCACGCGACACTTCGTTAGCAACTCTGTACCTCGCGCGACCAAGGCCGGCGTGCGAGGGATTATTCGAGAGCGAGACTGAGCGCGTTGACCGAAAAAATGTCAGGACGCTCGCGGGATCGGACCAAGCGAAATCGCCGGTTCTAGCGGGAACTTTATCTCATACAATATCGAGAGCTGAAATATTATTTCGGGAGCGGGAATATTCTGATAGAATATTCCTTTCGGAATCTATATTTTCTGCGGTAACAAATCGGGACCTTTTCTCATCGGTAACATGGAGGCTCTCGGAGATCGCATCTCCGGGTCACCGTGCGAAAGCGGGCAAAGCTTCTCTCCAGAAGCGCGGCGCGGAGATCTCCAGCCTCCGCCCGTAACCCAAACGGCCTGCTCTCCAGCACGATGCACTGGGGCGCCGGCGTCTCAGCCGGGCGTACACCGATTCCCCGAGAAGCCTCGTTGGGTGCGTCTCTCGGTCGGGATTGCTCTGTACGTTGAGCCACACTCCTCTCAACCGAGTTGCGCACGCCAACCTAACCTAAACGACAGCACAATCCAAAACGTCAAACGTAACTAGACAAACATACTAGAGCCCTTAACACAAACGGATGGGTCGCAACTCGGGCATCGAGGGCATATCTTGATCATCGGTAGCATTTCTGTGACGTGGCTCAAAAAATCACGTCATAATATATACAGGGTGATTCATAATAACCTGTACACCCAGAACTGGCGGGTTCAGCAGGGTACAACAAGTATAACTGTCAAGGCTTTTTTGTCTCCGTCAAATAGTTTTTGAATGGGAGCGATTCGAATTTTGTCATTCGAAGGAATGTTGTAGGGCTGCAGTCTGCTCTTGATGACGACGCCATTCGAGGGCTGGGTCTGAGCGCGAGAAAAGTAGCAGATGACGGCAAAGTAGATAGGTATCTGTCTTGCTTGCCCGGCAAATTTGACATTTCGCGTCAAAATTGCAAGGTCGCGGAGGGTTGTCTAAAAATCAAGAAAAGGTAATTTTTTGTACTTTTTTTTTCAAATCAATGGCGAGCATGGACAAAAATTCTTCTCCAAAGCAATAGTCAGGCCTCAAAGGGAATTTATCAGTTTCAGAAACTGCTGGTCGATATGCTGTACAAAGATTAATTCTCATACTTCGTGGGATATCCACGATTAAAAACAAAAGGGTGACTTTTCATTCAGCGGCTGATATTACAGCAACTAATCGTCGTACCGAACAAAAAAAAACCTAACTGCACCTAAATAATAAGTTTCAATGACCCTGATATTCATTTAGTCGGAATAAAATATTCTGAGCCCAGGGACAACTGGAGAGAAAAAACAATAGCAAGATTTTTGCCTCCTGATATTTCTTTTGCGTGGGTAATAAATGTTAACCAATAAAAAAATTCCATCAAAATATATAAAAACTGGAAACTAAAAGCTTAAAAATTCCAATTGTCACTAAAAAAAATGGTCATTATTTTCTAAGTTTCTGGTCCTTTAATTACGTTAACCCATTAACACCCAAGAATCGCGATTTTTTCCTTCGTTTTCAAGCCAGATTTTTATTATATAAAAAAAATCATAAAAAATGAAGAGATACGTTGCCTAGTATTTTCGGGGGCGCTCTTTCAGAATCTGGGGTCAAAATCGGGTTTTGTCCATTAGGAAAAAAAAATATGGCGGCTTTTAAACAAACAAAAAAAACAGGAAAAATCGATGATACTTTTTTTCAATTTTTTTTTTCACCTCGAAGCGTTGAAAGGTCGGGTTTTTATTTAACCATGGGTGCATAGAATAGTGACGACTGAACAATCAATTTTTTTAATTCATCGCTGTCAACATTTTCACCCCCAAAATGGCGCTTTTCACCCCCTGAGTGACACGAAAAATTTCACGCTCGGTGTCCCAAATGGAAAAGAGTTGGATTTGGACGAAAATTGGTTCTCGGAGGTTTTTGAGGTCGCTGATTACGATTCTGTTCTCAAAATTCCTAAATTCAAAATAGCCGATCCAATATGGCGGACACAAATGCAAAAGTTCATTTGAATTGGATAAAACGTGGCACTTGGGGGTTTTCGAGGTCACTGATTATGATTCTGCTCTCAAAATTCCTAAATTAAAAATGGCGGGTCCAATATGGCGGACACAAATGCAAAAGTTCATTTGAATTGGATAAAACATGGCCCTCGGGGGTTTTCGAGGTCGCTGATTATGATTCTGCTCTCAAAATTCCGAAATTAAAAATGGCGGATCCAATATGGCGGACACAAATGCAAAAGTTCATTTGAATTTGATAAAAAGTGACACTATGGGGTTTTCGAGGTCGCTGATTATGATTCTGCTCTCAAAATTCCGAAATTCAAAATGGCCGATCCAATATGGCGGACACAAATGCAAAAGTTCATTTGAATTAGATAAAACGTGGCACTCGGGGGGTTTTCGAGGTCGCTGATTATGATTCTGCTCTCAAACTTCCGAAATTAAAAATGGTGGATCCAATATGGCGGACACAAATGTAAAAGTTCATTTGAATTGGATAAAACGTGGCACTCGAGGGTTTTCTAGGTCGCTTATTATATTTCTGCTCTCAAAATTCGAAAGCCTTTGGGTATTTAAATACCTGGCATTTTCAGGTATTTAAATACCCAAAGGCTTTCAAGTTTTGAGAGCAGAATCATAATCAGCGACCTCGAAAACCCCCGAGTGCCACGTTTTATCCATTTCAAATGAACTTTTGCATTTGTGTCCGCCATATTGGATCCGCCATTTTTATTTTCGGAATTTCGAGAGCAGAATCATAATCAGCGACCTCGCAAATCCCCGAGTGCCACATTCCATCCGATACAAATGAATTTTTGCATTTTTGTCCGCCATATTGTCACGTCGGGAGGCCCATTGAACTCCGACGAGACCAAGGACTCCCACGGTCCCTTACGAAACCGCGTGCACCAAAATAAGCACGATAAGAATATTCTCATTCCTCGACATATTTCCAAAGGCACTCTATAGTTAAGATGCCGCTCATTAATAGAATCTGAGCGTCGCGCACTCTCTCCATGCGGCCTCCCCTTTTTGTCTATTCGACGGCCATATTGGACACTGGGCGCAACTTCTCGGAAAAGCCATAAAACAAAAACACGTAACGCGCCTTTAGGGCAACGTCAGTCAGGCCCGGGAAGGTTTCCATCAATCCGGTCGTAAAATTAAGAAGTATCAAAAAGGGATATGCATACGGAAGGATCACGTAGCGCCTAACCGCTACGCTTTCCCCGATAGAAACCCGGTCACAAAAATAGACTCGTATGACCTCTGCATAAGAACCCATGAATGCGTCCCCTCGTTCTCTCTGATTGCATACAAACAACATACAAATGAATCTCAGTAAGGCCCCGAAAAACTCCCAACGGCCCGATCGTAAAATTAAGTAGCACAGGAAAAGAACTCGTATGCGGAGAATGCAGATGCGCCCTCCTCCACAAAAACCTTCCACCACATAGAGGTTTATGCGTTCGTTACGTATGATACTTCTATTTCCAAATTAAAAGAGGTCAATACTCTATCTCTCCCACTCTATGAATTCGGAAGACAAAGAAATCACATATAAAGAGAGCATACCAGCACTTCAGCGCGGTAGTCTTAAATCTTCAGTCGAGCAGTAGTCTTAAATTTTCAGTCGCGGCAGTAGTCTTAAATCTTCAGTCAGCAGCAGTCTTAAGTCTATCAGTCCACGACGGTCTCCTAATTTTCTATCTACGTTCAAAGTCCTTAATCGAATTAGTCGGAAAAAGAATCAGTGTACTCGAAAATTGTACGCGTGCCACCGATATCATCTGCGACCGCCTCTGGCCCACTAGCGAAGGCCCTAAATTTTACGACCGACACCCGCTACCTGAACGACAGGGTCGACACCGAACGAAATCATCAATGTAAGCGAACCACATTTTTACACTCTTTGTACTCGAGCGTTAATAGAATTAGCCAAATTGGCTGATTTCAATGAATCAACTGTTAATTGGAAACGAGTCATTTCCAAATAATCGGATTATTTCCATAAATTCCTTAAAAATCCTTCCTTCCTCGAGTACATCCTCTTTTTACCCTCATCCCGTGCTATTGCGCTAGGCTTCGGCAAGAAAGAGGGAACCACACTTTATATGCCCACGTCCCCTCCGGACGTGACAATATTGGATCCGCCATTTTGAATTTCGGAATTTTGAGAGCAGAATCATAATCAGCGACCTCGAAAACCCCCGAGTGCCACGTTATATCCAATTCAAATTAACTTTTGCATTTGTGTCCGCCATATTGGATCCGCCATTTTGAATTTCGGAATTTTCAGAGCAGAATCATAATTAGCGACCCCGAAAACTCCCGAGGGCCACGTTTTATCCAATTCAAATGAACTTTTGCATTTGTGTCCGCCATATTGGATCCGTCATTTTTAAGGCCATGTGCCACATGCCTCCGACCGCATCGAAATTTTGAAATGGGAATTCTCCCAAACGGATCAAGCAATTGGAATGAAATTTGTTGTGTGCATGCAGGATGCTTGCTGCGAGAGCATGATTCGCGAAATTTTCCAAAATTTCGAAAAAAAATTTGCAGTTTGTGGTTACCATGCGAAAAACTGTGAATTATTAACCATTGCATCGCATTTTCGTTAATTTGGCGCGAATCATGCTCTCGACAGTGAAAAGCACACATTTTGAGCTTTGTTTCACCTGTTTTCATGAACAAACGGCGGAGAAAAGGCATTTTGAAATTTTTACATAAATTTAGCAAAAATGTACCAACAAAGCTCAAAATATGAGGTACCGGAGCGAGCGTTCAGTTCATCCGTTTTCTCACTGGCGGCGCGCAGCTCGCTTCGTCCTCTTTTTACCGACCGCGCTCGCCTCCTTCCGGAACAATTTATTTTTTGACAGGTCGAAAGCCGGAGCCATAACCTCCGGCCATAACCTCGAACATTCGTTCGAAATATATTTCATTCGATGTATGTGATAGAATGTAAATAGTGCGTGTGATCAAGTGAAGTTTGTTTTCGTCGCGATTTGGTGAGTGTTTTTTTTGTTGTGAAGAACGCATCAGAACGCCGGCACACCACCAACGACAAAAACCGGCCAAGAAATAATCGACGAGAAAACCGCCGCGGCCGATTGTATGAAGAAGATCGAGGAACACAGTGACAGCGAGAAGTCGAAGGAGAAAATACCGGAAGTCAAGGTACGTACGTGCTATAACTTCAATTTACGTAGTTTGTAATTTGCCACGATCTTCCCTCGCATTGCTTTCTCGCTCGCCGATGTCTCAAACAGCCAACGGCTCCGTGCAAAAAAACTCAAGCTTATTTGCTCTTCGCAGAAATACCTCGGTATTTATTCGTGAAAAAATCGCAGATAGCATATTTTCCGATGATCCGTAGCCATTTCCATTACCCCTCGAAATCCTCGATTTCCTGGTCAGTGTGCGACCAAAAATGATGCACGAAAGTTCAACACCCTTTGCCTACGAACGCAAAACTGTCACGTCTCAAACACGGATGATTTGTGGACCTTTGGCGATTCCTCTATAGCTTCACCCTGATGACCGAGAGTATTATTTTTATGGTGTACAAAGATAGAAGACCCTCGGTGTACCTATACGGTAGTACACCACTACACGCAAATGTACGTGTTTCTAGTACGGTACTGGTACACTGTACAATAGTGAAATATACCGGTTCCGTATCCTCACCATACTAAACTGGTACCAATAACGTACGCATACACATGGTAGGTACGGTACCTGGGCTATCATGTAGAAAACAGAACTAATGTAGCGTCGATTTACCATCTAGATTGACCATCGGATTTATCCAGGGCAGCAAGAACGCACTGCCGAGGATGAGAAACCGCATCAAACGTCGAGGCCACAGGTTGCAGTCCCAGCGTCCGCGAGGATATCACCGCTGTCTCCGATCTCTCCGAGAGCACCAGCGATGCTGATCTCAAGGAACTCGTTGAACTCTTTGGCTTCACTAAGAAACAATGTCTCACCAAGGATCGCACCACCAATCTCTGCAAGGCTTTTCGCTTACGTATGTACGTTTCAAAACAAAGGGTGAGGATGCTAGGGCCTTCTTGCATCTCAATGTTTACGGCTACCATCTCATACTCAGAATCGACGGGTCCAAACCTCCAGCGCAACAGAATTGAATGGTCAACGGTTGAACGCGTTAAGGTAGAACAAGCGTGCGCTCTTGATTTTTATAGATTTTGTTCAAATTTTAACCAGACATTACTCGTATCATTATGCATATTTCAGTGAAATATCAGGTCAGTCGACTATTTAGATTCGGAGATAATGGATTTTAAATGTGCACCTTATAACACTGTTGGGTCTGTATTGAAATTTAGACACAGTAATTTTCCGTGAACAATATTTGTCCTCTATAAAAAGACACAAGGCAATAACATAAACAATATAACATATTGATGTTTAGAACGCAAATCTTTTTCTTCACGTTAAAAGTGTTCAACTTTAGGAACACAATAATTATCTTTTTTATCGAAATATTGAACAATGCTGTTCTGCGGTGTTGCGTAATGTCTTCTTATTATAGGGGATAAATATTTTTTACCGAGAGCTATTCTGTCGTTACTGAACATCTTTAGCAAAACTGAATAGTAAAGACAATTCAAACTTTTCCACTCGTTCCCTACCTAGTTTGCTATCTAATCACATTTTTTTTTCAAAATTCATAAACACAATAGAATGGTACGCCGAATTATATGACCTGACTTTCGGCCAATGCAGACCCTGGAGTGTTAAAAGTTGCTATTCGAAAATCCATTATCTCCCAATCTAAATAGTCAACTGTTCTGAAATCACTCGAACTAGCATAATAATATGAACAATGTCTGGTTAAGATTTGAACAAAATCGATAGAAATCAAAAGCGCATGCTCGTTTTACCATAAGGGCTTACACCACTGTAAACGTCAAAAATTGAGTGATATTTTGCAATTTTTTTGTAGAAGGAGAAATAAGAGAATATTAACATTCAAGGATGTTATTAGCCATATCTTTCAAGTGAAAAAAATGAAATTTATATTAAAAAATTATGCCAAAAGGTGATGCTGGAGCCATTCTGGCGAAGCATGTTGAATTTGAGACGCTCTGCGGCACGCAGTATAGCTGACGCAAATTTGATTTTAGAATAAAATAAAAAAATTCTATTAATTTACACGAGTATAGCTAGAGAAATTCGTAGAGAATTGTAAAAATATTATTTTTTGTGTAATTGGTAAGCATTAAACTAAAAACTTAATTTTCGATAGAAAAAAAGGACAATCATTCGGTAATAACTAATGTTATAACTAACTCATACAAAACCTGTACTTATTTCTCTTCGGAATGTTATTTTCAACATGTACTCAAAATTGGAAGTGAAAATGATAAAAATTGTTGGAGTTATGCTGCGTGCCATTTCGAAAAATTGTGTTTCGAGAAAAACGGTCGATGTCTCGCGTACGGGCCAGCCAATGCCACCGCAGACCCTGCGGACCTTGTTTTACAGGTACCAAACTTTTTTCCCCATATTATAGATGGTTCAAAGCATCGTTTAAGTCAAGTAACAAAAAAACAATTTTTCTTACATTCTACAGTGGTGTGACCCCTTAGATGGGAGTACACGGTGACGATTTTTTTCAACAATCTTGAAAAACGGTTGGAGAATTATCGTAAGCAAAGGTTGCCGAAATATAAAAAAATACTTAACAAGACCCCTCCCGTTGATTTTTGTGATTTTTTTTACCCTTAACCGTTATTTGGTAAAGGACAAAAAATCACTTTTTCTGGATTTTCAGTAAATCTACCATTCGTTACAAATATTGATGCAAATACTAATGTTGCCGCGTTTTTTTTTCAGCTCGATTTACCCCCAATACCCCTGTTAGTCTGCAAATTGATTCATCGAACCGTTTTCCATCAAAAGTTAATTGAAGTTTTACAAAACAATTAAAGGAACAAGTGTATTATTCCTAAACATCTTGCAACCATCATCAAAATAAAGATACTAATTTTCTTCAACTTTTTTCACAACTTGGCACCCGTTGCTTGTTAAATATAAGAAAAAAATTCGAGAGATGGACATTTTTTTTTAATTTGTAAAATATTTCAGGAAACAATACTGACTCATTTTTTACACGATTCAGCCTTTGCGCTCTTTAATTTCACTCGTCTTTAATTGCATCAATTAAAGTTGATATTCCCAAGCTGTATTTAATAGTCGATCTGAGAACATTTATGCAATTAATTCTCAGTATTTTCTACGAAGGTTATTAGGGTTATGGAAAACAATCTTTTTTTCAAAACTAGGCATGATCAAAAATTGAAATTGTTTACAAAAACATTACATTAATTTTTTTTTACCAAAACGTAGAAAAAATTAGCCAAAGAAAGATTAGTTTTTGAAAAAAATTGTTCATTGGTTTTTCCTTCAAAACAAGAGATCATTTTTGAAAAAAGTGTTTTTTGTATCCCTAATAACCTTCGCAGAAAATATCGACAGTTAATGGCATACGAGTTCTCAGATCGACTAGTGAATACCGCTTAGGGGTATCAACGTTTAATCAATGCAATTAAAGATGAGTGAAATTATGGTGCGCAAAAGCCGAAGCGTGGCAACAACGAGACACCATTGTTTCCTGAAAAATGTTACAAATTTAAACAGATTAGAATTTTTTTTCTCAATTTGTTTTCATAAATTTAACAAGCAACTACTGCAAAGTTCTAAAAATAGTCGAAGAAAATGGGTGTTTTCATTTTGATCATGATTACACGAAGTTTAGGAACACTTGTTCCTTTAATTCTCTTGTAAAACTTTGATCGATCGGTCCGGAAAAACGGGTGGGTGGATCAATTTGAAAATTTACACGGCTATTGGGGGTACATTAAGCTGAAAAATAAACGTGGCGACATTAGTCTTTCTACCAATGTTTGTAATGGAGTAGTAGATTTACTGAAAAACCATAAAATGTTATTTTTTGTCCTATTTTTCATACTACTGTTGATGGTACTGGTTAATGGATGACCTCTAAACAATTCGCGATAGTAAAATTTTACGGCTCTTCTGTAGAGCGAGACTTCTCCGATCGTCATTGCTAGAAAATTCGATCTTTGGAGAAACCTGCCGAAGATGAATTCTGGCAGAAAGAAAAAATGCTAAACGAATTTTTTTGTAGCGTAATTAGTAATAATTTAGTAATAATAAAATTTTACCACTCTTTCGCTGAGTGAGACCCGGTCGATCTCGTTCGCTCGCGAATTTGGTCGGCCGCCGATAGCCTGTCGAAGATAAGCCATGGCAGAGAAAAAAATGCCGATCGCAATTGTTTAAACAAAGATCATTGTAAAATTTCTTAAGTTTCCAAGGATTTTTTAAAAGTACTTCCAAAAAAACGATTTTTCGAAAATTTTACACCGATGACCTCTCTAAACAATTTGCGATAGTAAAATTTGACCGCTCTTCTGTAGAGCGAGACTTCTCCGATCGTCATTGCTAGAAAATTCGATCTTTGGAGAAACCTGCTGAAGATGAATTCCGGCAGAGAGAAAAAATGTTAAACGAATTTTTTTAGCATAATTAGTAATAATTTAGTAATAATAAAATTTTACCACTCTTTTGCAGAGTGAGACTCGGTCGATCTCATTCGCTCGCGAATTTGGTCGGCCGCAGACAACCTGCCGAAGATAAGCCATGGCAGAGAAAAAAAATGCCGATCGCAATTGTTTAAACAAAGAGCATTGTAAAATTTTTTAAGTTTCCAAGGATTTTTTAAAAGTGCTTCCAACAAAACGATTTTTCAAAAATTTTACACCCATGACTTCTAAACAATTCGCGATAGTAAAATTTTACCGCTCTTCTGTAGAGCGAGACTTCTCCGATCGTCATTGCTAGAAAATTCGATCTTTGGAGAAACCTGCCGAAGATGAATTCCGGCAGAGCGAAAAAATGCTAAACGATTTTTTTTTAGCATAATTAGTAATAATTTAGTAATAATAAAATTTTACCACTCTTTCGCTGAGTGAGACCCGTTCGATCTCGTTCGCTCGCGAATTGGTCGGCCGCAGACAACCTGTCGAAGATAAGCCATGACAGAGAAAAAAATGCCGATCGCAATTGTTTAAACAAATAGCACTGTACATTTTTTTAAGTTTCCAAGGATTTTTTAAAAGTGCTTCCAAAAAAACGATTTTTCGAAAATTTTACACCGATGACCTCTAAACAATTCGCGATACTAAAATTTTACCGCTCTTCTGTAGAGCGAGACTTCTCCGATCGTCATTGCTAGAAAATTCGATCTTTGGAGAAACCTGCCGAAGATGAATTCCGGCAGAGAGAAAAAATGCTAAACGATTTTTTTTTAGCATAATTAGTAATAATTTAGTAATAATAAAATTTTACCACTCTTTCGCTGAGTGAGACCCGTTCGATCTCGTTCGCTCGCGAATTGGTCGGCCGCAGACAACCTACCGAAGATAAGCCATGGCAGAGAAAAAAATGCCGATCGCAATTGTTTAAACAAAGAGCACTGTACATTTTTTTAAGTTTCCAAGGATTTTTAAAAAGTGCTTCCAAAAAAACGATTTTTCGAAAATTTTACACCGATGAACTCTAAACAATTCGCGATAGTAAAATTTTACCGTTTTTCTGTAGAGCGAGACTTCTCCGATCGTCATTGCTAGAAAATTCGATCTTTGGAGAAACCTGCCGAAGATGAATTCCGGCAGAGAGAAAAAATGCTAAACGATTTTTTTTTAGCATAATTAGTAATAATTTAGTAATAATAAAATTTTACCACTCTTTCGCTGAGTGAGACCCGGTCGATCTCGTTCGCTCGCGAATTTGGTCGGCCGCAGACAACCTGCCGAAGATAAGCCATGGCAGAGAAAAAAATGCCGATCGCAATTGTTTAAACAAAGAGCACTGTACATTTTTTTAAGTTTCCAAGGATTTTTAAAAGTGCTTCCAACAAAACGATTTTTCGAAAATTTTACACGGATGACCTCTAAACAATTCGCGATAGTAAAATTTTACCGCTCTTCTGTAGAGCGAGTCTTCTCCGATCGTCATTGCTAGAAAATTCGTTTCTTGGAGAAACCTGCCGAAGATGAATTCCGGCAGAGAGAAAAAATGCTAATCGTATTTTTTTATCTGCAGTAATAATAAAATTTTACCACTCTTTCGCTGAGTGAGGTAGAGTGAGTCTCGAGCGATCTCGGTCGTGACTCGAGATTTTAGCAGAGATCGAATTCGTCGATGACGAGCGACATCGAGATGCCAAATAGACTTCGCGACTAGTTCTCCAACTAGTCAAATAGTTGCGCTTATTTGTTTAAATTAATTAAAAAAGAGTGGGGAAATGCTAGCACCCTTCCACCATGCGAGTCTCTAGCAAACCCTGTTTGCTAGAAAGTTCAACCATAAAAACAAATTTCCACCGATGGCCGCCGTCGACAAAAAAATCGAATCGAAGGCATTTGTTTAAACAATGCGCGATCGAAAAATTTCACCGCTCTTCCGTAGAGCGAGGCTAGCGATCTTGATTATTCGAGAAGCTGACCAGCAAAAATGCTGTCTAATATGAACCCTGGCAGAGATAAAAATGCTGAACGCATTTGTTTAAATAATGAGCATTGCAAAATTTTACCACTCTTTCGTAGAGTGAGTTTCGAGCAATTTCGGTCGCATCGAAATTTTGGCAGGGATCGAAATCGTTAACGATAAGTGGTATCGATGTTACAAATTGTGCTCGAGCTTAATTGTTTAAATGAATTAAAAAAGTATGGGAAAATGCCTGAGTCTTTTGGTTGTGGCCGTCATCGAAAAAAAATCGATTTGATTGCTGCACATACAATGTAAAATGCAACAAAGTTTCACCGCTCTCCTGCCGAGCGAGCGCATGCTTCCAATACAAGCGTACCGTGATCGCTACGCATAGTTGTGTGAATTGTGTGATACGCACATAGATGTAAGGTGCTTGCATAGGACCGAACGGCGTGCGAGAACGGATTCGTTCTTTCTGCAACGCGGTCGGCGTAGCAAACACACACACACACACACACACACGCGCGCGCGCGCTCAGCGATCGCCGTTTATTTGGCTTCGACTCTTCGTCCCAGTGCGAAGCATCGATACCGAATTCGCGATCGCTGCGCTGTCCGTCGGTAGCGACTCGTAGCTAAAAACTACGAGATCTGCGCTACCGACGTAACGATAGGCCGCGTTGAAATTTTCTGACGTGTGGCACATGGCCTTAATTTCGGAATTTTAAGAGCAGAATCATAATCAGCGACCTCGAAAACCCCCGAATGCGCCACATTTTATCCAATTCAAATTAACTTTTGCATTTGTGTCCGCCATATTGGATCCGTCATTTTTTATTTCGGAATTTTAAGAGCAGAATCATAATCAGCGACCTCGAAAACCCCCGAGTGCCATGTTTTATCCAATTCAAATGAACTTTTGCATTTGTGTCCGCCACTTTTAATTTCGGAAGTTTGAGAGCAGAATCATAATCAGCGACCTCGAAAACCCCCGAGTGCCACGTTTTATCCAATTCAAATGAATTTTTGCATTTTTGTCCGCCATATTGGATCGGCCATTTTGAATTTAGGATTTTTGAGAATAGAATCGTAATCAGCGACCTCAAAAACCTCCGAGTACCAATTTTCGTCCAAATGCAACTACTTTTCATTTGGGACACCGAGCGTGAAATTTTTCGTGTCACTCAGGGGGTGAAAAGCGCCATTTTGGGGGTGAAAATGTTGACAATGACGAATTTAAAAGATTGATTGTTCAATCGTCACTATTCTATGCACCCATGTTTGAAAAAAACAGGACTTTTGAACGGCTTCGAGGTGAAAAAAAATTTTGAAAAAAGAGTGTCATCGATTTTTCCTGTTTTTTTTTGTTTAAAAGCCGCCATATTTTTTTTCCTAATGGACAAAACCGGATTTTCACCCCAGATTCTGAAAAAGCACCCCCGAAAATACTAGGGAACGTTTCTCTTCATTTTTTATGATTTTTTTTATATAATAAAAATCTGGCTTGAAAATGAAGGAAAAAATCGCGATTCTTGGGCGTTAATGGGTTAAGCGCAAAAGATGAAGGATCGCTTTTTTTTCCTCGAAAAATTGCCCTACTTCGGACGGCCGTATCGCAGTAGTAAATAATCGGAAAAAATAAATCACAAAAGCATTTTGTAGCGTTAATTGTCAAGTTCAGAACGCTTATGCTCATCAATTTTTATGAACTTTTTTCAACCAAAAAAATTGTTGAGAAACAAGAAAAACGGGAAATCAAAAGATTTGACCAACTCTGCCGGGTTACACAGGGAACAGAATTTTTTGTAAAGAAAATCCGTTGCAACCTTTTGAAAGCGTAAATCTTCTTCTTTTGTTGTCTTTTTCGAACCTCTGTGCGATTTTTATTCACCTAGTTATCACTGGCCAAATGAAAAAATGCATTTGTTTATTTTGAACGGTTATAACTCTCGTCCACATACAGTGCAGCATTTATAATGTCATCGTTGGAAAGCTTGGATTTTTTTCTACGACACATAGGGTTTGAAGTAATTTAAGTATTATTTTTAAATACCGTCAAATCAATTTTCAAAAACGTGTAAAATGCCGATGTCCACACATTCTGTCTTACACATAATAGCGTAAAAGACGCTAGAGACGCAAAGAGCTCTAAGATTTTTACGTTTTCTTAAAGCTAAGGATACTTAGGAACATTCGACCAAAAACCAGGCTGCTGCATATAGGCCTTCATATTGACCTGAGGCTTTGAACTTCTCGAAAATTGAGATACGGTAATTTTCACGCGGAGTCTAATTTCTCGATTTTCGACAGACGATCAGATTGATTCCCCAATTACCTCTATAATATTCCTGTTCAAAGGGAAGTGAGCGGACGTCGCAGCGATCGGAATTTTTATTTTTTCGGTTTTGATGAATAATAGAATGTTAATTGCAAAAAATTAATTATCAACAAAAATTAATGTTTGTCAATTTCGTTGGGCAACAAAATACTCGATTTTGGTACACCGCATTTAACGGTTCAAAGTAAGAGAAATACGGCATTCGCCTTTTTCCTAGGCACGGGCTAACGAGTTCGTGGAAATATGGGATATAAACAATCTACTCTTTCCAGGTGCAAAATAGCGACTTAAGTTTGCCTCGACTCCAGTACCTCATTTAAGGTGTCATATTGAGGAGGGCTATGTGTGCTAAATTTGTCTTATTTTATTAAAATTGAATGCAGTGCATCGGTTTTCGGTGCGGGATGCACCCTTGCACAGAATTTGACTTTAAAAAACGTGGCCTAAGGAGTTCAATCCAATAGTAGATAAATGACAATCTTATTGACTTGTAATTTTCTAATCTCCTTAAGGATTTTAACAAAATGGACTTAATCTAACATGGACTCAATCTTCCAATGCTACAAATGAATTCGACCGTACCGTTCAAAAGCCACATTTCAAGGGGCGAGTTAAAACGTAGGCCCGGCATTGTATCCGAGTTTAGTAGAGGCATTTCGTAAAAATCGAGAGAGCCAACCCTCCTTGTGTGCGAGAAAGCGATTTTGCTGTGATGCGATAATCAAATACTTGATTTAAGGGGTCATACTCGATTTCATCTTGTTTCCGGTCAGAGTGAATGGATCATTTGATCGGTGCTCGAATATACAAGTTTAATCATAGAATCATTCTTTGCGCGACAAAGATGAAATCGACGTCCAGCTTGATTTTTCGGCATGAGTTGTAGCCCTCTTCGAACATATTCATCATTGAATTGTTCGATGTCGCTTTATTTCCAAGTAATGAGCGCCGAGACGTGTGAGGTATGTTACTGAAAAGGAGTCTGAGTCATTATCCCCTAACATCTAGCGAATAAAGATGAAATCGATGCTCCGAACGGTTTTCGCATATTCTGTTAGCCACTGCTCAGATCATTAGCCCAAATTCGTATTCAATTTCATCTTACTTCCGGGCAGAGCTAATGGATGATTTGACCGGCGCTCAAATACACAAGTTTAATAATAAGACCATTCTTTACGCGACACAGACGAATCAACGTCTGGCCTGATTTTTCGGGATTAGTTGTAACCCTCTTCGAACATACTCATCATTGAATTTATCGATTTCATTTTATTGTGAGGTAATAAGCCCTGAGACGCGTGAGGTGCGTTAATGAAACGGACCCTGAGTCATTATCTGCTGACACCAAGATAATAAAGATGAAATCGATGCTCCAAACGGTTTTCGCAGATTCTATCAGTTATTGCTAAGATTATTTGCCCAAATTCGTTTTCGATTTCATCTTACTTCCGGTCAGAGCAAATGGATAATTTAATCAGTACTCGAAAATACAAGTTTAATCATACAGGGTGTCCCAGAACTCAACGTCAAGCCGAAACGGGGTGACAGGATTGATTGTAACCATCATAAGAAAAATAAAAATAAAATCTATCCCATGCAGTTTGAAAATTATGCGCATTTAAGAAAAACCTAGAAATTTGGTCAAACTGTAACCATTTTTCGGTTATTGTGGTTAATTTTTATTATTTTTGTTCATTTAAACTTTGGAACCATAACCCTAAATAACATTTCTAGAATCACAGTAAAAAATAATGACACAATTGCCCCAAGTTTCCTAGAATTAAGACTATTTGCTAAACTATGAATTAAAAATTTTCAAAATTTTTTCTACTTTCAAAGGCCCTGTTTAAAAAAAAAAGTACTAGAGTGCCTTGGCAAGTGCCATTAAAAGTTGGCGCATTTAATGAGGATTGTAAAATGGTACAATACTTGTTAGTTTCATACTAAAAAAAAATGAGTAAAAAATTAAAACCTCAAGTAACCCGATTTTTGCTAACCCATTTTACTCAGTTAAAATGTTTTTTATTCGCACAAGCTCTTGGTAGGTTCTTAATTTTACGGCAAAATGATGAGAGAGATGGATAGTGGACATGTTTGCCATGAGTGAGAGAGACAGATAGCGACGCCACTTTTACCAAAGTCAACAAAAGTAAGTAAAATTAATAAAATAATGAAAAATCTTGACCTAGTTTAGGTTTATTGGAATAAAAGTCAGATACATAGGGAAATAACATTTTTTATTACAGCAAATGTTCAAATTGTTTGCCATCAACCTCAATACACGCCCTACATCTTCTTAAAAACGATCTACTTATTAGCCGGGAATATCCTCGAGAGTTAATGTCCTCAGCAGCTTGAGAAATTCGTTCACGCA
Organism: Ophion obscuratus; assembly: GCA_964007375.1. Lineage (NCBI taxonomy): Eukaryota > Metazoa > Arthropoda > Insecta > Hymenoptera > Ichneumonidae > Ophion > Ophion obscuratus. The sequence goes on from OZ023316.1 coordinate 22,363,645, forward strand.
GCTCGGCTACGCTCTCAATGGGCTTTGAATAAACTTTTTCTTTGAGAACGCCCCAATAAAAAAAATCCAGGGGATTTAAATCTGGGAAACGGGTTAGCCACGAGATAGTGCCTGAACGTCCAATCCACCTTCCCGGATATTCCTGGTCAAGGAAATCTCTTACTTGCACTGCGTAATGCGCTGGGCAGCCATCTTGTTGATACCACATGTGGCGACGATCTGTTAGTGGTACGTCCTCTAACAAAGTTGGTAAATTTTCTCGTAAAAAATGTAGGTAATTCGTGCCATTCAAGTTCTCAGGCAGCTAAAAAGGCCCAACAATTTTGCCGTTTAAAATTCCGGTCCACAGGTTTACTTTAAAGCGATACTGTCTTCTCGCATTAAATGTGGATTCTCCACATGCCACTCGTGAAAATTGTGTAAGTTTATGTAACCATCTTTTTTAAATGTAGATTCATCTGACCAGAGAATTTTTTGGATAAATTGGGGATTTTCATTATGCCTCTGTAGCATTGTTCTACAAAATGAAATCCTTTCAGGATAATCTCGACTTTGAACTCGTTGTACGTGAAACGGATGCATTGCGGCTCTTTGTAAAATATGATGTGCTGTGCTTTTCGGTATTCGCGTTCTTTCTTCAATTACACGAACGGAAATACTTGGGTCATCTGCGACCTCTTGCAACACTTCTTCCTCGTAAGGAAAGCGAGGTCTACCTCCAGCCCGTATTTGATTCGGGAAATGGCCGCCCTCCGTGAGTGAACGGTGCACATTAACAAACACGCGGTGATTCGGATAGCGCTCTAAATTTGGATATCTTTCACGATGAAGTCTAGCTGCGGCACTTGCGTTGCATCTGCATTCCCCATAAATGAGGTGCATGTTCGCATATTCTTGTGAAGTGTAGCGCGTAGGCATGGTAGATAACAAGGATGCCAACACAAAACTCCAATTCCAAAAGAGAGAAGCCAAAGTTGCCGGTATGTAATCAACAAGTCCAATTCACAATAATTCAAGTCCAATAAGCGAAGCCAAAGTTGTCAGTACTAAATCAACACAAGCGTATACGGAAAGGTGCGCAGTAGACGAATGAGCGAAACGTACTAACTGGTGTCAGACTGGTAGCGTAGCCATTTGCTTGGTATGGCGTCTGTATCTGTTTCATTCGCACTCGTTTAAACGACGCATCTCCGTCTCACTGCGTGGCGTCACTATCTGTCTCGCTCACTCATGGCAAACATGTCCACTATTCATCTCTCTAATCATTTTGCCGTAAAATTAAGAACCTACCAAGAGCTTGTGCGAATAAAAAACATTTTAACTGAGTAAAATGGGTTAGCAAAAATCGGGTTACTTGAGGTTTTAATTTTTTACTCGTTTTTTTTTAGTATGAAACTAACAAGTATTGTACCATTTTACAATCCTGATTAAATGCGCCAACTTTTAATGGCACTTGCCAAGGCACTCTAGTTTTTTTTTTTAAAGCAGGGCCTTTCAAAGTAGACAAATTTAAAAAATTTTAAATTCATAGTTTAACAAATAGTCTTAATTCTAGGAAACTTGGGGTAATTGAGTCATTATTTTTGACTGTGATTCTAGAAATGTTATTTAGGGTTACGGTTCCAAAGTTTAAATGAACAAAAATAATGAAAATTAACCACAATAACCGAAAAATGGTTACAGTTTAACCAAATTTCTAGGTTTTTCTTAAATGCCCATAATTTTCAAACTGCATGGGATAGATTTTTTTTCTGATTTTTCTCATGATGGTTACAATCAATCCTGTCACCCCGTTTCGGCTTGCCGTTGAGTTCTGGGACACCCTGTATAATCATTATTTACGCGACAAAGACGAAATGGACGTCCGGCTTGATTTTTCGGCATGAGTTGTAACCCTCTTCGAACATATTCATCATTGAATTTATCGATTTTGCTTTATTTTGAAGTAATAAGTTCCGAGACGTGTGGAGTATGTTACGGGAGAGTCATTATCCGCTAACACCAATAGAATAAAGATGACATCGATGCTCCGAATGGTTTTTACATGTGCTATCAGGCATTGCTAAGATCATTCGCTCGAATTCATTTTCGATTTCTTCTCATTTTTGGTCAGAGCGAATGGATCATTTGATCGGTGCTGGAAGATACAAGTTTAATCATAGAATCATTCTTTACGCGACAAAGAGGATATCGACGTCTGGCTTGATCTTTCGGCATGAGTTGTAACCCTCTTCGAACATACTCATGATTGAATGTATCGATTTCATTTTATTTCTACTTCGAGCACTGATCAAATGATCCATTCGTTCTGACCGGAAATAAGATAAAATCGAAGACGAATTTGGGCTTATGATCTTGGCAATATCTGACAGAATATGCGAAAACCGTTCAGAGCATCGTTTTCGTCTTTCTTCGCCTGATGTTAGCGGATAACGACTCAGGCTCCTATTCAGTAACGTACCTGACACGTCTTCGGTGTTATTACCTTCAAATAAAGCCAAATCGATAAATTCAATGATGAGTACGTTTGAAAAGAGTTACAGCTCATGCCGAAAAACTAAGCTAGACGTCGATTTCGTCTTTGTCGCGTAAAGAATGATTCTACGATTAAACTTGTATCTTCGAGCACCGATCAAGTGATCCATTCGCTCTGACCGGCAATAAGATGAAATCGAAAAAGAACTTGGACGAATGAACTTAGCAATGTCTGATAGCATATGCAAAAACCGTTCGGAGCATCGATTTCATCTTTATTCTCTTGGTGTTAGCGGATAATGACTCAGGCTCGTTTCAGTAACGTACTTAACACGTCTCATGGCTTATTATTTCAAAATAAATCGAAGTCGATAAATTCAATGATTAGTAGGTTCGAAGAGAGTTACAACTCATGCCGAAAAATCAAGCCAGCCGTTGATTCGTCTGTGTCGCGTAAATAATGGTCCTATTATTAAACTTGTATCTTTGAGCGCCGGTCAAATTATCCATTTGCTCTGACCGGAAAAAAAGATGAAATCAAAAACGAATTTGGGCGAATGATCTTAGCAATATCTATCAGAATATGCAAAAACCGTTCGGAGCATCGGTGTTATCATTATTCGCTTGATGGTAGGGGATATCAACTCAGACTGCTTTTTAATAACATACCTCACACGTCTCGGGGATTATTACTTCAAAATAAAGCGAAATCGATCAATTCAATAATGAATATTTTCGAAGAGGGTTACTCATGCCGAAAAATCAAGCCGGACGTCGATTTCGTCTTTGTCGCATAAATAATGAATCTATGATTAAACTTGTATCTTCGATCAAGTGATCCATTCGATCTGACCGGAAATAAGATGAAATCGAGTATGACCCCTTCAATAAAGTATTTGACTATCGCATCATAGCGGTATTGATTTCTCACGCACATGGGGCGTTAGCTCGCTCGGATTTTACGAAATGCCTCTACTAAACTCGGATACAATGCCGGGCCTAGATTTTAACTCGCCCCTTAAAATGTGGCTTTCGATCGGCGCGGTACGGCCGAATTGATTTGTAGTATTGGAATATTGGGTCCATGTTAGATTGAGTCCATTTTGTTAAAATCCTCAAGGAGATGTGATATAAGATTGTCATTTCCCTGCCATCAGATTGGACCCCTTAAGCAATGTTTTTCAAAGTCAAAATCTGTGCAGGGTGCATCCCGCACCGAGAATCGATAGATACACTGCATTCCATTTTTCATGAAATAAGACAAATTTGGCCCCTTGAAATGTGGCTTTTGAACGGTACGGTCGAATTCATTTGTAGCATTGGAAGATTGAGTCCATGTTAGATTAAGTCCATTTTGTTAAAATCCTTAAGGAGATTACAAAATTACAAGTCAATAAGATTGTCATTTATCTACTATTGGATTGAACTCCTTAGGCCATGTTTTTTAAAGTCAAATTCTGTGCAAGGGTGCATCCCGCACCGAAAACCGATGCACTGCATTCAATTTTAATAAAATAAGACAAATTTAGCACACATAGCCCTTCTCAATATAACACCTTAAATGAGGTTCCGGATTCGAAGCAATCTCAAGTCGCTATTTTGCACCTGTAATGAGTAGATTGGTTTATATTCCATATTTCCACGAACTCGTTAAACTCGTGCCTAAGAAAAAGGCGAATGCCGTATTTCTCTTAATTTGACCCCTTATATGCGGTGTCCCAAAATCGAGTTTTTTTGTTGGTCCAACGTAATTGACAAACATTAATTTTTGTTGATAATTAATATTTTGCAATTAACATTCTATTATTCATCAAAACCGAAAAATTAAAAATCCCGATCGCTGCGATGTCCGCTTACTTCCCCTAAAACGGGAATATTATAGACGTAATTGGAGAATTTTCCTGATCGTCTGTCGAAAGTCGAGAAATTAAACTCCGTAAAAAAATTGCCGTATCTCAATTTTCGCGAAGTTCAAAGCCTCAGGACAGTATGCAAGACTGAAAGTTCCTCTATGGACCCTTAAAATGTAAAAATTGTACATCTCCGTGCGTTGGTTGCAACGGTATTATGTAATAGACAGAAAGTGTAAAAATCGGCATTTTACACGTTTTTAAAAATCGATCTCACGGTATTTAAAAATAATATGTAAATTATTTCAAACCCTATGTTTTATAGAAAAAATCCAACCTTTCCAACGATGTCATTATGAATGCTGTACGATGATTTAGACCAGAGTTATAACCGTCCATAATGAACAAATGCATTTTTTTCATTCAGCCAGTGATAACTATGTGAATAAAAATCGCACAGAGGTTCGAAAAAAGAAAACAAAAGAAGAAGGTATACGCTTTCAAAAGGTTGAAACGGATTTTCTTTACAAACATTTCTGTTCTCCGTGTAACCCGGCAAAGTTGGTCAATTTTTTGAATTGTCGTTTTATCAGGCTTACCATCAATTTTTGTGGTTGAAAAAAGTTCATAAAAATTGTTGAACATAAGCGTTCTGAAGTTACAATCGACGCTACACAATGCTTTTGTGATTTATTTTTTCCGATGATGTACAACCGCGATATGGTCGTGCGGAAAAGGGCAATTTTGCGACGAAGAAAAAGTGATTCTTTATTTGTTGCGCTTAATGTAATGGCAGGAGCAGAAAATTAGAAAAACAATTAGTATTTTTTTTAGTGACAATAAGGATTTTGAAGCTTGCATTTTGTAGTTTTGAAATCTTTTGATAACATTTTTTTAGAGTAACATTCATTGCCCAAGCAAAAGAAATATCAGGAGACGAAAATATTCCTATTGGTTTTTTCTGAGTAAAGCAATATCAGGGTCATTGAAACTTATCATTTGGGTGCAGTTGGGTTTTTTTGGCTCGGTACGACAATTAGCCGCTGTAATGTCAGCCGCTGAATGAAAAGTCACCCTTTTGCCTTTGATAATGGATATCCCATAAAGTATGAGAATTAATCATTGTACAGCAAATCGACCAGCAGTTTCTGAAACTTTAATAAATTCCCTTTGAGGCCTGACTATTTTGGAGAAGAATTTCTTTCCATGCTTTTTTTTCAGCTAATTGTATCCCTAATACCCTGTAAAATTCCAAATCGATCCGGTTATGCGTCTCTTTCCAGATCGACCAGTTTAAAAAAATTAAAGAGCACGTTTATTTTTCCTTAAACTTAATTTAATGATTATAAAGATGAAAAAACATTATTTTTCTTACAATTTGGCATTTAATACTCATCAATTTCGAGAAAAAAAACCACAAACAAAAATTCTTTATCCGAAATAAAAAAATTTGCCAATTTTCTACCGCCAGTATTATCAGTACCAAAAGCGTACCACACATGGAGGTTTTCAAATGAGGAAAATTTTGACCCGGAAAGTACTTCATCCACCTGCCCTTAACAACGCATCGGTCAGTTCTTATTGAAACATATTCGGGATACACTTTAAACATTTCTTAATACGTCTGCATAATTATAATTCGGAAAATGTAAAATCGAATTGTTGTAAAAACTAATTGAAAACTTTCGTTTATGGAAAAGCGAGAATTTCATTTGAAATTTCTCTCAGTCAACATTAACCAATGTGTCAAGGACGGGTTAACAAATCTCGAAAACAAAAAAAAATCCGAGACGAAAAAAATGCCGCATTTGAAAGCTATTTCTATTTGAAAAGGGTTTCAACAAGTACAACTGTTTTCCCAGTCATACCGTAAGCATATGACCGTTTTCTGTTCTCGTCCATGGACATGAGTTTCATTGAAATCGAAGCCGGGTACCAAAGTCGCATTCCTTGTTAGAATCAACGAAAGGGAATGAACGGAAAAACAAAAGTATCCGAAAAGATGAAAGAGGACGAGAGAGAAGATAGATATTTATTCATGAGAAATAGGCGATAGGAGAAGCTTATTAAAAAGAGAACGAAAGTTTGACAAATAGGGATCGACGACATCCGAAAAAACAAGTCACGCTTTGGACCTGCTACGTTTCTTAGACCCAGCTCTCGGGTGGCATCGTCGTCAAGGGCAGACTGCAGCCCTACAACAATCCTTTGAACGCCAACATTCGAATCGCTCCCATTCAAAAACTATTTGACGGAGACAAAAAAGCCTTGACAGTTATACTCGCGGTACCCCGCCGAAGCCGCCAGTTCCGGTGTACTATAAATCACCCTGTATAATACGTATATATGAATATATACTTCTTGTATACTTTGTATGTATGTAAAAAATAGCAACAGTCGTATAAGAGTAGGCGTGTACACCTACACACTCAAGCACTGCGTACTCTTATACCACCTCACCATTTTAAACAAACATGTGCGGTACTGCCATTTATTGATAAGATGCGAAATTACTTTCATTTTGAACAATAACCTTAGTAAACCGGCGTACGAAATGAATGGTTGTTTTTGACGAAAGTAAATTGTGTATCGTACTTGTAATGCTTTGAAAATGTCAAAAATAAATAAGAAATTGCAACCAAAACTTCCAACTTACCTAGCCTCTCCGTTTTATTTGACTTTGGATTTTTTTATCAGGAACCCTTGCCCTGTGATGCGCTCAACACAAAAGAAGTTAGCTTCAATTAGCAAACCGTTTCGTCATTAGATTAATTGCGTACTCTTATCGCCTGCGTACTCCTATACCAACTTACCCTAAACATGCGCAACGTAAGTAAAAAAAATGATTGAGTACAACTTACTGATCGACCGGATTCAACACAGCTCTGACAATATATTTCCGTCATTATGGAAACGAAAAATATGTTGATGAAAAAAATGTGAACGGCTAGACGGTTTGACATTTTTAACGATATCTTTTTGGGTGTTTTTTCTGTTTTTGACCGATTTAGAAACTTTTTATCACATCAGGCGGAATCGAGACAGCCTGATAATATACGTTAAAATAAAAGTATTTACAGGCTCAGACTCGACACTGTCGCACTCCGCTATACCGAGATAATGCCACATGTATTTTTACACTTCATTATGTATAGAACACCTGTTGCGTCCGTACTGACGTTTCAACGGTAGACGAGAAGCGATTGTGTCCCGAATCATTTGCACCTCTCTTTGCATTTTTTTTCCTTTTACAATACTACTCGGAAATACTCGGGAATTTATAATTTATTAACAAACAATCGGGTCCTGCACGGTTATGTACGTACGTATATTATGTATTCACAATATGTGTGTGCTTTGGAGAGGAACATGTCCGCATGTCACGCGGACTTTGTTGTGTGACGTGTACCCTGTATGATATAATGCTAATAGATATGAACGTGGAAATAGGGGACAACAGCAGTAGCCAACGTTATAATTGTTGTACAGTGACTTGCAAAACTTATACACAACTGATAGAGTTGTTCTCCCATTAAGTGGTATACATTTCACAGAAATTTGAAATATATCGACAGCTTAAAATATATGGGATGGGTTACCCAGAATTGCCTAGTTATTTTTCAAAGAAATCCAAACTTTATTGTTTTGACAATAGTGGGTCGAGTTAAAGGGCTATACCAGTGTGACACTTTAAAAAAATCTATTTTTTTGTGCTTTTCCGACACTTTATACTTTCAAGAATATCATTATCATTTATATAATTTATATCAATATCATTTTATCTTGCAAAAATCGATAGTTAAATCTTTAAGCGCGTTTTTCTCGATATTAGATTTTTCAAATCCGCTGACATTGTAACTCAAAAAGCAATTATCTGAACAACTTGAAATTTGAACTAAGTACTTTTGAATATATTCAATCTACAATGACGGAGGATATTTTTGATTGGGTCAAGATTGATGATTTAGCATTGAAAAAAAAACGACCATTTTATAGGCAAGAAAACAGACTTTTTCACAACTACGCCATTTTGTTAGATTGGATATTTTTCGAAAATCCTACGTCATTGTACAGGAAATACCTTCCAGTTTAACAACATTTTTTCCTTTTTCGGTTTCAGTTACTCAATCGGTCGGAATCATGTGAGTAGTGGAGAAACGTTTTTTTTTGGGCGCCTCCGAAGGTAGCGCATAAGTCGCTTGAACGCAATATTTTTCTATGAAAAAATTATGTAATATTTTTCAGCGTTCACACTGGTATAACCCCGTTAATCATTGAGTCATTTGCAATGCTCGTGACCAGCTGAACATGATTCAATAAAATCAAAAGAATAATACGCTAAACGCCATTCAGAAATGTTATCTAAAGGAACTAGTATTGAGCGATGAGTAAAATTGAAAATAGACAGTTGTTGGGAAGCGTCACGAATACGTGAATGATTGAGAGATGAAAAAGAACGGAGAAAGATTATGCTGTTTCGTCGGGTGATGTAATGCTACTGTCGATTTTCAATTTATTTCAAGGGCTTATGCCATTGTCACTCCGGTGGCTGGTACTGCTATCAAAGTGGCAAAGACGGCAATGAAAAAAGAGAGTGAATACGATGGAACAAAGAAGTACAGGAGTTGGAGAATTAAAATAAGAATAGGGAAAGAAAACGATGTCTCCAGACACATAATTCCCAAATCATATAGTAAGTACGTTGACTGATAAACATCTCAAGAGTGCCTGAGAGGTCTTTCGTTGTGGTTTAGTGTGAAGATACAGCAACGCAGTTATTCTTTGCATTTCTTTTCTCGAAAACCATCAGACATAGGATATTTTGGGTCGTTGTGGTTTATTAAACAAGAAATAAAGATATGTTTATTCCGATTGCAAAATGTTAATTATTAATAAAGTTACACGTATATTAATGTGGCTAGACACGGTTGTTAAGCATTATTGACTCAGAAATTCCCTGACCTTCTCAGGTTTTCCATACAGGTTTTATAACAATTCCAGGTTTTGAAAATTACCCAAATTAGGGTAAAATAAAGAACACGTTTTTATCATATATATATTTGAAGTTAAAGACCACAAGTTAAGACTCATTTCAACCGTACTAGATTTATAAACGTTACAAACTATACATGAAACATTATATATGTAGAAATAGCAATGAATATTTTTGTGAAAAAAAAAACATAACTTTTTTAACCGACTCACAGTGGTCCCAAATCCCAAAAAGCCGGCTAGAAGTCAAAAACGTATTCAATTAGCGTAAAAGTCTATACTCGGGGGTTTTCGGGGTGGCTGTTACGAATTCGGAGTTAAAATTTCGAAAAACAAAATCTCGGATCCAATACGGCGGAAAATTTCTTCAAAAACGTACTCAATTCGGATGAAAGTCTGGACTCGGAGGTTTTCCTGGTCGCTGATTACGAATTCGAAGTAAAAATTTAGAAAACCGAAATTTCGGATAAAATACGCCAGAAAATTTCTTCAAAAACCCATTCAATGCGGGTGAAAGTCTGGAGTCGGGGGTTTTCGAGGTCGAGACTTACGAATTCGAAGTCAAAATTCAGGAAAACAAAACGGCGGATAAAATACGGCGGAATTTTTTTTCAAAAATGTATTCAATCCGGATGAAAGTCTGTACTTAGGGATTTTTGGGGTCGCTGACCATGAATTCAAAGTCAACTTTCGAAGAAAAAAACATCGCGACTCCAGTATAGCTCAAAAATGGCGCCATGGCGAATAATCATTAAAATTCTTTCAAATTTCGTACATAAATATTTTCGAGGTGACTGATTACGAATAAGTAAAATCATTTCCAAAAAACAAAATAGTGGATTCGATGTGGACAGCTTCTTTGTGGAACGTCATTTTGATTTGAACGAAATTCACTTTTTGGGGTCTTCACCGTTGCTGATAATGAATATGAAGTCAAATTTTGGAAATTATGATTCTGAATAAATGTAATGGAAAATATAATTACAGTTAACATTTGAAGATTCGGGAATGAGAGGATAGGAGCACAGTAATTAATCATTATTACAACGACAATGAACATTTATAATATTTTTTTCATTCTTTCTTTTCTAATCAACATCATTTTAGCATCTTTTACAATTAATTGCTGCCCTGTGACTTGTCATCATGTGAGATGCATCGCTCGTATTATTTGAAGAAATCTGACTTGATTCTGTAACTGAAGGTGGAAGAATAGTTCAACCGTGTATGGGGATAACGATCTTAGTTCCTTCGGAGAAAGTTTTCGCAAGCTGCATATTATTGGATCTGACGTTACTAAAAGGCTGCAAAAAATGTCTTCCATGATTTTGATGCGGTCACATTTTCGTGAAAAATCTTCTCAGAATCTTTTATTATACTTGTTAGTTTAATATTCATGAGCTACATTCGGATCGAGTAGCGAAATTTTTTTCGATACCAAAACCAAAATGACTCAATGGTAGCAATAGCAACGAGTGGAATCAGGGAAGGTATATTTGCAGGAATAAAAATAACTCGTAGGCATTGATAATTAAATAGATGATAATTAATATAATTAATATAATTGAATAATAAAAAACAGTTAAGATTTTTTCGGATATTATCTTAATATTTACATAGTGGTTTACAGAAGTGGCGATATCTCAACGAAATTATATATGAGTTAACAGTCGGTACTCGAAGCTTCTCAAGAAAAGTACACGCTTCCACGTAAATTAAATATTTGTTTTGGAGAAGCTCTATTACTTATTCAACGATTTTTGAGGTCAGTGCGATGGTGGGTAATTCATTTTCTTTCTATTAAAATTTTCGTTTTTCTTCTTTTTTTTTCTTTTAAATGTCTCAGGTGAGTTCCTTTTCATGGACGAAAAATGAGAAAAAAATCAGCAAATTTAAAAATGCAATGGTCAAATTGTATTTGATTAGAATTTTCGTATTTCGTGATTCGACAAAAATCTGAGAAAAATCAGCAACATTTGGCATGCTATGAATAACAGTTATCAATAAAAATATCGACCAAAAATTTTGAACCGATCGTTTCAACTAATAACTATTCTACAATTCATAAGTCAGTTCTTTCTTTTCTTATATACAAATCAATTGGGGCATTTTTCTGAACGTTTACGAATTTTTGCAGAATTCTTGTGATTGAAAAATTATTTAAAAAATTATGAAATATAAACAAAACGATATAAAATTGATATGTATTTTTGGAGACAAGTTGATCATCAGATTTAGCAAATTGTTAAGACACTGGACCAAAAAATGCATATATATAGCCATTCTGAAAATTTGAAATGGGAATTCCAAGAACACAAGGAAATTCTGAAAAATGTATAAGCATTCATAAAAACGCACACACATTTGATTCGTATGAAAAAAAACCCGATTCATAATTTTATTGAATAATTATTTATTTTAAATAATTGGTACTAACTTTTGAGGTATTTTATTCTTGATAGTTATTTTTTTAGCACACCAAACGTTACTGAATTTTTTCAGATTTTTATTGAATCATGAATTACGAATATTCTAATTAGTGCATTATTGAGAAGGGAAGTGCATTTTTTCTTGATTTTTGAAGAAGGAAAAATGCGGAATGATAAATTTTCAAATTAGCTTAAAATAATTTTTCTATTAAAAAAAACTGTAACTATTTTTGCTGAAGAGATAGCTACTTCTCTCTGCGCTTATTTTTTTGGATTCAGTTACCCTTTAAAATGCGACTTGGATCAGGAGGATCGCATGATTTTTCGATTTTGTGAAATTTCAGTCAGTCATCGACTTTCACTAATTTTTCAAAGGCATTGGCCGAAAAAGTTCGGAAAACTTTTAGTTATTTTATTTAGTCCTTTTTAGGCTAATCCTGTGGCAAATTTTCTGTGAAACACGAATCACATTGAGTTTTAATCGAAATCTAAAAAATTCAATATTAAAACCCGAAAAAACAATTCTCGATTTTTAGTAAAATTATGCTTCTATTAAAATGACTGTAATTATTTTTTCTAATGCGACTTGGAACACGAGAATCGGATATTTTTTTGATTCTTGGCGAATTTTCAAAGTCAGTCATCGATTTTCACGACTCGGAACGTAGTGCAAAGAAGTATCACTTACGCGGTGTGTTCTGCCTCCAATACTACTGTTTGTATACAATAATCCATATTTGTTTGGTAAACAAATATTTGTTCTCAAATAACTTAAAAAAAAAGAAAAAAAAATTGAAAAAAATCCGTGATTTGTTTGCGCATCCCGTTTTGCCCCGGTCTCCCCTATATAAGATGAGTATCAATTTTGATTAATTTCACGTGCCGTTGTATTGCCTATGATTAACTGTCGGTTATATATAGATAGAAGAAGAAGGCGAGAAATTTCTGTGTTCGCCACTACCGTGCTATATTGGTATACCGATTTTTCGAACAAAATTTCGCTTACCTGATATATTTTTGATACTTTCAAACCGAAGCTACTCGATACAAATATAGCGAGTATCGTTTTTGTATCTCGAGACAAAAGTATCGAGGTATGGATATCTCTGCTTTATTAATCGGTCTTTGCAACATCTTGTCGATATGATGAAATTCTTTGGACGTAGCACCTCAAAGGTAGCAATGCATACTTGACGATGTATTCTTAATAGAATTACAAACTTTACCAGCTATCATTGTCAACACAAGTTTAAAATTGATGTTGATTTTTTGTCGCCCATTGCAGATTGAAAGAGCACAAGGTTTCTCTCTTGCGCTTCGATATAATCAACTTCTGCCCTAGTTGCTTTGGCAGTTTCGTGCAAGAATTTAATTTCAATTGGGCGACAAAATCTTGGCGACGAAGGATGTCGATTTTCCCAAATAATCACGTGTGGGTTGACTCTATCAAAGATTTGCGGGGGAACAAGTCAAATAAAGAAAATGTTGGCATCCGATTTATTGCCGTCTCCATCGCTAAATTTTTGTTTATAAGTAGTTTGACCAGAAATGCCATCACATCCCCACCCGACTAGAAATGTTGAGCTGGCAGCTTGAAGACTGACCAGACCGCTATCAAGCTGCGGTCCGTAATACTGTAGTACGGCACGTCTAATCAGTGCCGGAAGACCCCCCAACCAGTGGAAACTTAGTACGGACGCGAGACGGCAACCTAAATAGGCCGAAGTACGGTAGCATGTATGCCGCCGGAATATGGCGTCCATGGACGCCAGGTTACGGCAGGCCTGATTTGTGCCTTGGGTGGACCGGATCGGTAGCACCTTAGCCACCAAGGAGGGCATGGTAAAAGGGGAAGGATCCCGTACCTCTAAGAAATACATAGAAAAAAAGTTAAAAACGATGTTCTAACTTGAAAATTATGAACTGTATCAAAAAAATGTTCCAACAAAAGTTGTTGGTTTTGAGCTGACAAATTTTTTGGTGATAAGAATAAGGTATGTTTCCATTTGAAAAAAAAAAACAAACAAAAAATTGGACACCCAGTATATCTATAAATTTATATAATATATAAATAAGAATAAAATAAAATTTACTATTTATGTCGAAATGACATGCGTGTGAGTTGTTTTCATAGCCTAAGGGCCTTTGCACACGGCGTATTTTCTACGCGCAGACGACGCGATACAAACGCAATACACACGCTTTTTGGACTGAAAAACGCATATAGATCAAGTGTGTATCGCGTGGTCTGCGCGTAGAAAATACACCGTGTGCAAAGGCCCTAAATGGGCAAAAAAAAATTCAGCGGAAAAACGATAATTATTGTTGCATTGTAATGATGCATCCTTGAACATCATACATAAAATTATTGACATTCTGCAGAAGAGAATTAGACTGATAAAGATAGGAAAGAAAACAAGAAAGTTTAGACAAGTGATAGAATGGCCAAATAGCTCTTAGCTCTGAAATAAGAAGACATAGGTTCAATCTCGACGGTAGATAAAAAGTTTAACGAGGCAGAATACGTTTTAATTCAATTAACCTATAGGCAGGAATACAAATAATGTATATGGAGACAAAAAATACTAACAGAATTTTTTTATTCATAATTTCGGGATTGTTTTTAATTGTCATTTCAGGCATAGATACGGCAGCCCGCTCAGAGCCTGCAAAGGTAGACTGATCAGGTCTGGAACCGGCATCCGCATGGGGGCCAGATGCAAAAAGCGATTCTAGTCGCAACATTTCTAGTCGGGTACTACCTATGTGAAGTTGGCAACCGACTTTTCCGAAAGTAGTTTTTTTTGTATTCGTTTGTACTCGGAATGGACCCGATTATACCACCGTTAATTTCATTTGTACCTTAAGGGGGAAAACAGTACGAGGGTTTCGAAAAATTAGCGGCAACACATCAATAGCTAAATAATTTTGATAAACGCGATTGCAACGATAATCGTTTGTAACCGTTTGTACCGTTAACGTTGTTTTTTTGGATTTTTTTTTCATTTCTTTTTAAATTGTAATTGTGCGTCATTGACGTTCGTATTTACGAGTATATCGTTTGTACCACCGAGCAATTGTTTGTACCCGTTCGTACTGACAATTATATCGTTTGTACCCGTTCGTGCCACCGCGCAGTCGGTCGTGTCGGTACGTATCGACGACCATATCGTTTGTACCGGCGAATGATCGTATGTAGCCATTTGCAATGGCGAGTATATCGTTCATACCGGCGTTTAATAGTTGGTACCCGTTCGTAGTGACAATTAAATAGTTTGTACCACGCAGCAATCGTTTGTACCGACGAGTATATCGGATGTACCACCGAACCACCGGTTGTACCCGTTCGTATCGACGAGTACATCGTTACTACCACCGAGCAATCGTTTGTACCCGTTCCTACCACCGAGCAATCGTTTGTACCCGTTCCTACCACCGAGCAATCGTTTGTACTCGTTGCTACCACCGAGCAATCGTTTGTACCCGTTCGTACCATGGAGTAGATAGTTTGTACTACTGAGCAATCGTTTGTACCCGTTCGTACCGACAAGTAAATCGTTTGTACCAGCGATTAATCGATTGTACCCATTCGCACTGGCGAGTATATCGTCTGTAGCGGTGTTTAATCGATTGGACCCGTCGGACTGATGATTATATCGTTTGTACCAGCCACAGTGGGGCAGAATCCCAAAAAGCTGGCCAAAATTCGGAAAGTGTCCAAAATGATCTCCAATTCTCTTCTCGGGGGTTTTCGGGGTCGCTGAATACGAATCTGTTATCAGAATTACGATTTTCAAAATGGCGGACCCAAAATGGCGGACATAATTCAACCAATTAGTCAAATAATTCAGTAAAAAATACCCAATCATATTTCTTAAGGGTTTTTGGGATCGCTGATTACGAATTTGTTATAGGAATGTTAATTTTCAAAATAGCAGACGCGATATATAGACGATTCCACAAAAATTTTCAATTTTTAAATATTTTTTAATAGAAAATGTTTCATAATATTTTTAGGTTTAAATGAGTAGAAAATCTCTTGAGCCATGTTTTTATTTTTGAACAATTTCTTGAGTACAAAATTTGCAATAAATCAAATATCTGTTATTTACTTCGAGTAACAAAAATCTTGTATGTCATCTTCAATGTTGGAATCATTCGATTCGGATTCTGATGTTGACCCACTTGTATCCAAATCGGAATCGTTCCTTATCTCTTGTCTGGTGACTTCAGGTTGTTTTAACATTTCTATAGCTTCTTTATGTAAAGATTTCGCCGGTCTCTGGGGCAATTTCCTGATGCTTGAGAGAAATGGATCTGATGATACTAAGAGCCTATAGAAAATGTCTCTCATATTCGATTCTCGAGAGCATTGCTGTCGAGAGCTGCCGTCTATCATCGTAAACGACATACAATAGGTTACTGAAATTGATTTTTCATTTTGTTCAGTAGTGTATGGTGCAAGACCCGCAATCTACTGTTCAATGTCGGTAACTTCTTTCAATGTTGATTGTACATCTTCATGTACAAACTGCAATCGTATTGGTCTGCAGAATCGAGGAGATGAAGGTCTAGGATTTTTCCACACAATAGTTCCTTCATCCGTCTCGTGATTGTTGTAGATTAATTGCAAAGGTACCAGAGAAGTATAAAAAATGCTTTCATCAGATTTTCCAGCCTCATCAAATTTTTGCTTATAAACACTTTGACCGCTGCTTCCATCACATCCCCATTTACAGTGAAGTACTAATTTTTGCAGAATTTCAGAATTTAGAGTATCGATGACATCAGCCTGAAGTTGTATAATTCTGTATGTGGTATGATCAAGTAAAGCCTGTAGTTTAATTTGTACGCACGACTCAGTAATATTCATGTACACAACTGATGGATAACAACGATTTTTTGCTTTTTCTACTTCATGGTATGATGGGTATAATTTGCATTTACGTGCTCTAGCTGCATTTCTTGATAGCTGATAAGAGCGCTTTGATTCTCCTTTCTTGATCATCAAAGAAAGTGCTTCGTCTGGGGTTAAAGGTGTCTCATTTTTTGACCGAACAGCAGCTATATATTTTGAGGCTCTTGTTGGGCTGGTTAATGTGACATCTTTAAGAACTTGAGCAGCATCCACTTGACCAGAAGTCCTTAAACTCATTTGAGCAGCATACGTCAATTCTTCTGTAGATAAAGTAGAACGTATTTCTTCAGTCTTTCGCCTCTTAGATCTATCGCTGGATGAAGCAAAGGATTTCGAAGGTCGTCCAGATGTTCCTTTTTCATCATTCTTCACAATCTTCTCAGATGTTGATGTTGTGCATTCAGTATCGGATAATGTTGAAAAACATACGGTGCCATTCAACCATTCTTCATTATTTTTTAGAAACTTTTCTTGGCCTCTATTTGCTGCTTTCCATCTGGATCGAAAATTTGCAAATAACAGTCCTAATGACTTTTCATCCTCGTCTACTTGTATCACATGTTCTGTTTTCTTGAAAATTGCATCTTTCAAAACTCCAATAACGAATTTCTGTTCGTTTTTTAAACTGTCTTTCACCATGAAAAAAACATCTCTTCTTGATAATTCCATATTTGAAGATTGGGAAGACTCTGTAAAATACCAATATAAACATGTACAAAATTGAATGACATTATTTTGAAATCATTTTATACTTAACAAAACTATATACGGTGTTCTGACTCGAAATGTACAAAAATAATTTATTACTACTAAAAATGATTTTATATTTATAAAGAAAACGAATATTTATGATATAAATGATTAACAAATATATTTACATACATTCTGCACGAAAAAAAACCGAAATTACATGAAATCTGTCTTTACGAGAATCACCTCTGTGTCAGTATACAACAGGTATAATAAAGCCTGAACAGCAGGCGCGCTCCTTTCTTTCATACATGGCTGCTCTAGGAGCCCCTCGTCAGTCCTTGCCGAATCGCCGTCTACACTACGTATACACTATGTACGTATACACTAATACACCTTTACTGCCGAAAACCGTTACGCCGTACAAACATGGGGGAAACACAGTTCTAGCTACTGAGAGTTCTTGCAGGAATATTTTATAAAATGTTGAGATTTTCGTAAAGCGTACATTTAGAATAATAAATTACTGTATTAAAATTTAAATGATCTATGAATATTAATCAATAAATGAACATACTACAAATGGAATTGATAAATAAATATTAATCTATGTTAATAGACAGAAAATATACCAACGCGCTGTAACGTATCAATCAATGGATTACATTGACACGTCCGTTAATGTCGCGCCACGTATTTCTCCCTAAAAATTAGTCTAACTATTCGTTGAGCACTCCTGAGCAGCCAGTTTTTTAGTATATTATATTTAGTACTGTACACTATCAGTTTCTTGTTGAAACAAGGTCGAGACTCGCGAAGACATTTTTAAAACTACTTTAGAAAATCGATTTTTGAAAAAAAATGTATAATTTTTTATGTTTACTTGTTGCAAAATTTAGATATTTCAAACATAAAATAAGCAATAACTGTGCATAATTATATTTTCTGCATACCTTCAGAAAGTTTTTCCATTTTGCAGAATTAAAATTGAGACAGTTTCGTCCGTTTCACAGCACTTCGAAACAGGCAAGAATTTTTCGACGCGTACGCTTGTTTAATGCGTACCGAACGGCGGCTGAATGTCGACTGATATCGAGGCGACCCTAGAGCAGGTATAAACCTGCCCGGTCCGGAATTTCGTCCTAGGACTATCAGTAAACAAGATCTGAACATATATAGACGAATATATACAACTCAAAAATTTGACTTTTGGCCAGCTTTTTGGGATTCTGCCCGACTGTGCAGCGTGGAGTCGTTTGTACTTCTTCGTCCCACCGAGCAATCAATTTTACCCATACGTATCGATGAGTATATCGTTTGTCCCGGTGTTTAATCGTTTGTACCCGTTCGTAGTGACAATTAAAGCGGATGTACGACCGAGCAATCGTTTGTACCCGTTCGTACGAACGAGTAAATCGGTTGTACCACAGAGCAATCGTTTGTACCCGTTCGTACCAACGAGTAAATCGTTAGTACGGGGGATTAATCGTTTGTACCCATTCGCACTGGCGAGTATATCGTATGTAATGGTGTTTAATCATTTGTACACGTTCGTACTGACGATTATATTGTTTGTACCGTCGTGCAATCGTTTGCACTCGTTCCTGCCACCGAGCAATCGTTTGCACCCATTCGCACTGGCGAGTATATCGTTTGTACCGGCGTTTAATCGTTTGTACCCGTTTGTCGTGACAATGAAATCGATTGTACCATCGAGCAATCGTCTGTACCCGTTCGTACCAATGAGTAAATCGTTTATACAAGTGATTAATCGATTGCACCAATTCGCACTGGCAAGTATATAGTCTGTAGCGTGCCACCGAGCAATCGGTTGTACCCATACGTATCGACGAGCGTATCGTTTATACCAGCGATTAATCGATTGTACGCATTCGCGCTGACCAGTATATCGCCTGTAGTGGTGTTTATCGTTTGTACCCGTACGTATCGACGAGCATATGTTTAGTACCGGCGATTAACCCCTTGTACCCATTCGCACTGGCGAATATTTCGTTTGTACCGACGTTGAATAGTTTGTAACCGTTCGTAGAGACAATTAAATCGTTTGTACTACCCAGCAACCGTTTGAACCCGTTCGTATCGACGAGTATATCGTTTTTACCACCGAGCAATCGCTTGCACCCATTCCTACCACCGAGAAATATTTTGTACCCGTTCGTATCGATGAGTACATCGTTTGTACCGGGGTTTAATCGTTTGTGCCCGGTCATAATGACAATTGAATTGTTTGTCCAACCCAGCAATCGTGTGTACCCGTTCGTACCATCGAGTAGATAGTTGGTACCACTGAGCAACCCTTTGTACCCGTTCGTACCAACGAGTAAATCGATTCTACCAGCGATTAAGGGGATGGTAGGAGTTTCGGCGTGAAAAAGAACACTTTGTTGCGATATTTTTTTCATCTATATGGATAGAGTAAATTTATTGAAACCTTTTCTTTCAATAAATGTCATTTCAATAACATACCGTGAAATTTGTACGCGAAAATATCCACAAACAAGCCGGTGACAAAGCTTTTTCAAGAACGCCTTTGGAAAAACACGATTTGCGGTGTTCACTATATCTCAGCTAGAAATTATATGAAATCAAGTACCATTGAGATTTAGTCAAAGTATCATGAAATCCTCCCCCCGACGGTCTTTGATAATTTTTTTTTTTCATTACTAAATTTTTGTGGCCATGTAAAGTGAAAAGTGCTATTTTGCACGAAAAAATCCATTTTGGGGTTGGAGATCCCCCCACAATGTAAAACAAATCTCAAACTTACCGTTTGGGGGAGGTATTTTACATGTAGAAAGTGTGGCCCAAGTTTGAAATAAATCGGTAGTTTTCCAATGGCAGTGAACACGGACTTTGAAAAAGTTGTTTCGGGAAAAACGCGTTTAAAGTTTTAGAAGCTAAAGAGTGAATTTTTTGTTTTGTTTCAACTTACACTGAATCATCGATTTCAGCTCCATAGAGTAGACTCCCTGCAGCAGCTTAGATGTCTTGAGCCTCTTTTTTTCAAGCCTTTGCCTTATCCTGGCTTCTTTGCTCTGCTTCTCATCTTGGATCTCGGCCCTGTTGATGCGACAGTTATCCTCCCATCTTGCGTATTCGTGAGCACTCGGCCCAACGCAGATATTCATATCCGACAGAAAGAGGAGAAAAGCACCAGCACCTTCACTGAAAGTGCATGCAGCCACGTAGGATCCAAATTCAACGATTTGTTTGTTGCCAGGTAATTTTGTCGGTGCAATCCTCCAAATTAGCTGGTTTAGACTTTCGTTGGCATTTTGGGTAAAACCTCCAAGATACCTTCCAAAAAGTTCATCCTTGCTCAGATCTTCGTAAATCGGATTGATTGCTTGTAAGACATCTTCTGAAAGTGAAGTGTAATTGTGTTTAAAATTTTCCACTTCTGTTGTGGCCAGAGCTTTTTGATAAGGACCACCACGAGTCCTTGCCGCTCAGGCACTTATCGTGTTGAGGATTATCGTCTGTCGTCTGCTGGTGGTAGTACGTTGCCCAGATGGCATTTTCATTTTCTCTACCGAATCACAATTATGTCTTATTGCTGCTCCGTAGTATAGACTCAAATTATCGATGACTTTTCCGGCGAGTTATCCTTTGCCACCGAGTACTTTACTTCGTCGTTTTTTACCTGAATTTTTTCCTGTTTTCACGACTTTATCTTTAACAGTATTTTTTACTAGATCACGTAAACGTTTTCCCATTCTTTTTTGCACGTGACCTACGCATTATTTTTTATTTATAGTGAAATTTTCACCGTAAAGTTTTGCCTTCACCAAATTCCCATAAGTTTTGCTATCGCCGTCTCCGATATAGTGGCTGATCTTTGCTCTATACTTTTCCTCTGAGCAGCGGAACATCTCGATTACTGCGCCTACTTCCATATTACCTGATGGTCCGGTGTGATTGGCTTGACATTCATTATTATTAACGTGTTATTCGTGCCACTCTTCAAATTCAGTTGTATTCAATTTTTTCCCCACAATTTGCGAGACTGACAATACAAAATACTTACGAAAATATCAATAACTTTTCCAGTCCAATAACCAATCAATGAAGGGACGACACACAAGGAGCTAAAGCCTTGCTTCTGCCACGTGCAGTCGCCAGAAACGGTACAAGTATCAGACTCCGAATTTGCCCTTGTTTTCTCTTTTTCTTCGTCTGCGGCGGAAAGGAGAAATTTTTCAGCAGTCGTTTCGATGTAGGAGCAAATCGATTTCATAATATCCAAATAAGACGATGTGGCTAAAAAATTAATTGCAATGTCGATTAGATCGCAAAACTTATTACAGCCCGCTAAACCCAAACCTAATGTACGCACTACGAAAACAAATCGAGTGTTGATTTCGTAGCGATGACCAGTTTTCTTACTCGATGGTATATACCGTAGATCACAATTGGCACATTTTACCTGGATTTGAAAGCCAAGACCTTTTTTTTTACAACTTTTGAACGCAACTGAACCATCGCACTGAGCATAGTTCACCAAACTTGCAATGGTTGAGAAACCAAGTAAACAATCGACGATTCTATAATGATTTTCAACCGGTGATTTCGGTCAACGGGTGATTTTCCGGCACGCTCGCACTGGTATTCAACTTTATCTTTTTCGACGATGCACTTTTCGTATTAGCTTCATCCTTATTTTTTTACATGGATTAGGCATTTTTTATCTGCACAAATACGTGGTTGTATCTGTTCGGTCACCTCTTGAAACTTTAGACAATCTCGGCATTTTTAACCAGAACATTTCTTGACGAAATTATAAAATCACTGAGACCAAGCGCTCGACCGAACGTACAACGGACTGACGCTCGTTTCTCTTTTGAAAATATTATACACCTATAATATATTGTAACGGGTCTTAATTCGTTACAAATAAATTTATAGGTTCGGGGACTCGAACAGTGAAGAAATTAATAGAAACTCAGGTGTTTTGGGTATTTTAACAAAAAGTATGTTTTATTCAGGTTTTTATGGCTCGATATAATGCAAAAATAACGCTATGTATAAGTGTAGTGTGTTGTTTGTGTTGTTTTTGTATTCTCCGCAATGTTTTTCTCGGTCGGTCAATTACTTTTTACTCGCACGGTACATTTAGTTCGGGAGGATCAGTTATCCTGGATCGGTATTGATTATGCCCTGTCTTCTATTTCGGTGGCTTCTATTGGCCTGAGTTTGCGGCGTGCATTCGCTAGCGGCGCGATAGGTATCGGTGCTTAGCCTATAGCGACGCGAGCTTTCCGTTGTATCGTTCCCTTAGGGCGAGTCGCGGCGCGGCGCTCTCTCACTCGTGGCACTAGGACTCGCGATCTACGGGCCGTGGGCGCGCGCTCTCTCTCGTTACGCGCCACGATCTATTCCCCTACCCTAGCTCTGCCCTTCGCGCCGCGGTGATCGATGCTCTCTCCCGATCAATTATCGCGCGTCGATAATTGATCGCCCGGTCCTTGATCTAGGCGTTCGATGTCGCCACTGACCGATCTACGCTAGTCTACTCGAGAGATGTGCCGCGAGCACTCGATTTACCCTTTTTTGTATATGTTTCGGAGCTCTCGTAATTTCGGAATACCTCTTTGTCCTTTCTTCGATCCTGATCCATATAGCTCGATAATCACGGTGCGTGCGTGTGTGTGTGTGTGTGTGTGTGTGTGTGTGTGTGTGTGTGTGTGTGTGTGTGTGTTTCGTATGACTGTAGCGTACTCTTCCTTATCTCCTAATGTAATATTTCTTTTATTTTTCAAATTTAATATTCTTCCCTTATATCTATTCGCAACGCTCGCTCGCTATGCTACCTTCTCTGATCCTATTTTCTCCTGCTCTAATTTTTCTATGTATTCTCGATAATTGTTCGCTCTCCTTAAGTAGTTAACTTTCCTTATTGCTCTTTTTATTTTTCTTTGATTTTCCAGCATTTTCTCGTAAAATAAATTTATTTTAATTCTTTCTAAAGCCTTTTAGGCGCGACTCCGTTTTTTCCTTGTTTTTCAACGTTCCATGTACCAGACGTTTCCGATCCGCGAGGGATGTACTTCGTCCAATAGTACTTGTCGATCCACGACGACTGAAAGAAGCGATCTTTCTAATGCTCTTTAGGCGCGACTCCGTGTTTCTCTTGTTTTTCAACGTTCCATGTACCAGACGTTTCCGATCCGCGAGGGATGTACTTTGTCCAATCGTACTTGTCGATCCACGAGGGACTCAAAGAGTGTTTTCCTCCCAAAATTCTCCTCCTTTTATACCCTGATTTTAACGCTTTTCAGGTCCCCTTCTTCTCCGTCTTCCTTTAATTTAATTAGTGGTTATCCGGATTTTACCGGTTTTTCTTTCGCTGTAGTTCAAATAGTCGTTGTGTCCGGTTTTCACTGGTTTTACTTTCCCATTTCTTTGGTCTACCCTTAATCTAATTAGTGGGTCTCTCGCTTACACAAAATCGGTTACCTTTTGAATTTGTGGTGGGGGAAATAATGATGAGACGGACCTGTACGTCTCAATATGTATACGGCTTTTGTTACCTCTCTTTACTCAATAAAACCTTTTCGAAACAGAATAATAGGAAAGACGATCGCCAAGTGAATAAACTGCATACCTGCTTGTCAGCTGCGCGCTGCCTTTCCGACCGCCTGCAGCTGTCGGAGCTACAGTTTTAGAGGAGCGGGACTAAACATTTAATAACTTCGAGAGTTTTGCTCTGATTGACTTGAAATTTTGTGATTATACTCTGTAAATGTTTAACGACGAGTTTATCGAAGTACTGAAAACGCAAAGCCGAATTAAGCGCCAACGATTATCAACTAAACATCAATAGTCATTGATAGTCCAAATACCACATCTGGAAGGATTAAGGTATTCCATGTACAAGCCTTTTATATGCATGGGTGCAGGACACAGCGGTGATGCGTTAATGTGGCGAGAAATCGACTTGAACGCGCGGTGGTCAATACTTTAACCCCTTATTGACTAATCTGAACAACGTAGAAGTGGCTGAGCTTTAGACAAAATACGTTATCTTACAATAAATGTAAATAAGTATAAATCAATACGCGTTGAATGTTATATTTCATTGCCACGGGACATAATGACCATGAAGGCTGCGATTCATCTGCAATCAAGAAATAATACACGTTTCGCATGGGTGACAATCACAGCTTTATACCCAGCTGAACGAAACAGTGACCACGGATCTTCTTACATGCATTATTCAACGATATTGAATCTATCGAATATTGGATTCCCAAGTAATTATAGGTCAATTTTATTTAGGAAATTGTGCTTTAAAAGAATTTATCCATCAATGTGTATACCACACAAGAAAACGTTGCTCCACTAAGCGTGGCTCAACATAAGAAATAGAAACGCATATCAATTTGCTATACATACAAGATACCGAGAATAACAATGTATGACATTTCACACAGATCAATAACCTGTCAAGCCTCGTGAGCGCAGAAGTAAACAGGGGCAGCCATTAAAAAATATATATATGCCATCGGTGTGTGAAGTTAACATAATTCCTATGTCGTTATATGTGCTAGACGAATTAAACAACAATCCATTATTTCACAGGTGTTTGAATTACTTTAGATCAGAGGATAAACTGCAATCACATGAGGTCAATTGTAGAGCAATAAAGCACTGCACCATCCGACTATCAAATGATCAATAAGTAGCTCCAAATCATCAACTTCAGTCGGAAAGCACGACATCCGTTCACTATAAATGCCTATTTGGAGTGTTTTTTTTACTAATGATAAAGAGTAGTTAAGAGTGTGCAAATACTGATGAGAAGAACGTAGCAGAGATATGTGTCAATTTCATGGAGTATTTAGTATTGATTACCACATGTGTTCTTCATATGACGAATCGCTATCATAGTATCGATAACATAACAGCGCTGATCCCAAATCCTGGTTTGTGGCAGAACCGAAACAACTAGTGCTGTGCATAAAATACATTTTTTACGAAAATTAATGCTTGTCGTGAGTTAATTCTAATACGTTTACGCTATGGCAATAATTGTGTATTCAGTCATCATCAATCAATCAAGGTAGAAGTTGAATTATCCAAGATACATTGGCGTATGCCCCACATAATATTAGATGTGATCAATAAATTATCATTACTTCGAACATTGGAAAGTGGGCGATACTTGAATATGAGTTTTCGCTCTTGGGATTCATGGACCGTAAAAGCTGCCTCCCAACTAGAGAAACCAAAATCTGTAGTCGGTGCGGCGCAGGCTGGTAGAAAAGATAATTTATGGCAAAGGGCATTATATTATTCACCGACTGCAAACTCGCAAGTGCTAAACTTTATCTCAATTTAGTATTCTTTTCTCAAGATGACTCGAATCTGGACTTCAAAAAAGTTTCAGAATTTTGTTCAATATGTATTCTCGATTTCGAAAATATCATTATGACTGCAATAGTGATCGTACTTCGCTAACCATCGCCAAGTCATAATGTAACGGCCCTCTCACGGTTAATGATTGATCGCATCAAAACGAGCCTGTGAAAAATGCTACCGTAGTCTTCAAACGTATTATGAATGTCGATGAAAGTCTGTTGAACATATTCGAAAGTTTCTTGCACGTCTTCAAACCCCTCGTGAATGTCTTAAAAAGTCTCTTAATTAAGCGTTTCCGAACCCCTCATGAATGTCTTCAAACGTTTTATGAATGTGGTCGAAAGTCTCCAGAACATATTCGAAAGTTTCTTGAACGTCTTCAAACCCCTCGTGAATGTCTTTGAAAGTCTCTAAAACATCGTCCAGTCCCTCATCGATGTCTTTAAACGTATTATGAATATCGTCAAAGTTCTCTTGAATGTCTTCGAAAGTCTTTGAACGTCTTCACACCTCTCATGAATGTCTTCAAACATCTTATGAATGTATTCGGACAAACCCCTCGTGACTGTCTTTGAAAGTCTCTCTTGAGCGTCTTCGAACCCCTCATGTATTCAAACGTATTATGAATGTCGTCGAAAGTCTCTTGAACGTATTCGAAAGTTTCTTGAACGTCTTCAAATCCCTCGTGAATGTCTTTGAACGTCTCTTCAGCGTCTTGGAACCCCTTATCGATGTCTTCAAACGTATCATGAATATCGTCACATATCTCTTGAACGTCTTCGAGCCTCTCATGAATGTCTTCAAACGTCTTATAAACGTTTTCGAAAGTCTCTTGAACGTCTCACGAACATCTTCAAACGTCTCATGAATGTCGTAGAAAGTCTCTTGAAACTCTTTGAACCCATCATGCATGTCTTTAACGTGTTATGACTGTTTTCGAACGTCTCTTAAATGTCTTCGAACGTCTTATGAATGTCTTCGGAAGTCTCTGGAACGTCTCACGAACGGTTGTCGAAAATCTTCGAATCCCTCGCAAACTTCCAAGAAGCGGCTCACGAGCATCTATCGAACGTATACCGATGAATGTCTTCGATCACCATTGAGCGGTTATATTAATTTATTTTCAATTAATTTCCATACAAAAAATTGAGCTTCACATTCGAAAGTAATATTGTATTCAGTTGCACAATCCTTCCTCACAATCCTCCTCACGGGGCGAGGAGAATAAAAAGTACATAATATTACATTTCTTTTATTTGCACGAATCTTTATGATTCAGCCACCAATTAAAGATTTTAAATACATTTTGTAAGGCACAGTTGTTTTTATGCTTTTCTCATCGTAGAGTAAAACTTCCATCTAATTTACTTGAGACATTCATATAGTCAAAGTCTATATTCAACGACTCAATAAACAGCTCATTTTTTCATATTTAATATATCAGCTAGCCATACTTGTTTTTCATTACCCTTAATATATACGATAGGACACATGTCGTCTTCCGTTGAACCTTCAACTGCAGCTGTTATTAAACCTTTAGCCATACTATAGGGAACGTTTCCATATGCCCACTTTAGACCATGATGATTGCGAATCAACCACGATTTTTCGTATCTCTCAGATTTTGCTGATCTATACAATTTTACGGATAATGTCGGTCAATGGACAATATTCAACAACGCTATCATGTAAGATTAAAACACTATGCAGTTGTATTAGGTGGTGAATCTTCTTTACATTCGAATTCTATTCACGCATCTACAGTAGCATTTTTACAGGCTCGTTCTGATGCGATCAATCATTAACCGTGAGAGGGCCGTTACATTAAGACTTGGCGATTGTTAGTGAAGAACGATCAGTATTGCAGTCATAATGGTATTTACGAAATTGAGAGTACATATGGAGCAAATTCCGAAACTCTTTTGAAGTCCGAATTCGAGTCATCCTGAGAAAAAAATGCCGAATTGAGATAAAGTGCAGCACTTGTGAGTTTGCAGTCGGTAAATAATATAATGTCTTTTGCCATAGATTATCTTTTTTACCAGTTTGCGCCGCACCGATTACATATTTTGGTTTCTCTAGTTGGCAGGCAGCTTCTACGGTCCATGAATGTTTCGTTGTGCTTTGAAAGGGTGGACAGTCGGATAGATCTCAAGAGCGAAAACTCATATTCAAGTATCGCCCATTTTCCATTGTTCAAAGTGATGATAATTTATTGATCTCATCTAATAATATGTGGGGCATACGCCATTGTATCTTGAGTAATTCAACTTCTACCTCGATTGATTGATGATGACTGAATACACAATTATTGCCATAGCGTGAACGTATTAGAATTAACTCATGACAAGCATTCATTTTCGTAGAAAATGTATTTTATGCACAGCACTAGTTTTTCCAGTTCTGCCACAAACCATGATATAGGATCAGCGCTGTGATGTGATCGATATTATGATAGCGATTAGTCATATGAAAAACATATGTGGTAATCAATGCTAAATACTCCATGATATTGACACATATCCTCTGCTACTTTCTTCTCATCAGTCTTTGCACACTCTTTGCACTCTCTATCATTAGTGAAAAAACACTCCAAATAGGCATTTACAGTGAATGGATGTCGTGCTTTCCGATTGGAGTTGATGATTTGGAGTGACTTATTGGTATCATTTGATAGTCGTATTGTGCAGTGCTTTATTGCTCCACAATCTACCTCATGTGATTGCAGTCTATTCTCTCATCTAGAGTAATGCAAACACCTGTGATATAACGGCTTGTTGTTTAATTCGTCTAGTACATATAACGATATAGTAATTATGTTAACTTCACACACTGATGGCATATAAATATTTTTTAATGGCTGCTCCTGTTTAGTTCTGCGCTCACGAGGCTTGACACGTTATTGATCTATGTGAAATGTCATACATTCTTATCCTCGGTATCTTGTATGTATAGCAAATTGATATGATTTTCTCTCTCTCTTATGTTGAGCCATGCATATCGGAGCAATATCTTCTTTGGTGGTATACACATTGATGGATAAATAGTTATAAAGCACAATATTTTTAAAAAATTGATCTATAATTACTAGGGAATCCAATATTCGATAGATCCAATACCGTTGAATAATGCATGTAAGAAGATCCATGGTCACTGTTTCGTTCAGCTGGGTATACAGCTGCGACTGTCATCCATGCGACACGTGTATTATCTCTTGATTGCACATGAATCGCAGCCCTCATAATCATTATGTCCCGTGGCAATGAGATATATCATTTAACGCGTATCGATTTATACTTATTTACATTTATCGAAGATTACGTATTTTTTGTAAAGCTCAACCACTTTCATGTTGTTGAAATTCATCGAGCAGAGGTTAAACTATAGACCACCACGCGTTCGAGTCGATTTCTCGCCACATTAACCCATCACCGCTGTGTCCTGCACCCGCACTGTAAATACCAAGTGCGTTGTTTCAACACGTCTCCCGTGTGTAATCTTGTTGCTCTTTTTAACACGGTAACTCGTGTGTTATTCATATAACGACACATCTTACGCGTGTTGTTACGGCCCACTTTTCGGGGGTAAACGCTTGTCGCCATTTTCGATGTTTTTACAATGCGTTGTTGCCCAAATCAACGTACTTCAAGCGTGCATTTGTCGTACATTATTGGGTTTACCTTTCTGCAACTTTATACACGCTTCCACACGTGTTGATTTGAACAACATACTCCTTTTGTGTCCCTGTGGTCGCTTGGCAATAGTATAATGACGTCACGTACATCTACTTCGTAAAATGAAGAAAAAAAAGAACGTTTTCCGATACTGGTGGTATATTCCGATGGTGCACTACCATATTTGACGGGTTCCAGCTTGCCTGAAATAAATTCTTGCGAATAAATTTTATAGTCACTACCGGGTATCGAACCTACGTAACCTAGCTACTTCTACACCTCATGTACGTACGCTAACCATTCTGCTATCGGCTACTTGTGGTTTTCGAGGGGAGTAATGAAGCTATTTCACATTTATATAGTATATTATATACATATATATAATATATATATTGAGACGTACAGGTCCGTCTCATCAACCCCACCACAAATTAAAAAAGGTAACCGATTTTAGGAGAGGGGGTAAGCGTTACAAAAACAAGGTCAAACAGCTCGGACTCACAGAAAAACCGGTAAAACCCAGAGAAACCCTCTAATTGAATTAGGGGAAGACAAAAGAAAAGGGGAAAGAGAAACCGGTAAAAACCCAGAGAAACCCACCAATCGAATTAAGGAAGAGAAGGGGAAAGAAAAATCGGTAAACACCGGATAAACCTGACTAATTCAATTAAGGGAAAAGAGAAGAGAAGAGGAAACGAAAAGGCGGTAAAATATGCATATACAAGGACGGGAAGTTTTGGGGAAAGGTACTCCTTCTTTGGCTGGGAAGTCGATCGGTACCAAGCACATTAATACTGACCCTAGGGGACGGAACGCGTGGTGGATGGAGGGTCAAGGTGAAAGAAAATTGACAAGGGTTGAAAGATTAACTTGAAGCAACGTATCAATAAAAAGATACTTGAGAGTAAGAGTAAAACATAAGCATAAGAATAAATTAGAATTATAAACAAAAGAACGGAAGTTATTGAAAATTAAACACAAAAATCTCATTAGGCGATTATAAGAGGCTAGGAGGTAACAGGATAGGCGAATTTATACATCCACACTGATACGCACACACCTACACCAACATCAAGAGCAAAATCGTAAATTATATTAGGAATACAGAAAGGGCGAGGAGACAGCTCGCGTTATTAAGAGCACTAAACTCTGTGAACAAAAAAAAGTCTCCGAGACAAACAACGAGTCTCGACCACCGTAGACCGGTGCGTGGCGTCATCTCCCGTTGCGATCTATAAACTCGCATATCAATTATTGACGGGTGATAATCGATCGCGCTCCGGTAGATCGATCGGAAGAGCGCACCGATAGCGACGATACGGCGAGTAAGGAAGGGGAAGCGGTAGCGTCATAGGGCGATAGGGCATGCTGACGGCGTGGACCGCGATCGAGCGTCGCGAACCACCGCGCCACGAGCGGGAGCGCGTCGTAACGCAACACACCGGAGTCTCCCGTATAGGGAGAAGGATAGCACCACGAGCGGGAGCGCGTCATAACTTAACCCGCCGTATAGAGAGAGAGAGGGACAGCGCCGCAAGCGAGAGCACAGAACAACTCCATACGTCCTGAGATAGGGAGAAGCGAGAAAGAGGGGGTAGACCATATCGGTCAATGATAAGCGTACATTCAATCATACTTACCACACGAGATATCAGCCTTACCGACGGAGAAGGAAATTGCGAAAGATACGAAAACAAGCCAAGACACTTACACACAACGCCTTTTTAATATTATATCGAGTCAAAAAATGATTGAATAAATTTATTTTGTTACAAAATGCCACAAAACACCTGAGTCTCCATTAATTTCTTCTCTGTTCAAATCCCGAACCAATAAATGTATTTGTAACGAATTAAGACCCGTTACATTTTGGCGCCCAACGTGGGGCTCGAACAAAAGAAAGAAAGACTCGTCGAAAGGTGTAAAAACACGCATAAACAAATAAATAAATAAACCCAAACCGAACAAAATAAAGCAAGATAAAATCAAACAGAATCAAATAAAATTAAATGGAGCAATTAAATAACGAAAACTCCCTTCATTGGGAATCGACCACGGAAGATGGATTATTAGAGGAGGCCCGTCAAAGGGATCGATGAAATATTGGGACGTTATCAGCGATCGGACCCAGGGAGGAAGAAATCACAAATGAAGCAACGTTTAATGTCAGCCAAGATAAGGTCGATTTTGAGGGTATAGGAACTGCGGATAGCGAACTCATAAAAACTCTCATCAAAGCGATGAATAATATCTGCAATGAACAGCGAAGAGAACGGATCACCACTCAAGCGGAAATTAAGCAACAGGAGGACAAATGTATCGTGCGGTCGCGTCAGCTACACGAAGAAATTAACAAAAAATAGGAAATGAAGTCCAGAAAATCGAAGAACGCACCGAACGAAAAATTGTCATTGCGCCGAAAATCATTGAACAGAGCCACAGCCAACTACGAAAAGGGAATGACGAAAAGATTGAGGACATTGACACCCGAATGGAAGCCATCCGGCGAACAATATCTCAGCTCCTCCATTCGTTGAAAGACGTTGGGGAAGTCGTCACCGAACACTCTAAACGACTAATGGAGTGTGAAAAAAAAACATCCGAGCACAAAATTCGAATACGATGTGCAATACAACATGGGGAACGGGACTGAACGTAAGCCAAGCATACGCGGCAAAGCAAAAGCCACCGATATAGAATGCGACGGAAGGGAACGACCAATGCGCTTTTTGCGGGACTTCAAGGAGTTTTGGCGGACCACCGGAAACACCGATCTCCACTACCTCATTAGTCAATCGTTGAAGGACATGGCAAAAGATTGGTGGAGGATAGTCGAGGACAGTGTCCAAACAATTAACGACTTTGAAGAAAAATTTTGCGGGCGGTACTGGAGTCAGGAAATCCAGGACAAGGTCCGTCGAAACCTCGAATTCGGGGCGTACGAGTGGGACGGACACCGGATGACTCGTACCGCGTATGCAACCCAAATATTCGGAAACGCCAAGGACTTGAGCGAAGGCGCAGCAGAGGAACAAATCATAAGGAAACTCGCCAATCATTTTGATGAATCGATCAGAATGGCAGTACGCGTAAGCGGGACAAAAACAGTCGATTCGTTCCTCGAACTACTGGAAAGCATGGACGGGGCTGGACCACTCAACGCTAAAAGAACACTACCTCGTCGGCAAGAACCTATCGGCACATCGTGGCAGCAAAACAACCCTTGGAAGGGATCAGAAAATGGAAACGTTCGGGGGACCACGACCAATGGGGTTTAACCAGCCATGGCGGCCAGGGAATCCGGATTATCAGGGACCACCACCCCCATTCCAAAATCATCAACAAGGGAATAGAGGATTTGGGAACGGTAACGCGATGCCAGCACGATTCACGAGACATCAACCATGGCAATACGGGTATGGAAATGTAAGACCCCCTCTAAATCCAGCGGCCCCTGCATGGAATCCCCGTCAGCAAGAAGGATTCGCCACAATGAATGCACCGACTAGGGTTAACCCAGACACACGAAATTCCCAGCCACAAAGCGGATACCCGGCCGGCCAAAAACAGGACCAGGAAAACGAATAGAAGTTGCGCCCGAATCGATGGCGATCATCAAAGCCGATGAGTCATCACGAGGCGCAACAGAAAACGAGGAATTATAGGAGGCCATGGAGGAAGCGAAGCAACGAATGAAAAGAAATTTAAAGAAAAAAGAATGGAAAAGAAAGAAACAAGGCGGATCAGAAGTACAGGACACAGGTCCCTTAGGAATGATCATGATACCAGGGCAGCAAGGGGTAAGCGCCCCAAACGAACAAACAATAGCAACCATAGCTGAGCAACAGAAGGAACGAAACAGCAATAAAGAGATGGAGGAAATTACTGCAGCAAAAAGCATCCGAAATGAGACCAAAAACGACAAGAGAATAAAAAGAATAGGAACAAACACATACGAACATCCGAGCGATTTCCTCATGGAAAATCCAGGGCGGACGAAAAAAATACATCCACGGTGCCCAACTTTGCCGATCAGCTTAGAAGGGACAACCGTCGAGATCCTGATAGACAGCGGGAGCGAGGTCTCCTGTGTGTCAGAAGAATTATTTTTACAAAAGAAAGAGGAGTTCAAGGAGTGTCTCAGAATACCCGTAACAAGCACCGAGGCTATCGGAGCATTCGGGGGCAAATCCGATGTGATCCGATCCTTAATGTCGCATTAAGCAACAAATCATGGTTGAGGCAGAATTGTACCAGGCTAAGGGCAGCATACAGATGTTAATCATCCCCAGGATGAGCAGAAATGCTATATTAGGCATCGATGGGATGCTCGAACTGCAAGTAAAGGTAGAAGAGGGATAGAACCGTAACAGTAAAAAATGAGATAGTCGCCGAGTTGGACGAAGGAAGGTGGATCTGGCAGCGGGAAAAACTCCAAGAGCAACCACCGATCCCCATGGCCGCAATAGAAAACAACAGAGAAGACGAACTAACTCAAGAAGAGATAAGCCGGAAATTAGAGCAATGTCCAAACGTATCAGAAGAAATAAAAAATAATTTTGGAAGACTGATACAAGACTATCGACACTTTTTCAACAGGAGACCCGGGCGAATGCACGCATATACCCATAAATTACTACTAAAAACCCCGGAACCATACGTGCACCGGTCATATCCGGTACCGATCCAATATCGAGGAAAGGCACAGGAAGAAATTAACAAGATGGTGGAACAAGGCATAAGTAAACGGACGAAAAGCCGTTTCATCAACCCACTCGTCACAGTAGTGAAGAAGGACGGGTGAATTCGGCTGTGTCTAGACGCTCAACAATTAAACACATTTTCAATTGAAGATCACGACACGGCACCACCAACCGAAGAAATATTTCAACGCTGTGGAGGAGCCCAGGTCATATCGAGCTTAGACATGACTAGCAGCTTTTGGTAAATCCGGCTAGCTGTAGAATCGAGGCCATACACTGCGTTCCAACATGATGGAAAATCTTACCAGTTCACGGTAACACCGTTTGGGCTAAAAACAAGCACGGTAAGTTTGATCGGGGCACTGGACATCGTGCTCCAGGACCTAGGAGGATCAATCATCAATTTCGTCGACGATTTGTTGTGCCTGTCGAAAAATGAAAAACAACATTTGGCACACTTACACCAACTATTCGAGCGAATCAACATGAACAATATGACCGTGAATTTTAAAAAGTCAAATATTTTTCAACGGGAAGTAGTATTTTTGGGACACGTCCTGTCGATCACAGGTATAAAACCTCAGCCAGAGAAGATCCAAGCAATTGAGGAGTATCCACGCCCACCGAATATAAAACAACTCCGGGGATTCCTGGAATTGGTAAACTTCTACAGCAAATTTTCGGACAGACACGCAAAAGAAACGATACCCCTCTTGGGGCTGCTAAAAAAGGGACAAGACTGGAGATGGGGCGACAAGGAAGAAAAAGCATTTGAACGAATAAAACAACTATTCATCGAAACGATCATCCTAAAACATGCAGATCCGTTTCGGGAGTACATCCTCACCACCGATGCAAGTGACTATGCCATCTGAGCGGTTTTGAGCCAAGCAGACAATAATGAATCGGTAGGGGTATATTCATTTGTGAGCCGGGCATTCAAAGGAGCGGAAATCGGATATACGACAACATAAAAAGAGATGCTAGCGATTGTATGGGCGCTGCAGAAATTCCGGACATCCTACTGGGGGAAAAAATCCGAATCATCACGGATCATAAGTCGTTGACATTCATGAAAACGTGCCGATTTGTTGGGGACCGTATGTTGAGATGGGCTTTGCTAGTTCAAGACTACGACATTGAAGTAGAACATTGCCCAGAAAAAGGCAATGAAGTAGCCGACGCCTTCAGTCGAGCATGCGGCAACCGAGACAACGACGACGAAAAAATACCAGGGAAAATAGTCCTGACCGCGGTACTGGCCGATACTGGTAAAACAACAATTCTAAAGAATTGGAGAGATGTAGGGGGGACAGAAAAATCTCCGAAAAACGTGGGAAAACTTTCAGAAAAACAGAGAAAATAAGAAATCTCGAATTAGCGAAGGCTGTCTACAGAAACACGACCGAACGGGGAAATGGAAAGTTATATTACCCGAAGAACTGATCGGCATCTTCATAAAAGAATGCCATGGGATGTACGGACACCAGGGGGCATGGAAAATCTTCCATCTAATTAATGAAGATTTTACGTGCAATCGTATGGCAAAAAGGGTAAGGCAGGCAGTAGCCCTCTGTGATCTGTGCCAAGGTCATGGTACAAAATAATTATGCAGAAATGCAGACCATCATATCCGAAGGAACAGGCGACCTGGTCTCCATCGACTTCTATGAACCACTGCCAAAATCAGTAGGGGGGGGGGGTGCAACACATCCTCGTGACCATAGACGCATTGACAAATTTCGTCAAATATACCCACTAAAGAAGGCGAATACCGCAGCAACCATAAACCGGATATTCCAGGACTACATCCCAAGATATGGAAAGCCCAGACGAATACAGTTTGACCACGGGACGCAGTTCACATCAGAAGTATGGGAAGAAAAATTAAAAGAAGAAGGAATCCAGGGAGTATTTTCCTCGATTCACCACCCGCAAGGAAATATATTGGAACGAGTCAATCGAGAACTCGGGCAGTTTTTCAGAACCTTTTTAACGGAAAAACATACAGGGTGGTATAGATGGGTGTCAGTGGTCCAAGACTGCATTACGGAGACGCAGCATGAAACTATCGAATTTACGCCGGCGGAACTGCAATTAAAAAAAAGACCTTACCGAGTTTAGCGGGAATAGGTACTCGCGCTAAAAAAGGATTAATCAGACACCCTCACCTACGAACAAAAAATTGAATTGGTAAGAGAAAGGATAAAAAAAAGGACGACAAAGAGCGGAAAAATTTAACACAACGTACAGAACAACGACGTTCGAAGTGGGCGAATTTGTGTTGGTCCGGGCACTCAATGTCTCAGATCCCGCCAAACAAAGGACAGCGAAATTCATGCACTTATTCGAAGGGCCCTATAAAATAAAAAAATGCGTGGAAATCGCAACATTTCTCTTAGAAAACCCAGAAAGAAGGAAAGAGAGAGGAAATTTTCATGTGAGCATGTTGAAGCGCTATCTAACAACGGACTCGAAAAATTCAAAGAAAGAAGAAGAACAAGAAGAAGAAGGGATACGCCAGTCTAACACATCGAATATTCGAGGGTAGACGAATATAAAAGCAAGCGCGTGAAGGAGAAAATTCATAAATCGCGGGCAGTATGGACATAAATACTAGAAAAACGCGAAACGAAGAAAGCAAAGAACAGACACATCAAGGAGAAGTTCACACACGAAATAGGCGACGACGGGCAAGGAGACAACGAATAAACGAAGAAAATGAAGCTCATAAGGACGAATATAAATTGGTCATTGTGATCGACGATAATATCAAAGGATGGTCCCCCGGGAAATCATTAGGACTATAAAAGGGAGAGGGAAATCGAAAAGGATTGGCGCGTCGAAAATCAATTAATTACTCGTCAGTCAACCGTCAACCACGCAATCATCAAGATATACCGTAATTACGATGTCAACACTTTGCGAAGGGTGTACAATGGAGTCACCGTGGCGGGATTGACGAATCCCAATGAAATCGGAGTCCATCTAAACGAACCTAACGGGAGAGGATCAGCAATCATCCCCATGTGGCAAAATCTAAACCCAGAGGAGCCAGGAATACATCCATCCGTCGAAGAAGAGCTGTTTCCAGGAACGGCGATCCTCTGGCGTCACGAGGCGAAATTTTATCATGCAACGTATCAGGGGAAGACCGACACGGGACAACTCGAATTGTGGCTGGGGGACTGGGGGACCAGTGTGTATGGCACCCAGGAGGAATGCCATATTGCCCCAACTATGGCATTTCTGCACACATACCAGGCGGTGCCGGTGACACATGGCAACCTGATGCCGATCGAAGAGTTCTGGGACAAAGAAGAAATCTTTTATTGCCGGGCCTTGCTAGAAGATACCACCTGGATAATGAGGATCTGGGGCAGACCTAGCAATTGGGCCTCGTTCTCGCGGATCTCTACCTCGAGAACGCGGGCCTAAATCAAGGGAAAAGTCTGGCGGAGATTTTCCATCAACATGGGAGCAACACGAAGAACGGCAAACATGCGTCCACCGACAATGGACAATAAGGGTTGCCGGTTTGGAGAGGTTACGTATCACCGAGAGGTCGAGGAAAAATGGGCAGCAACAACAACGCCGACAACGCCGACAACACCGACAACGCTGACAACAACGATAATGCAACGATCACGATCAGCGACGATGGCAGTGGTGGAGATCTGGAGAGCGAAATGGACGACGATGAAGACGACGACGACGACGAGACCCTAGTTAACACCAACCTAGACAACGAGTACGACAGCGACGAGGAGAAATTTTGGCGGGATATGGGGCTGCGCGACCACATTGAGAGCGAGTCCTCCAGCAACGATGAGAGCAGCATCGTTTCAGTATAAATAAAAACCCCGAAAAACCAAAAAGCGTATTGAAAAATTATTTCCGAGCGATGGGCAGCGGCCCTACAAAAACGCGAGCGATTAGATTAAAGAGGGGCGGGGGGTGGGGGGGGGGCATATAGAACGAGAACGATTGGAAGCCAACCAACAAGAAAGGAAAACGAGCAAAGGAAAACAAAACAGAGCAGTGACCTCGAAAACCCCCGAGTGCCACGTTTTATCCAATTCAAATGAACTTTTGCATTTGTGTCCGCCATATTGGATCCGCCATTTTTAATTTCGGAATTTTGAGAGCAGAATCATAATCAGCGACCTCGAAAACCCCCGAGTGCCACGTTTCATCCAATTCAAATGAACTTTTGCATTTGTGTCCGCCACATTGGATCCGCCATTTTGAAATTCGGAATTTTGAAAGCAGAATCATAATCAGCGACCTCGAAAACCTCCGAGTGCCACGTTTTAT
Source organism: Ophion obscuratus (assembly GCA_964007375.1). Lineage (NCBI taxonomy): Eukaryota > Metazoa > Arthropoda > Insecta > Hymenoptera > Ichneumonidae > Ophion > Ophion obscuratus. Next base: position 22,402,075 of record OZ023316.1, read on the forward strand.
CCAATTCAAATGAACTTTTTCCTTTGTGTCTGTCATATTGCATCCGCCATTTTAAATTTCGGAATTTTGAGAGCAGAATCATAATCAGCGACCTCGAAAACCCCCGAGTGCCACGTTTTATCCAATTCAAATGAACTTTTGCATTTGTGTCCGCCATATTGGATCCGCCATTTTGAATTTCGGAATTTCGAGAGCAGAATCATAATCAGAGACCTCGAAAACCCCCGAGTGCCACGTTTTATCAAATTCAAATGAACTTTTGCATTTGTGTCCGCCATATTGGATCCGCCATTTTTAATTTCGGAATTTTGAGAGCAATATCATATTCAGCGACCTCGAAAACCCCCGAGTGCCATGTTTTATCCAATTCAAATGAACTTTTGCATTTGTGTCCGCTATATTGGATCCGCCATTTTTAATTTCAGAATTTTGAGAGCAGAATCATAATCAGCGACCTCGAAAACCCCCGAGTGCCACGTTTTATCCAATTCAAATGAACTTTTGCATTTGTGTCCGCCATATTGGATCGGCCATTTTGAATTTAGGAATTTTGAGAACAGAATAGTAATCAGCGACCTCAAAAACCTCCGAGTACCAATTTTCGTCCAAATCCAACTACTCTTCATTTGGGACACCGAGCGTGAAATTTTTCGTGTCACTCAGGGGGTGAAAAGCGCCATTTTGGGGGTGAAAATGTTGACAACGACGAATTAAAAAAATTGATTGTTCAATCGTCACTATTCTATGCACCCATGGTTGAAACAAAACCGGACTTTTCAACGGCTTCGAGGTGAAAAAAAAAATTTTGAAAAAAAGTATCATCGATTTTTTCTGTTTTTTTTTTGTTTACAAGCCGCCATATTTTTTTTCCTAATGGACAAAACCCGATTTTGACCCCAGATTCTGAAAGAGCACCCCCGAAAATACTAGGGAATGTATCTCTTCATTTTTTATGATTTTTTTTATATAATAAAAATCGGGCTTGAACAACTCGGTTAACACAAAGTTGAGCTACTTGAGACGCGTTTATTCAAATGATCGTCGAACAGAGATTCGGTGTAATACAAATTCGATGACTTACTGACTAACTTAGCTTAGATTCGTTGCATTCTATAGAAGTAGGGCCTGAGAAAATTGAGGTAGTGGGAGGAAGGGCCGACGTGACGCTCGGGTCGTCGTTCGAGAATTTTCCATTGGAGGGAAGGGTCTACGTGATGTTTGGAGTGTTGTCCGAAAGAGTTTCCGAGAAATACGAGGGTGGGGTGAAAAGTTTCCGGCCTGACCAAGAGATGGTGCCACTAGGTCTAGTTTTGGAGCGGCGTCCTACAGTACCATTCCTACCGAGCTTGTATATACAGTTTCAGTCCAATCGCTACGTTAGGTTGCGTTTGAGAGCACATTGCGCGAGACGCTTCCGTTGTTTTCGTAAAAATGGAAAAATTGGAAAAACGTGCTGTCATCAAATACTTCCATTTAAAAGGTTTTACACCAAAACAAATAAAAGAAGAGATGGATTCAACACTAGGAGACTCCTCCCCATCATATTCAACTATTAAGCAGTGGGTTTCTGAATTTAAAATGGGTCGTGTGAGCACCTCTGACGAGCCTCGCTCAGGACGGCCCGTTGAAGTCACAACTTCAGAGATGATTGAAAAAATCCATAAAATAGTGTTGGAAGATCGCAGGTTGAAAGTGCATGAGATAGCTGAGACCTGTAGGATATCAGCTGAACGTGTGCGAAATATTTTGCACAACCATTTGAACATGGAAAAGCTGTGTGCAAGGTGGGTGCCGCGTTTGCTAACGCTCGACCAAAAACTGCTTCGAAAAACCATTTCTACCGACAATTTGGCGCTGTATAGGCGTAATCCAAACGAATTTTTGCGTTGATTCATAACTGTTGATGAGACATGGGTCCACCACTACACTCCTGAAAAAGATTTAAGAGCAACGAAGAAGTTATCGAAGCTGTAAGTCAGTATTTTAAGGAGCTTGACGAATCTACGTTTAAAACTGGTATAACTAAATTAGAACACCGTTATGAGAAATGTATCAGTGTTGATGGAGATTATGTTGAAAAATAAAGCAAAAAAAAATTTTAAAACATGGTTTTTCTTGGTCAGGCCGGAAACTTTTCACCCCACCCTCGTACAGCTGCATCGAGCGGAAATAGTCTAACACGATCGTTGGAAGAAAAATATGGCCCTTCTAATCTTTGAGTCGGACTCTTCGTAGGGATGTAGGCGGATGCTATAAATTTGGGAGATCAAGTCGGACCGTGAGAAAAAGAAAAGTGAAAAGTTCCCAGAGTATATTACACCTTCCCCCTAATTTAAGAAAATTCACGCCCAAAAAAAAAGTGAATTATCGCTAAGCTTTAAGGTTAGTAGATCGACGGCGACCTGTTGGTTTTGCAATATGTTTGGTATTACGGTTTCCAGTAAATTCTAACATGGAGCATTCTTCCCTGTCGTAGTTAACGTGGTAGTCTACGTGTTCGTTATTCTGATGAAAACAGTTATTGTAAACGTTAATGCAAGGGGAGAATGTTGCTCTGAACATTTTGGTAATGAGATTGGATAAACATCCACATAATCCGCATCTGAACATAAGGTATAAGAGGACAACGGCAGTGCAACTGTAACCGACATATCTGATGCCTTCGTAAATAGTTTCGACAAATGTTTTAGTCCGTTTACGTTGTCCAATCTTTTCTGCTTTGTCTGAAATCTCGTCTAAAGTTTGTCCAAGAGCTTTGAGTTGAGTAAGGTTAACGTGTGTAGGCCGTCCTAATGTTTTCAGCTGAATGTCTTCAAGAAACACTGAATGGTTCCGGAGGATCTCTTCAAGATTAGGAACTTTGAGTGTCTTATTGAGGATGATGTCAGTCGCTTGAGTGATCTTCTTGTTGTAGCTAGGTCTTACAAAGACGTGTTCAGTATGCCCAACACAATTACCAGTCATTGTTATTTTGTTAATACCGCGCAGTAGTGCTTGATGTGTTTCGTGATCGTCACAGCTAATGTAGAGCGTTTCGTCATGTGGGGATGTGACGATCCAAGAATTTCCTGATTTCAACTGAATCCACAAGGATTTAACTAGATTTATGTAAAGTATTTGGCATTGAGCGTCGGATATGTCCGTCGGTTTTTGGAGGATTACTGCTTCGCAGCTATTGGGATCGTGCACAAAATAATCGGGATTTGTACGTTTGCACAAACGTCTTGACCCTTACAGTGATCGAGATTTTCTTCATTACTTGGAATGAACATTGTTTGGGCTGCATTGATAATTACCAACGTGTCAGGAGACTTCACATAGTAAAAGGTGCTTGAGGTTCCCTTTCGCTTAGGGATGGGGATAATGCGGAAAACGTCAAGCAGGTTATTTTCTATTACTGGTACCTTAATTACATAAGTAAAACAATTATCTTTTAGCATAACGCTTACATCGCTAATTCCAATAATTGCCGCAAAAGCAGACTCTTCTAGAGGTGTAGGTGGAACGTTACTGGATGAGACTTGTCCCCGAATTGTTTTTAGTGCTTCGATCAAGTCGGCAGGATTGAGAATTTGGGGATGGATTATTCCTTGTTTGCCATCATTTACTGCATTCAAGACATTATTGATGCATTCACTATATTCGTCTGTAAGAGTCTCTAGGAGGGTAACTTGTGCGCTAATTTTGATATCTCTGGTATTATCAGCTACCGCAAAATTTACTTTTGCATACGAATTGAACAGTTGTTGATTTTCAGTGCGCAATTCTTCCATAGCTTTAGAAAGGCTAGATGCTATTCCCTTAACTACTGCTGCTTGATTGCTAATTAGGGTACTCATTTTTTTATTATCAGCGTGAAGTTTATCGATCTCATCATTATAATATTCGGTGTCGGAATTTCCTAGAGTTCCAAACAGGATTTTACTTATATCCCCAATAAAGTTAAATACACCTCTTTTAAATCGGGGTTTGTAATCAATAATGTTCATTAGCCGAGATCTTCTAGCATCTATTCTATTTAACCTCTGTCGAAGTGTTTCGATTGATGCGGATTCCGAACAGTTATTTTTTTCCTCGGCTCCGTTGCAGATCGTCGATAAGCTCAGCGCAGCTCGCACCAGCTCGTCCCGTTGTAGATTTATTTCGGTGAGGTCGACGTAGTTGACTACTGTCCAGGTTTGATGATAGATTACCACGTTTCCTAAGTTTTCCATGTATACGGCGCCTTCAAGCGGTTCCACCCTTAATGCGTCTGTTTTGACGGACGTTACGAAGAGGGGAAGAAGTAACAGCGACATAATTCCTGCACAGAGTTTTTTTCATTAGTTTCTATGATAAGGTTTTAATTTGTTAACGTGGATTAATTTTTTTCTGTTGTTTAGTAATATTTCGTAGTTGGCGTCCGATGTTTGCTCTAGTATGATGGCAGGTCCTTCCCACTTTGGGGCAAGGGGTGTCTTGTCTTTCTCTTGAGCAACGAGGACTTCGTCGCTCTTTGTGAAAATGGATACAGGACGGTGTATGCGAGCGTCCTGGACTGCCTTGTAGTGTTCTTTAGCAGCGATTAGATTGTCGCGGCCTCTTTTTACGATACGTTCGTGATCAGCGCGTAGTCCTTCGAAGTATTGGTCGATTGTTACACTGGTCCTTTGAACTGGCAGGTTATTTGGGATGTTGGGTTTCCTTCCAAATTGCATTTCGAACGGTGTTAATACTGTTCCTTCGTGTTTTGCTGTATTGTACGCCATAGAAACAAATTTCAACTTTTTATCCCATTCTCCTTGACGATCGTGGACCAATGCTTTGATTTGTTCCTTAATTTGTTCCTTAATTGAACGAGCACATGCGCCGGCATGTGCTCGTTCAAGGCTTCCGTTACTCTGAGGGTGGAACGTTGTCGTTGTTATGTGTGAGATCTTGAAAAGTTTTTCCAGATGTTTGAACGTCTGGCTAATAAAGTTTCGTCCACCATCAGTTAGAATAATCTTTGGGGCTCCGTGAATGTAAATGAAATTATCCACCAATGCAGTTACCGTGGATTGAGCGTCCTGTGATTTTAAAGGGATCAGCGTAATGTATTTCGTCAGCTGATCTTGTACAGAGAGGATGTACTTGTGCCCCTCATAAGTTTCAGGTAGCGGATCCACAAGGTCTAATGCGATTTTTTCATTGGGTTTTTCCGGTGTATCTGTAATTATTGTTTCTGCTCGCGGTTGTGTTCGCACGAGCTTGATCCTCTGGCACGTCTCGCATTTACGGATGTAATCTTTGATGTCCCTTTTAAGGTTCGGCCAGGTAGCAATAGCCTTCACTCGATCGAGGGTTTTCGCTACTCCGAAATGACCCGTGGTATTTGTGCCATGGTGTTGTTTTATGATGTCCATCCGTTCTTCTTCTGTACCTGGCTCGTAGATTTCCGTGTCATAAAGGTAGAGAAGGGGTCGCTCTATTTTCTTCGACCAAATAAATGAGATCATCTGCTTAATTACCATTTTTGTAACTGGATTTTCGCTTAGTTGTTGGCACCCTAAATAAATCTTCGTAGGTCCATTAATCATGGATAGTTTTTCGGCTAATGAGTTGTACCATTCGATCTCATCTGCTGTGAAATCAAGGTGCAATTCGTCTTCACTGTCTCCAGGCTGACCTGTGATTTTGATCCTTGATATGTTCCTGGGTGGTGTCTCCTCCAAAATTTCGGGAACTTGTGGAATTTCCTTCGATAATTCGAATTCGATGTAAAAGGGGAAATTCTCGTTTTGCGTTTCTTGATCATTATTTCTCTCCGCTGCGTTGTTAGTTTTTTCTGCAATGACGATTTCTTATTGATTTCTTAACTGCTCATTTATGGGATTGTTGCGTTTTCCTTGACGTGTAGTTACCGGGTATATCCGCGATAAGGCGTCGGCGTTAGAGTTTAACGTCCCTTTCTTATAAACAGCATCGTACTCATATTCCTCGAGTTTCAAGCGAAGTCTCATTAGGCGACTATTTGTTGGGGGATTCGAGGTTCTGAGAATCCATATCAGCGGCTTGTGATCCATAACGATTTGAAATTTTTTTCCATACAAATACTGTCGGAAATGTTTCACGGCCCAGGCTATTGCCAACATTTCTTTCTCCGTAGTGGAATAGCGTTGTTCAGCCTTGTTGAGAGTGCGTGATGCATAGGCGACTGGTCGATCCTTTCCGAGGGATCCTTGAGATAGGACAGCGCCTATCGCATGGTTACTAGCGTCGGTGGTGAGCACAAAAGATTCCTTGAAATCTGGGTACTGAAGGACAGGTGACGATACGAGTGTTGTACGTAGTAAATTGAAAGCCTCTTCTTGTTTATCAGTCCATGCCCATGTTGTTTCTTTCTTCAGAAGCTCCGTAAGGGGCTTTGCTATTTTGCTGAAATCTTTTATAAATTTGCGGTAATATCCAGCCAACCCCAAGAACTGTTTGATTTGCTTTTGGTCTCGTGGTTTCGAGAAGTTCTCTACCGCATCTGTCTTCTTCGGGTTTGGTTTTACTCCTTCTTCGGAGATGATGAGTCCCAGAAATTCCAATTCTGGTCGCAGGAATTCGCATTTAAGAGGCTGTAGTCTTAAATCCGATTCGCGGAGGCGAGTTAAAACATCTATCATTTTTTTGATGTGTTCCTCGATTGTTTGCCTGTAAATTATTATGTCATCGAGGTATACGAAGCATGTGTTTCCGATTAGTCCTCGCAACGCGTTATTCATCATGCGTTAGAACGTTGCGGGTGCGTTCTTTAATCCAAATGGCATTCTGTTGTAATGGTAGTGGCCCGATGGTGTAGAAAACGCTGTCTTTTGCTTATCACGTTCGTCCATTAGAATTTGGTGAAATCCTGACGCTAGATCAAAAGTGGAGAAATATTTTGCTCGGCCTAATTGATCCAATATTTCGTCGATGCATGGGAGAAGATAGGCATCGTGAGTAGTTTTTTCGTTTAATTTTCGGAAGTCAATCACGATTCTCCATTTTTGTTTTCCTGAGGCATCAGATTTCTTTGGTACAACCCAAGTAGGTGAGTTGTATGGCGAGTCACTCGGCTCTACTAACACTTTCTCCAGCATTTCGTTTACCTGCCTGTCGATTTCTTCCTTGTGAACCGGCGGGTACCTGTATTGTTTAATGTTCACGGGCATATCGTCGCTCGTGATGATGCGATGTTTGACCATCTTTGTACCTGGGAGTGGGTCTCCAGGTAGGGCAAATACATCGGGAAAACTAGAAACGATGTCCCAAACCTTTTCTGCTTGATCTGGCGGGACGTGCTCGAGTCGAACGTTTTCTTTCAATGTGTGAATGCGTTCGGCGGAATTCGTAATTTCTATAGCATTGACACGAGCTACATCCTTCGGTGCATCTTGGTGCTCCTCCTCAGGCGAACAGGCGGTTTCCCCCAAAGGAATGCCCTGCAGCTGGTCAATCGTAACCATGATCGGTTCTTCCGAGTCATTCATAAGTGGTACTCGGGTTTCGTAATCCTTGGCTTGAAAGACGCAAGGCACTACTGCTTCTGGATTGTTCTCATCTGTGACGGCTGCTCCATTTTCGATATCTGTACGAACCGTGATGAAATAGATGGTTCGTGGTGGAGTAGTGACGGATACCTTCTCGAATTCAAACTGTTCGTCGTCGAACATCAAATAATTTTCTCTTCCGATACCGATGCACGTTTGGTATTTTTCCATGAATGGAATGCCGATCAACCCATCTTCGTCTAATGGGAAGTCATTGGGAACAACGTGAAAGATGTGAGTCTTTCCTCGAAATTCTTGTTTGGCAGCGAACAACGATTCATGTCGTTCATTGCCCATAGACAACGGTGTTTTGATATTCCGATTTATCTGCGATCCTTTCGTTAACATGCTGATTTTTATTAAATTTATCGCAGATCCGGTATCTAGGAGAAAACTGCCTATTCTGCTGGCTGTTCGTGTGGGAAGTTTGACCACTCGTTTAGTGGATCCGATGGCATTGACTCGTGGGGAATTTCTTGAGTCGCGATAGTTGCTTCCTCTCCTGGTATGTGATTCACAGTTCGTATAGGTGGATGGTTGTGTGTTTGTCCATTTCGAAAACCCGATTGTTGTTGCCATGCCTTTGGCGAAGATTGTATATCGTACAATTTTTTACGACAATCGCGGTCCAGATGTCCTATTTTATTACAGTATCGGCAAACAACTGGTGGACGTTGCGTACTGGGCAAGGTTCTTAGAATTTTTTGGAAGGGTGTCTTGTGGGTATCCGAGCTACCTGCGCCCGTGTCCGTCAGGGTAAGGTTACGCGTCATCATTTTCCGAGTATAATCGGAAGCCTCTGCGGCTTGCGCTCGAGCAATTGCCATACGAATATTGTCAGGCCTTTGCGCACGTACTTCAGTGGATATTTCTTTCTTTAATCCTAACAGGTACTGGTCTAACCCTTGTTGCCGTTCATACTCTACAATGAAACGCCTTTTTGTTTCATCTGGTGTTGAATTAGCTAATTCCGTGAGCAGCTGATTTTGTACTTCCAAAAATCGGTTTGTGAACTTTGAAACGGTTTCGGTTTTCTGTTGGAACATTCGCGATCTTTTATCTCGCCAAACACTGACCGGTTGCAAGTTTCCGAAGAGGATTCGTAGACACTCGTAGAGTTGTTCGTAGGTGTTCGTTTCATATTCTTGAATTCCTCTTGCCACATCTCCTACTATTTTTTTTTGTAATTATCAATCGACGGAGGTAATCCGATCGGCTGACTTGCGATCTTACATCTTTGATTGAAGCAATAAAAGTTTCGACTCCCAAGGATTTACCATTAAATTCGCGGATTGATTCGAGAGCTTCTTTTGGTGTTAGCTCTTCAAAAGAATCTTCGGATATTGTGGGCACATTACGCATGGCATTGTCTTCCATTTCGACTTGCGAGTCCGAGTCTTTTATTCGATTAAATCAGCCGTTTTGATGGCTGCGTTTACGTTCGATAGCGACATTTCGCTGTGATCTATTGAGTCAGTCTCGGAATCGGTCGTTATAACCTTTGATTCACGGTAACGAGTAAATGAGTCTTTACTCACCGATTCCTTTTGTGAATCCAGTTTCAGACGTGGCCTCTCGTAGACTCGGTGTGTCGTCGATCGGTCCTATGTTCCCAGCGTTGATAGTCAGGCAACCCCACACTTAGCACCAATTGTAATGTCGGTTCGATGGGTTTGGTTGGTTTTTATTTTTAACGAGCTATCTGACTCCCTACAGAACTCGGTTTTAGGACGGAACAACTCGGTTAACACAAAGTTGAGCTACTTGAGATGCGTTTATTCAAATGATCGTCGAACAGATTCGGTGTGATACAAATTCGATGACTACTGACTAACTTAGCTTAGATTCGTCGCATTTTATAGAAGTAGGGCCTGAGAAAATTGAGGTAGTGGGAGGAAGGGCCGACGTGACGCTCGGGTCGTCGTTCGAGAATTGTCCATTGGAGGGAAGGGCCTACGTGATGTTTGGAGTGTTGTCCGAAAGAGTTTCCGAGAAATACAGCTGCATCGAGCGGAAATAGTCTAACACGATCGTAGGAAGAAAAATATGGCCCTTCTAATCTTTGAGTCGGACTCTTCGTAGGGATGTAGGCGGATGCAATAAATTTGGGAGATCAAGTCGGACCGTGAGAAAAGGAAAAGTTCCCAGAGTATATTACAATATATATATATATATATATGTGTGTGTGTGTGCGTGTGTGTGTGTGTGTGCGCGCGCGCGCATATTTACGTTTACACTCGCGCGCGCGCATACACACACTAAACAGGTATGTGTCAATAGACTTATAAGATATACATTATTGAGTAATACAAAAATGAATTTTTTATAACATTATATATTTTTAATTTACATTAATAACATACGAATATATTCTGTATGTTAAATTTTAAACTGGAATATCTTTAATGGTCGTATGACAAACACAAGAAGAAACATCCAATAACATCTATTTTTATTTTCCATTACCAAGATAAAAGTAGACATGATGAATTTAAGGCTATGTGCCACACGCCAGAAAATTTCGACGCAGCCTCTCGTTACGTCGGTAGCGCAGATCTCGTAGTTTTTAGCTACGAGTCGCTACCGACGGACACCGCAGCGATCGCGAATTCGGTCTCGATGCTTCGCACGGGGACGAAGAGTCGAAGCCAAATAGACGACGATCGCTGAGCGCGAGCGCGCGTGTGTGTGTGTGTTTGCTACGCCGACCGCGTTGCAGAAAGAACGAATCCGTTCTCGCACGCCGTTCGGTCGTACGCAAGCACCTTACATCTATGTGCGTGTCACACAATTCACACAACTATGCGTAGCGACCACGGTACGCTTGTATTGAAAGCATGCGCTCGCTCCGCAGGAGAGCGGTGAAACTTTGTTGCATTTTACATTGTAAATGCAGCCATTAAATCGATTTTTTTTCGAAGACGGCCACAACCAAAAGACTCAGGCATTTCCCCATACTTTTTTAATTCATCGTTAACGATTTTGATCCCTGCCAAAATTTCGAACGACCGAAAATGCTTAAAACACACTCCACAAAAGAATGGTAAATTTTTGCAATGCTCATTATTTAAACAAATGCGTTTTGCATTTTATCTCTGCCAGGGTTCATATTTGGCAGCATTTTTGCTGGTCAGCTTCTCGAACAATCAAGATCGTTAGCCTCGCTCTGCGAAAGAGCGGTGAAATTTTGCGATAGCGCATTGTTTAAACAAATGCCCTCAAATCGATTTTTTTGTTGACGGCGGTCATTGGTGGAAATTTCTTTATGGTTGAACTTTCTAGCAAATAGGGTTTGCTACCGACTCGTATGGTGGAAGGGTGCTAGCATTTCTCCACTCTTTTTTAATTAATTTAAACAAATAAGCTCGAAGACTATTTGGCATCTCGATGTCGCTCATCATCGACGAATTCGATCTCTGCTAAAATCTCGAGTCACGACCGAGATCGCTCGAGACTCACTCTACAAAAGAGTTGTAAAATTTTACAATGTTCTTTGTAAGGCAGGTTGTCTGCGGCCGAGCAAATTCGCGAGCGAACGAAATCGACCGGTTCTCACTCTGCGAAAGAGTGGTAAAATGTTATTGTTAGTGCAAAAAAAAAAATACGTTTAGCATTTTTTCTCTTTGCCGGAATTCATCTTCGGCAGTTTTCTCCAAGGATCGAATTTTCTAGCAATGACGATCGGAGAAGTCTCGCTCTACAGAAAAGCGGTAAAATTTTACTATCGCGAATTGTTTAGAGGTCATCGGTGTAAAATTTTCGAAAAATCGTTTTGTTGGAAGCACTTTTAAAAAATCCTTGGAAACTTAAAAAAATTTACAATGCTCTTTGTTTAAGGGGGGATTGTCTTTTTTTTCGCAAAATTTACCGCTTTTTGGGAATTTTTTTGTGAAGAAAGTATACAACGCCAAACTTGTGAAACCTGGCATATAGTTTTATTGATCTGTTTACTACATACAAAAAAAATTTTAAACAATTTCATCAAAAAATCCGCCTCCCACCCCCCTCGACGCGCGATGGTCCTTTTTTGATGGTGTGCACGATTACAGCCTTCACGTTCATCCTGCAACAAAAACCCAAAAAGCATTTTACTTTAGACACATATAGCTATCGTTCGATGAAGGGAAAAAAAATTGACGATTTGGTGACGTTTTGAACTTGAAGTATCGATTTTACGAAAAAAATTGATTGATTTTTTGTTATAAATAAAAAACTATTAAACGTATTGCTTTTTTGCTTCATCAAACGATAAAAGGATGTCAGCTGAGCATTCTGTCCAAATTTGAAGGCAATCGGTTGAATAGTTTTTGAGAAATCGTGCACACCATCAAAAAAGGACCATCGCGCGTCGAGGGGGGTGGGAGGCGGATTTTTTGATGAAATTGTTTAAAAAAAATTTTGTACGTAGTAAACAGATCAATAAAACTATATGCCAAGTTTCACAAGTTTTCCGTTGTATACTTTCTTCACAAAAAATTTCCCAAAAAGCGGTAAATTTTGCGAAAAAAAAGACAATCCCCCCTTAAACAATTGCGATCAGCATTTTTTTCTCTGCCATGGCTTACTTCGGCAGGTTGTCCGCGGCCGACCAAATTCGCGAGCGAACGAGATCGACCGGGTCTCACTCTGCGAAAGAGTGGTGACATTTTATTATTACTAAATTATTACTAATTATGCTAAAAAATACGTTTAACATTTTTCTCTCTGCCGGAATACATCTACGGCGGGTTTCTCCAAGGATCGAATTTTCTAGCAATGACGATTAGAGAAGTCTCGCTCTACAGAAGAGCGGTAAAATTTCACTATCGCGAATTGTTTAGAGGTCATCGGTGTAAAATTTTCGAAAAATCGTTTTGTTGGAAGCACTTTTAAAAAATCCTTGGAAACTTAAAAAGAAATTACAATGCTCTTTGTTTAAACAATTGCGATCGGCATTTTTTTCTCTGCCATGGCTTGCTTCGGCAGGATGTCCGCGGCCGACCAAATTCGCGAGCGAACGAGATCGACCGGGTCTCACTCTGCGAAAGAGTGGTAAAATTTTATTATTACTAAATTATTACTAATTATGCTAAAAAAATACGTTTAGCATTTTTTCTCTCTGCCGGAATTCATCTTCGGCAGGTTTCTCCAAGGATCGAATTTTCTAGCAATGACGATCGGAGAAGTCTCGCTCTACAGAAGAGCGGTAAAATTTTACTATCGCGAATTGGTTAGAGGTCATCGGTATAAAATTTTCGAAAAATCGTTTTGTTGGAAGCACTGTTAAAAAATCTTTGGAAACTTTAAAAAATTTACAATGCTCTTTGTTTAAACAATTGCGAGCGGCATTTTTTTCTCTGCCATGGCTTATCTTCGGCAGGTTGTCTGCGGCCGACCAAATTCGCGAGCAAACGAGATCGATCGGGTCTCACTCTGCGAAAGAGTGATAAAATTTTATTATTACTAAATTATTACTAATTATGCTAAAAAAAATTCGTTTAGCATTTTTTCTGTCTGCCGGAATTCATCTTCGGCAGGTTTCTCCAAAGATCGAATTTTCTAGCAATGACGATCGGAGAAGTCTCGCTCTACAGAAGAGCGGTAAAATTTTACTATCGCGAATTGTTTAGAGGTCATCGGTGTAAAATTTTACAAAAATCGTTTTGTTTGAAACACTTTTAAGAAATCCTTGGGACCTTAAAAAATATGATGCATATTCCTTTGTAGCTGAAAAAAACCATTATAAAGTGGTTTTCGAGCTATTTTTTAAGGAAGTCTCCGCCGCTGAAAACCATCTTTGGTCATGTCTCATGCCGGTAGGCGCAGTTTTCACTTCTTGTAAGCCTATTGTGGGGACAAAGTCACCGACTAAAAATAGTTTTATTTTCGACCAATGGGTGGCATTCGATTACGGGAAAGAAAACTTGTTCAGCTGTAGCGTCTTTGAAACTGTTGACTTCAAACATGTTTTTTTCAAAACCATGTTTTCGATATCGGGACGGAGCAAAACTCAAACAATGTTCAACCAATCGGCTTGAAATTTTAAATTTTCTTAGATTGCTTTAACAGTCAAGGACGAGCGCTTTTTTTCGATTGACTGAAAATTGTAAAAAATATATCACTTTTTATACCCAACCCCAGAAAATAAAGATACAGAAAATTTATTTATTTTTTAAAGTGTTTTTGAAAAGCTGTATCAATGTTAAAAATAGTCGTATCAAGATGAAAAAGAAAAACATTATTACGCTTCAAGTTTCTAGTTTGAAATCTTTTGGCAACATAATTTTGTGAGGTATGGTTATCGCGCAATTATAAGAGATAGCGAGAAAATTATTTTGCCAATTTTATTTTTTCAAGAGATTTTTCACAGTAAAATCAATGCATAGGTCCGTTAGCTTGTTTATTCAGTTCCAATTTGGTTTTTTCGTGGTCTCTCTATGTCAAATTTTTGCTGACATATCCGACTTATAATAAAACATGTTCCTTTCGTGTTTGATCAATGATATCACAGCAACCAATGATCGCACAGGAAATTATTGGGCAGCTTTAAAAACTTGAATCAATTTCGTACAAGACCCTTTCGTTGATTTTTGAGAAAGAAATCATGTTTTCACCATTAACAGTAGTTTGAAAAATAGGACAAAAAATGACATTTTATGGTTTTTCAATAAATCTACCACTGCGTTGCAAATTTTGATGCAAAGACTAATGTTACCGCGTTTTTTTCAGCTCGATTTACTCCCAATAGACGTGTAAATTTTCAAATTGATCCATCGACCCGTTTTTCCGAAACGATCGATCCAAGTTTTACAAAAGAATTAAAGGAACAAGTGTTCCTAAACATCGTGTAATCATGATCAAAATGAAAACACCCATTTTCTTTGACTATTTTTATAAGTTTGCAGCAGTTGCTTGTTAAATTTAAGAAAAAAAAAAATGAGAAATTAAAAAAAATTGTAATCTGTTTAAATTTGTAACATTTTTCAGGAAACAATGGTGACTCGTTGTTGCCACGCTTCGGCTTTTGCGCACCATAATTTCACACATCTTTAATTGCATTGATTAAAAGTTGATCCCCCCAAGCAGTATTCACTAGTCGATCTGAGAACTTGTATGCCATTAACTGTAGATATTTTCTGCGAAGGTTATCAGGTATACAAAAAACACTTTTTTCAAAAATGATCTCTTGTTTGGAAGGAAAAACCAATGAAATTTTTTTTCAAAAACTAATCTTTTTTTGGTACATTTTTTCTACGTTTTGGTAAAAAAAAAATGAATCTAATGTTTTTATAAACTCTCATTTTTTTTCAATTTTTGATCATGCCTAGGTTTGAAAAAAAGATTGTTTTCCATAACCCTAATAACCTTCGTAGAAAATACTGAGAATGAATTGCATAAATGTTCTCAGATCGACTATTAAATAAAGTGAAATTAAAGTGCGCAAAGGCCGAATCGTGTAAAAAATGAGTCAGTATTGTTTCCTGAAATATTTTACAAATTAAAAAAAATGTTAATCTCTCGATTTTTTTTCTTATATTGTATTTAACAAGCAACTAGTGCCAAGTTGTAAAAATAGTCGAAGAAAATTAGTATTTTTATTTTGATGATGATTACAAGATGTTTAGGAATAATACACTTGTCCCTTTAATTTTTTTGTCAAACTTCGATTAACTTTTGATAGAAAACGGTTCGATGAATCAATTTGCAGACTAACAGGGGTATTGGGAGTAAATCGAGCTGAAAAAAAAACGCGGCAATATTAGTCTTTGCATCAATATTTGCAACGCAGTGGTAGATTTATTGAAAATTCAGAAAAAGTAATTTTTTGTCCTTCACCAAATAACGGTGCCAAAAAACCAAATAACACAAAAATCAACGGGGGGGGCTGGCAGGAAATTTATTCGACTTTTCAAAGCTGCCCTCTAATTCCCATTGCGATAATTGGTTGCTTAGATATTGATAATCAAAGACAAAAGGATCTTTTTTCATTCGAAGTCGGATATCTCAGCAGAAAAATTGACGTAGAGAGATAAAAAGCAAATTAAAGCTGAATAAACAAGCTAACTAATCTATACATTGAGTTAACTGAAACACAATTCCTTAGTCCGATGACCCCTGAAAAATAAAAACAAATTTGGAATTTTTTTCTGCCGGTATTTCTTATGATTGCGCGATAGCCGTAAATCACAATTTTTTTTGCCAAAAGATCTTGAAACTATCATCTTGAAACTTCAAAAGGCTTTTTTCATCTCGATGCGACAATTTTTCACATAGACACAGCGCTTGAAAAAACGCCAAATAATGAGGAAATTTTATTCTTGTAATTTTTGGACTCGTATATAAAAAGTATGGTTCAAAATACGACCTTTTTTTAACTCGTCTCTTTTCTTTAAGTATTTTGAAGTTTCCCCTCATTTGACTGCTAAAACGAACGTAATAAACGAAAATATTTTAGTCTTAGTTCCACGATTAAATTTACGATAGTTCTACTGCGTTCCACGGAGAGGGTATGAGGTTGAAGTTTGCAACGTTGGAACGCAATAAAAATTAAAATTTGTGAAGTCCTTATTTATATTTTGGCGACCTTTGCTTACAATAATCCTCCAACCATTTTTCAAGATTGTTGGTCGCGCCTCGTTCAAAGAGACGCGACCAACAATCGTTACCGTGTACTCCGATCCAAGGGGTCATACTGTGGAATTAAAAAAAATTGTTTTTATTTTGCTTGACTTAAAAGATGCTTTGAACCATCTATAATAAGGGGAAAAAAGTTTGGTACCTGTAAAACAAGGTCCGCAGGCCAGTATGGGTCTACGATGACAGTGGCTGGCCCGTGTGCGAGACATCGACCGTTTTTCTCAAAACGGCACGCAGCATAACTTCAACAATTTTCATCATTTTCACTCCCAATTTTGGGTACATGCTTAAAATAACATTTCGAAGAGAAATAGGTACGGGACTTTCTATGAGTTATTTATAACATTAGTTACTACCAAATGATTGTCCTTTTTTCTGTCGAAAATAAAGTTTTTGGTTTAATGCTTGCCAATTACACAAAAAATAACATTGTCACAATTCTCTCCGATTTCTCTAGCTATACTCGTGTAAGTTAATAGAATTTTTTTATTTTATTCTAAAATCAAATTAGCGTCAGCTATACTGCGTGCCGCAGAGCGTCTCAAATTCAACATGCCTCGCCAGAATGGCTCCAGCGTCACATTTTGGCATAATTTTTTAATATAAATTTCATTTTGTTCACTTAAAGATATGACTAATAACGTCCTTGAATATTTATATTCTCTTATTTGTCCTTCTGCAAAAAAAAAAAAATCGCGAAATATCACTCAATTTTGGACGTTTACAGTGGTGTAAGCCCTTATGGTAAAACGAGCGTGCGCTCTTGATTTCTATCGATTTTGTTCAAATTTTAACCACACATTGTAGATATTATTATGCAAGTTTGAGTTAAATTTCAGAACAGTTGACTACTTAGATTGGGAGATAATGGATTTTTGAAGAGCTACTATTGTGTTTATGAATTTTGAAAAAAAAATATGATCAGATAGTAGTTTAGTTAGGGAACGCGTGAAAAAGATTGAATTGTCTTTACTATTCAGTTTTGCTAAAGACGTTCAGTAACGACAGAATAACTCTCGGTTAAAAATATTTATCCCCTATAATAAGAAGACATTATGCAACACCGCAGAACAGCATTGTTCAATATTTCGAGAAAAAAGTTAATTATTGTGTTCCTAAAGTTAAACACTTTTAACGTGAAGAAAAAGATTTGCGTCATAAACATTAATATTTTATATTGTTTATGTTATTACCTTGTGTCTTTTTATAGACAAAGATTTTTCACGGAAAATTACTCTGTCTAAAGGCTATAGCCGGGTAAGTAGGGAAAAATTGGCCCCGCATTTTTTCCAGCGAAATTTGGAGTATATTCTGAGGTATAAAAAAAATTAATTTTCTGAAGATTTTATGCCCGTCCACGGAATGGTTATAGAAAAATAATTTTTTTTAAATTAAAAAAAAATCCGGAAACGGTACAGTGGATCGATTTGATTTTTTTTCGTACTTGTTCCGATCAAACGTGTTACGAAATAAAATTATAGAACATCTTGCGAAAGATTAAGGTTTGAAAAAAAAATGTTCCTTGTTTTATTATTTTTTACTATAATCCACTTGGGATACAATAGCGAACATTTTTTTATATAATCTTTGGGCACCTTATCAGATTATATAATTTTTTCAAAATGATCGGTTTGGTACCCCACAGTGAAAAAAAAAGAAACACGCTTTACTGATATATTTTAGTTATATAGATATATAACTAAAATATATCAATAAAGTCTGTTTCTTTTTTTTCACTGTGGGGTACCAAACCGATCATTTTGAAAAAATTATATAATCTAATAACGTGCCCAAAGATTATATGAAAAAACATTCGTTATTTTACCCCAAGTGGATTATAGTAAAAAAAAAATAAAACAAGGAACATTATTTTTGTTAACTTTAATTTTTCGCAAGATGTTCTATAATTTTATTTCGTAACACGTTTGATCGTAATAAGTACCAAAAAAAATCGAATCGATCCGCTGAAGCGTTTCCGCGATTTTTATTATTTATTATTAAAAAAAAAAAATTCCGAAACCATTGCGTTGACGGGGATGAAATTTTCAGAAATTTTTTTTTTTTTTTTTATACCTCAGAATATACTCCTAATGTCGCTGGAGAAAATGCGGGAGCAATTTTTCCCTACTTACCCGGATATGGCATCTTCTGAAAATTTCATCCCCGTCAACGCAATGGTGTAGAAAAATGAATTATTTTTTAATAAAAAAAATAAAAATTCCGAAACGCATCAGTGGATCGATTCGATTTTTTTTTTGGTACTTGTTACGATCAAACGTGTTACGAAATAAAATTATAGAACATCTGGCGAAAGATTAAGGTTAAAAAAAATGTTCCTTGGTTTATTTTTTTACTATAATCCACTTGGGGTACAATAACGATTTTTTTTTCTTCATATAATCTGTGGCACCTTATTAGATTATATATTTTTTTCAAAATGATCGGTTTGGTACGCCACAGTGAAAAAAAAAGAAACAGACTCTATTGATATATTTTAGTTATATATCTATATAAGTAAAATATATCAATAAAGCGTGTTTCTTTTTTTTCACTGTGGCGTACCAAACCGATCATTTTGAAAAAATTATATAATCTAATAAGGTGCCCAAAGATTATAAGAAATTTTTTTCGCTATTGTACCGCAAGTGGATTATAGTAAAAAATAATAAAACAAGGAACATTATTTTCTTTCAAACCTTAATCTTTCGCAAGATGTTCTATAATTTTATTTCGTAACACGTTTGATCGAAACAAGTACGAAACAAAAATCAAAACGATCCACTGTACCGTTTCCGGAAAAAAATCTTTTTTTTTGATCCATGGTGAGATATTGTTTCTGAGCCAAGCCGAAGAGTTCAACGAGTTCCTTGAGGTCAGCCTCGCTGATGCTCTCGGAGAGATTGGAGATAGCAGTGATATCTTTGCGGACACTGGGACTCTATACCGTGGCCGCGAGGAATGACACGGTTTCTGATCCTCGGCAGTGCGTTCTTGCTGCCCTTGATAAATCCGATGGTCCATCTAGATGGTAAATCCGACACTACATCAGTTCTAGTTTCTACATGCTAGCCCAGGTACCGTACCTAGTATGTGTATGTGTACGCTATCGGTACGAGTATTAGTATGGTGAGGATACGGAACCAGTATATTTCACTATTGCACAGTATACCAATACCATACTAGTAACACGTACATTTGCGTGTAGCGGTGTACTACCATACAGAGGGTCTTCTATCTTTATACGCCATACCAATAGTACTCTCGGTGATCAGGGTGAAGCTATCAAGGAATCGCCACAGGTCCACAAATCAACCGTGTTTGAGACGTGACAGTTTTGCGTTCATAGGCAAAGGGTGTTGAACTTTCGTGCCTTATTTTGGTCGCACACTGATTAGGAAATCGAGGATTTTGAGGCGTAATGGAAATAGCTACGGATCATCGGAAAATATACTCTCTGCGATTTTTTCACGAATAAATACCGTGGTATTTCTGCAAAGAGCAAGTAAGCTTGACTTTCTTGCACCGGAGCCGTTGGCTGTTTGACACATAGGCGAGCGAGAAAACAATGCGAGGGAAGATCGTGGCAAATGACAAAGTACGTAAATTGAGGTTATGAGGTTATAGCACGTACGTACCTTGACTTCCGGCGTTTTCTCCTTCGGCTTCTCGCTGTCACTATGTTCCTCGATCTTCTTCGTGTAATCGGCCGCGGCGGTTTTCTTGTCGATTATGTCTTCGTCGGGATTTCTCGTCGGTGGTGTGCCGGCGTCCTGAGGCGCTCTTCACAGCAAAAAAAACTCACCAAAACGCGACGAAAGCAAACTCCACTCTATGACACACTAGTCACATTCTATATCACACTCTATCACACACATCGTATGATGAAATATATTGCGAACGAATGTGCGAGGTTATAGGTCCGGCTTTCGACCTGTCAAAAAATAAATTGTTCCGAAAGGAGGCGAGCGCGGTAGGTACAAACAGAACGAAGCGAGCTGCGCGCCGCCAGTGAGAATACGGATGAACTGAGCGCTCGTTCCGGTAACTGATATTTTGAGCTTTGTTGGTACATTTTTGCTATATTTATGTAAAAATTTCAAAATGCTTTTTCTCCACCATTTGTTCATGAAAACAGGTGAAACAAAGCTTAAAATGTGTACTTTTTCACGGTCCAGAGGATGACGTTCAGGAAATTACCGAAAATGCGATGCAATGGTTAATAATTCACCTTTTTTCGCAGGGTAACCACAAACTGTAATTTTTTTTTGGAAATTTTGGATAACGGAGGGCGTCATCCCCTCCGAACAAGTATCCTGCATGCACACAACAAATTTCATTCCAATCGGTTGTTCCGTTTGGGAGAATTCTTTTGTCAAAATTTCGAAACGGTCGGAGGCATGTGGCGCATCGCCTTAAAAGTAAAATAGTTTCAATGGCTCTGTTCCGTACCGAACGGTACCCCGCGTTTCCTGAGTGAATTATTAATTTGTGGGCTGCTCGGCTCGTCCCATACGGGCCCGAGTTCTCTGGGACGATAAAGGGGAGGATGCCAGAATACTTTAATGCTTCCGATTATAACGTGGTTTATTTTTTGTTAATAGTAACCGACTTACAATTTGTTGATCCCCGAACGAGTGAACACACACACACCACACACATACACACTCACTAATTTTAACAATATAGAACTGGTAGATTCGATACACAGTGATTGAACGGCGCGGCTTGAGTTATGTTTGCAATTTGATAGAATGAAATTAGACTTAAAAATTAATGCGTCTCTATCGCGTCGGTGTCGTCTACTCACAAGTCTCACAATCCTGTGCAACTATCTTTTGCACTGGGTTCACTGGGGGATACTATCCACCTCCCAAATGTAAGGGAATTATGGTTGCCGCGGAATGCTTTGTGCGCGAGTATGAATCCTTGCCCAGGAAACAACCAAGGGACGCGGTACTCGCGAGACCGTTTTGACGACCGAAGACTGACGGACGCGAACCCGTGAAGACGCGGGAGTCAAGGATCGCGACTTGCTTTCGACCGGAGTTGTACCCCAACACCAGGTTACTTCCGTGGCTAGATGGGAACTAAAAATGTTTACCCCCACCGGACCGATGCGATGTTAGCTCGGTAGCTATCACTCCGGTTCGAGTTTTTGACAACGTCCACGGAAAGTTGCTCGCTCCCGAAGTGGTTGCTCCGGCGGGGGTTTTTGACAACGTCCACGGGAGGTCGCTTGCTCGCGAAGTCCAACGGTCGAACTCCGCGGTTCAGGCAATGCTTGATCAGCGGAATTTGACCGGGTACATCCGGCCTCACTATCGGCGTTCTCACACCCGACACCGCATAGAGACACGAGGCGACAAAGTCGTCGGCAAATAATGAAAGTTAAACCCGTCAATAAAAACTCAATTATTGATATTATTAAACAAAACATTAAAAGTTTACGGAGACGTGACACCCCCCCCCCCCCCCCCCTTGAGAATAGTCAACGTCCTCGTCGACGGTTATAATTTTAAACCTAAGTATGTTAGTTTTTTTTTCTATGTCGAAAGATTACAAATATTGGCGATAGTCCGGTGGTTTCCGATGTCGTACATTCTTTTCTCGATGGCGCGCAGAGACTCCCGCAGGAAGATTCACCCTCTGCCCTTACCCGTAGGCTGGTGAGGGTAGTCGTACGCGTCGCTCTGACGCAATTCGGACGGAGTTGTAGTATTCCGGCCCCTTGTACGACTACTTCTCGCGGGGGCCTTCCGAGCATGCTATATACGAAGGGCTGTCGGGCGGGAGAAAGAGAACAGCCATCCGGATGCACTCGTGCGTTGCAATGTTGGAACGCCTTAGCCGTGGGATTCATCAACAATTGCACTTCGCAGACCTTGGATGAGAGAGCAATGTGTATCGGCGTCCCACCGAAACAGATTAGGTGGCGTCCATTCTTTCTACATCCTGAGTGATACTCCTGAGTGATACTCCTGGTCGGCGAGAAAGCTAGTCCAGAGGTCACTGGCGATGGCGATATAGGGAGCCACAGGGAGGACATGGGCAGACCCTCTCCCATTATTGTGCGCCTGCGGCGCTGGCCAGGGACGCATCCGGTAGAGGTCGTACGTATTGCGGTCAGAGTCAGATTGTACTGGCCCAGAGCAGACTGGTGGGTCAACGCTTGCAATTCCTGGTGCATCCGTGCCACGAGTTCATATACGTCGTTGACACGGTGAGTCTCCTCGGTGTGTTCTCGCTGCAGGGTTTGGAGGTGGGTGGATACGATGTGCATTTGATGTCCCACCAACTAATGGGCATCGTCCTCGTTGAGCGTCCCGAAGAGCGACTTACACTCCCGACGAATCCGAATGGAGCGGATTACTTCTTCATCGTGGTGGGGGAATGGGGCAATCGCACATCCGATCGATCGATTAATCCCCATAGCTCGCCCACAAGATGCCTCGTGTGAGTGAAGCGAGTGAGGAGGTAGTCCTTCCGCAGGTGACAGGCAAGGATAGTGTTGTGTCTTCGTACTCCCTCTTTATCTAGCCGAGCTGTTCCTCATCGTTCGGGAAGAACCCAAACAAACTTGTCAACTTCGACAATGATTGTCATGCGCCAGTCTGCCTGTTGTAGTTGTACCGGGGCTGTCCGTGATAGTGGTGATTTGATGAGCTTCTTCAATTGCCGACTCGAAGTAGGCGCAACTCAGCAGCAGCAGGACGGAGTAGAGGTTCCGCATCTAGACGCAATAGACGTTCCGGAGGTTTATTCTAATTGAATATTCCTACGCGTGCGCTAGCTTAACCTTATCGACATGTTTGCGGAATCTCTCCCCACTTTCGGTCTCCAAAATGACGTTACTCCCATCCGTGATCGACTGTACAGTATAGGGACCGTGGTATTGGCTGTCGAATTTTCCCTTACGCGGCTCCTTCAGGACGTGAACCTGATCCCCTACCTTTCCCTTGAAAGTACAGCATCCTCTGGCGTAGTAGGCCTTTGACCGTTCTTTCGAGCGGTTCAGGTTGTCCCCGGCGATCTCACGAATCTCTGATTGGCGCTTAACGAGCTCGGCGACGAAGGAGCTTAAAGTGGAGAGCCTGTCATCGGTCGGGAATTGGCTCCGCTGAGGCGCGCGTTTCCCAAACACGATTTCATGCGGCGTGAAGTTTGTTACTTCATGCACGCTCGTGTTGTAGGAAAAGTCGGCAAACGACAGTAACCGGGCCCAATCATCGTATTTGTCAACGTAGTGCTTGATGTACTCTGCTAGCACGATGTGACTTCGTTCTAACGAGCTGTTCGTCTGAGGACGATACCCCGAAGGTGTCCAATGATTCACCTTATAAATCTTTGACACTTCGTGAAGCGAGTTGCTCGTGAACGAAGTGCCTCGATCAGTTAAAATAGTTCGCGGAGTACCGAATTGGTTATAAAGGCGGCAAACAATCGCCTCCGCGATGGTTGCAGCCCTTAGATCCGATATTGGATCCGCGAGGCAGTACTTTGACAGCTGATCTTGCATTGTCAGGATATGCTTATTCCCATGCGGAGTGATAGGCAGTGGCCCGACAGTATCTAAAGATACCTTGTCGAAGGTGTCTACTGGTGTGTCCGTTATGAGCATGGGCTCGCGCGTTTTTACACGAACGAGCTTTTGCTCCTGGCAACTCTTACAGCGCCGATTAAAGTTTTGCACGTCGTTCCGCAGGGTGGGCCAGTAGAATCTTTCTCGAATCCGGCGATATTTCTTGCAAGGAACATCCTTCAGGTGTCCGCCTCCGATTTTGTTGAAACTCATATGTGTGATAGAGCATCGAATACTTTGAGACAAGTATTTTTTTATCGGCGGAAAAACGAATTTAAGGGGGGAAACCGGCCCTCAAACAAAGGCGTGTCGAGGGGTGATTTTGCAGTTTCACCCAGAAGCAATTCACCGATCTGAATGAAACAAAAACCAAAATTCTTCTAATGAAAAGTGATGAAAAATCCACTATGCAAATGTTAAGAAAAAATTTAATTAGTGGGTAGACCACTCCTCAATTTGCCTTTTTTTCACCCCACACTTAAGAGGCTTATATGCAAATTAATAAAACAGCTATTATTTCGAAGGGCAATTAAAATTAAAGTTGACGGGTTTTTGCGTTTTGGCGGCATAGCAAACTTAAGGGGATAAACCACCCCTAACATATATTTATTTATGATGGGCGTTTTTTATGTGTTTAAAGTATATCCGCTGATTTTAAATATTTCTATAAGCTACAAAGTAGTGAAGCTATGCCGGTTCCCCCCATGTAGGAATCTACTTTACCGACGGTCGGTAAGGTAGATTCCAGCAAGTCCCCAGGAATTTACCGACGACAGATTCTGACCCAAACATGGTTCCTGTGGGAATCTACCTTACCGACGGTAAATTCTGACCCAAACATGGTTCCTGTGGGAATCTACCTTACCGACATACCGACAGGAAATCGGCGGGAAATTTGAAAGACCTTTTGGCGGGAAATTCAAAAGACCGGCGGGGGGGATATCTTTTGGCGGGAAATTCAAAAGCGGAGAACTTTCGGCGGTAAATTCAGAGCGGATACTTTTCAGCAGGAAGTACGAGAAAAACGACGCTCTTGGCGGGAAATTGAAAAGACCGCGCGGAGACCTTTTGGCGGAAAATTCAAAAAAGGGGGGGCGACCTTTTTCGGCGGGAAATTCAAAAGCGGAGACTTTCGGCGGTAAATTCAAAGCGCAGATACTGTTTAGCGGGCAGTTCGAAAGAAACCTCTTGGCGGGAAATTCAAAAGAGGGGGGAGACCTTTTTCGGCAGGAAATTCAAAAGCGGAGACCTTTCGGCGGGAAATTCAAAAGCGGAGACCTTTCGACGGTAAATTCAAAGCGCGCGGATACTTTTCAGCGGGAAGTTCGAGAAAAAAACCTCTTGGCGGAAAATTGAAAGACCGCGTGCGCGAAAGTTTCAAAAGCGGAGACCTTTTCGGCGGGAAATTCAAACGGGGAGACCTTTCGGCGGGAAATTCAAACGCGCGCGGTCCGTGATACCGGCGATCAGGATACCGGCGATCAGGATACTTGATAATCGGGATTGCTGTGACACTCACGCTTAAGATGTTTATTAAGAGTTCAAGATACATTGTTTACATTCTCTTTTGAGTGGCAAAATTTTGTCTGCGTGTTCGTGGCATCGTGACACTCGCCGACTTCGGGGTCATTTTTGAGGAATTCGGGTAATTTGTCCCAGGCGAGTTCGACGCGGTGTGCAGCGAAGGTGACGATGAATTCCTTGGGTAGCTGGGCGATGTCGATGGGTTCCATGGCAGAGAGGGATCCAACTTGATGAAACAGTTTGAGCGATCGTCCAACGGACGGGAGGCTCTCTCGAAGAAACTTCCTCAACAGCAGGACATTTCGAAGTGCGCAATTGGGTGAATCGTGGTAAGGGCAGAATGCCAGCACTTTGTTGGCTCTCCTCAGCGAGGGACACGCCACGACGTCTCGTGCATCGAATCCGAAACGTTCGAGCCACTGCTGCTTCGGCTGTCCCTTCACGTAGATGGCGCTGGCGTTGTGCAGAACCGATCGGAGCACGTTCTCCACCTCACAGTAGGGTACTTCTCCCGTGCTCCAGTCGAGATGATGGTAGTTGCGTTCGAGCCAGGAATTTATGCTTTTGTACCTGGCCGGAAGATCGTACCATGGGATCGGTGGTTTGAAGAGGAAAATCAGCGGCTGCACGTCCGCATTGAGCGGAGTCACTGCCAGTTCTTTGAGTACAAACTCGTCCCGCTGGAAGCCCTGTGTATCCACCACGTACTCCATTGCGATTAATGATGACGATGAACGCTTGACTCGAACGTCATTTATAGGCGGATTCTTCATCCCCTCCACTCTAGAGGCGTTTCCTCACATCCCCACTTATGGGATTGTAGTCTACGATGCGATCGTGCAAGATCAGGCAGTAGGCTGTAGTTCCCGCGGGAAAATTGGATTGAGCCTCTAGTTCGATACGAACGTCAACCGGTGCCTGCTTGAGGGCGTCGTTCTGTCTCGAGCAGTCAATCACAATGAGTGGAGCATGCGCGATGAAGTCTGTCTTTGTCAGCATGGGTTCTGCCTCCTTGGCGTAGTACGCAGTCTGGAAGCTGGCGTACATCTCGTACAACTGAGCGTACTGGTTGCGTGACACGTCAAGATTGAGGTTACCGTAAGGGTAGCACTGCGAATTGAGGAACAGTTTCACATTGGTTATTGCGCAGTGATCGAAGCGGCTAGCGTTTGCCGTTCGAACGCCTCGTCGATTCGTTTGCAAGGCGAGAATGATGAAGCGCGGTTTCTCCAGCTGATTCGACGTCTTGACCGTCCCAACGTGTTTCGTCGTGATTGGGAGCATGGGGTATTCGTACAACTCCCACATGCGAAACGACATAGTGATGTCCTTCTCAATGTGACTGAGCAGACGTATCTTGTGCTTAGTTGACAGTATCACGTAAGGCATCAGCCCCTCTATTTTAGCGATCTCAATCTTGAATTCCTCGGTGGCGCCATTCTCGAGGGCTGTTTGAATAACTGCATTCGTGTCGTTCCGCGATCGCGTGAGAATCGGCCCGTGCTTCGTGTTAATGACGATCTTGCGTAAGTCCTCGGCGAAGCCGAGAATCATGGCGAGCGGTATGCACACATCGAAGTATCCCCTGTCGTCCGTCAGTTGCTTCGGCTCTTCGAACCAGCCAGAGTTTTCAACGCTGAACATCTGACCGGGGCTCAGTGATGCGTAGCCCTTTATGAGACTCGTCAGACCAACGTTCTTGCTTCTGTCCACCTCTATGGCATTGATCTCGTAGCGAATTTCCTCAAACAGATGCAAGATGGCGTTGTTAACGAACTGTGTAGCCGTGACGGCATTTCCGTTCGTTTTGCTGAGTCTATCGCAGACGTGTAGGGAGCTTCGCGCCGGTAGAACGCACAGGTCCTGATGCTGAATGGATATGCGAATCTCATCGCTGTTGGCGAAACTCGATGAAGTATAGGGTTGATGCGCGTGAATCTCGTAATGCGTTACGGACTCGTCAAAAACGACGGGCGAGTGCACGTTCAAGGCCTCTTCCATTCCAGCAGCAAAGTATCACGCAGGTTACTCTCTTCCACCACTAACGACAACTTTGAGTCCGAGGCTCCTCAGGAACTGAATGTTCCGACGTGTTAGCGTTTTCGACACTCGTCGACGACTGATGCTTGGGCGACATGGTAACGCGCTTTTATAGCCGACCTTGTTGTTGTTGTACACGATACCCATATCTACTTGGCTTCCTTGATGTGCAGTCTGATAGTGATGATTTCACCGCGAAAATTCACCAGTTCTCCGTCTTGATCGACTATGCGCAATTGCACGTGGTTAATGACTTTGACGGTGATCGGCAGGTAAATGACTTGCGAGGGAACTTCGATGATCTTATATCCTGGCGGTACTGCCGGGAAGAATTCGTGGATCGTGTGCGCTCTGTGCTCGTTGATGTACGCCCCGGACGTGATGTTGCACTCGACTCGCAGTGCGTTGACTCTGAGAATAGCTACCGGCAAGTCCGAGCTGTGAGTTGTATCGGGTGACAGCTCGCGCTCAGCAAAACCCAACAGGTTGGCGATGGAGTCTGCCGGTCGAAAATCCACGCTCCGGTTGCACTTGAGCAAGCTACGCAGCGTGTTGTTGTTGGGCTTGAGGTTGAGGGAGATGCCTTTTCGCCCAAGCACATCCTGCAAGTACTTCTCGATATGTTCGATCTCGTAACTTCCCGTCGGCAACGCAATCACCTCACCACCCGCGTAAAACTTGTTTTTACCGGTATCAATGTTGGGTACGGAGTTGGACGAGAGGAATTCCACTAGCCCGAGAACGTAGTTCTTGCTGGGTGAGAGTTCGATCGGCGGAAAGTACTGCGCCTCCAGTAGAGACGAGCGTCCCGACAGGCTGAGAGTCAATGACTCTTCCATGCTGATGTGTGACTGACTCCGCGTGAACTCTCACAACTGCTTATATAAGAATTTCAGACAAAGATGGCCGCACTCGTACGTGTCGAAATCCTGATATCTCGCGTGATTGTACTTGACCTCGGCGACTCCGAGGTACTTCAGGAGTTCTCGAGGTGGTGGTAGATCGCCGAAACTGTCAAAGTAGACGACGTTGTTGCCGTGCTTTCGATAGGCCACCCAGTGCGTGCCCGGTCCTTCCTTGTCGTCGAGATTTACGATAGCCGATTCGCGATAATGCGGTCCATTCCTCGGCAAATCATTTCTCATGAACACACCGCGAAAGTGCGGAACGTCCTGCGCGTATTTCAGCAGGTCGGCGTCCGTTAGAGGACGCTTGGGATAGTTGAACTTTTTTTTTTCGCCTCCACGTGTATACCAAATCCCTTTTTGTGAGGCTTGAGGTAGAGCCCCTTACCGAGAGCGATAGCTTCCATCGTCTCGTTGTGTCGGCGATTCTCTTGTAATTGACGCTCGGCGGCTGTAGCGGTATTCACAGCTTTTGCCACACCCGCAGCGCCACCTACCAGCGCTCCCGTAGCACTCAAGCCGGCAAACAAGGGAATGAGGAACGGCAAAACTCCGCCCACTTTCTCCGGGATGGGCAGTACGCGTGGCACCAACACCTTCTTCCTTCCGCCAGCTTGCTTCACAGCTTCGCGCGCCTTTGTGAGCGCCGATCGAATGACTTCGCGAGAATTACTTCCAGTCGATCGCGAGGCGGCTCTCACTATTTTGGCAAGCGCGATGAGGGGCCTCTTGTTCTTCAGCCCCATACCGAGTTTCGACTTGGCTTTCATGGTGTTTGCTACGACGTAAGCGGCAAGTTTCTCGTCAATAGCGGCGTCTCTTGCAAACACCCGCTGCCAGGCCCTATCTGCCTAAACTCGGTCGGCCGAATTGCGCGCCGCGACGTTCTCACGGTTTTGCGAGTACGCGATATCGTGCTCCTTGCAGGCTGCGTCCAGAGGATTTACACCGGAATCACTGCGAGCGACGCGTTCCGCTACCCTGACAGATCGCAACACCAAACCGATCGGTGTCAAATGACCATTTGACACCCAAAAAAAACGGTGTCGACACTGATTTGGGTGTCGCACACAAAAAAAAAAATCTGTCAACACCGATTTGGATGTCAACACAAAAAAAACGGTGTTAACACTGATCTGTACCTACGCTGGTTTGAGTGTCAACACCCACAAAAAAGGTGTCAACACGAATTTAGGTGTCGACACCCCAAAAAAACGGTTTTTAACACGGATCTGGACCTACGCTGTTTTGGGTGTCAACACCCATAAAATAGGTGTCAACACTAATTTGTGTGTCGACACACAAAAAAACGGTTTTAACACTGATCTGGACCGCGGCTGTATTGGGTGTCGACACCCAAAAAAACCGTGTCAACACGGATTTGGGTGTCAACACAAAAAAAAAACGGTGTCGACACTGATCTGGACCTACGCTGTTGTGTGTCAACACCCATAAAAAACGTTTCAACACTAATTTGCGTGTCGACACCCAAAAAAAACGGTTTTAACACTCATCTGGACCTACGCTGTTTAGAGTGTCAACACCCATAAAAAAGGTGTCAACACCCATTAAAAAAATGTGTCAAAACTAATTTGGGTGACACCAAAAAAACGGTTTTAACACTGATCTGGACTGAGGCTGTCGGGTGTCGACACCCAAAAAGACTGTGTCGACACTGAATTGTGCGTCTACGCATAAAAAAACGGTGTTGACACAGATCTTGACCTACGCCGTTTTGGGTGTCAACACCCACAAAAAAGGTGTCAACACTGATCTGCGTGTCGACACAAAAAAAACGGTGTTGACACTGATGTAGACCGAGGCTGTTTTCTGTGTCGACACCTAAATAATTTAGTATTGACACCATATTCGTGCACGTGCATGAATTCCGTATCGTTATGGCTTTTTTGAGAGTCAACACGGAAATTCTGAAAAATTACCGTGCACACGCCTTTCTACATACAATGAATACAAGCATATGTATGCCCAACTTATTTTTCAGTTTATTCTAGGATGTTGGGATGAATGAATGGAAAAAAGGAGTTTTTGGAAGGTTTAACGATTATAAGAGCAATAACATTTGAAATTATTCTTAGAACGTTTAGAAGAGCGGTACAATTTACCGACCTTTTTTATTTTACTCTTTTATGTAACAAATATTTATAATTTTATTAAGATTATAATATACGCGTACATGAATTCATGGTACATAATGTTTTATATTTTATAAATAGACACAAATTACCCAAGTTCAAGGGATTAGGGTTAATTAGTCCGTTTCCCAGGTATTGGCCATTTTTACACCGTATTCGAGGTTATCCAATCTAATTATTATAGCCGGAGCTATTATATCGTTTTTGAGAACGAATCCTCTGGTATGTGCCCTCAATTCCCGAATGTGTTTGGCTTCGCCCAATGAACCATTATTTTCGTAAAATTGAACAAATACTCCATTTATTATTTGCCCTTCGTCATTTATGAAGCTCACTATTGATAAAATTTCGGCGAAATGATCCGTGACTGTGTATATATATTTGTTGCAACTCTTGGTATTGTCACGCTCACCGTGACGACTACAGTACAAATTTCCATCTATTATCGCTCTTTTATATTCAGTCATTTTACCGCTGCACGCTTGTTGTTTATTAGTCAATACGTCATGTTGCCAACGATTAGGATCTTTCCTTGTGGACATTCAAAAACCTTGGAATTCAGCAATTTCTTGGCCGATGTCATTACTGCGAAAAGGAGGTTTTTTCCCAGTATTAAAAATAGCTATTACCTTTCTTTTGTTTCATCTGATATTGTCGGATCGTGAATTACGCATCGTGCGAAGTCGTTCAATAAATATTTGTTCATAATTCGAAGTGGTCTACCGGTAGGGCCATGCAAAAATTCTATTATTTTTTTGTTAAAAGCTTCGTATATAAACGCGCTGTGTACCCACATCGGACCTCAATCTTTAACGGTTCTTATTATGTGTCGAAGAATGTGCAAATTGTATCTCATATTGTCGCGTGTAAATAAGATTTGATATTCTTTTACGAATTGATTGGTCAATTTATCAGCGCGATTGACATTTTCTTCGCTCAACGAGTCACCGTTGAGTATATGAAGCGCTTCAGAGAGTTTGCAAAAGAGACGTAAGTATGCGTTTGAAATTAATCCCGTCAAACACGGTACGGCATAATATAGAATCCAATTTCGCCATTCGGTGGCTTTCCACGATTTGTAACAATCTAGGCTTCTAGGCTTCCTCGCTATCCTGCTCGGTGTCCGTATTGTTTGCAATCGTTTATCAATGACTGTACGGATTCTGGGGCTACCGAAGAACCATGGTGATGTCGCTGGACTACCGAGAATCAATTCTATCATAGTCTTGGCAACGCCGAGGAAAGCGTTGTGCATTCCGTCCACTACCAAGCTTTTACGGAGGTCAAACGAAGATAGACTTTTTGGAACTGTATTTCCTTTTATTCCCCATAATGGTATACCAGTTTTTGTCGCTTTACTCATTTGAGAACGCATTTCTGCATCTCTACGTTCTCTGAAATCCTTCACAGGATATACTCTACCTAACGATCCAAGTTTTTCGCCTTTCGCGTAACAAAACGTACATCCGTGGATGCCGCCGAATCTTTTCATATTGAGAATTTCGTATCTAGCCACCGAATCTACTATACAAGTAGTCGTCATAAATTTGCTCGTTACTGTTATATTATCATGTGGCTTCCACGTTATACCGGTGTGGTTTAAAAATTCCAGTTCTTCGATTATTGGCTTCAAGTATGAATTCAAATCCGGGCCACGTTTATCTACATAAATTCCTGCTAATATTATGTATCGTTTTCGTGCGTGCGGAGGGAGTTCGTTTATTGTTAATAACACCGGCCAGGCACTATCCGTTGATGATTTACCAACTTGGCAGCCATCCGTATTTATTGTAAACGAATAATTAAATTCTTGATTTAAGAATTGACCAGGTAGTTTCAACTTTTTATATAATTTACCATCGAATATATCCTCCATTCCGTTCGTTCTTTTTTTTCTGTCGTACCGATATCTTAGATGTTTAACGAAATTCGGTATTGCAAACATTCTTTTTAATTGCTCTGTTATGTTTAAATTTATAAAGTATGCAGTATTTTTCAAACGTATAGCGGGGCCCGACGATCCGCACAAACAGTCAATTGTTGGTCTTTTATTTTGACCAATTACCTGTAGACAACTTCGACAATAGATGTTTCGCGTTTGAAAATTTTCTTCTTTTCGTCCCAAACATTGCCATAAAGCATTTTTCGTTGTAGGTATTTTACTTTGATTTATGATAAACTTAAATATACCTAATATTGTTAAAAGTGCTTCAAAACAAAACTTGAAGCGTAGCGCTGCCGCTATAACGGTCGTTATGATGACCCCTACCCTCATATTCGGTCTCATTGTTACTATCTCACCGGGATCGATATTGAAAACTCGAGTATTCTCATCTTCAATGTTGTCATCGTTATCGTTATCATTATCGTTGTCGCCATCATCATCGTTGTTGTCGTTGTCGTTGTCGTCGTCATCCTCTTCACTATAAAAATAATCGTCGACAGCGAACAGGTATTCGTCGTTGTTATCGCCGAAATCATCATCATCGTCGACTATAGCTTTTCTCGTCATCGATCTCTCGTCATCGGTGTTGCCGTCATCTTGATAATCATCACTATCATTCTGATCGACAGCTGTTGTGATAGCTCTGTTGTCATCATTATTAATACTTGACCCTTCTATATTATCGTCACGATCATTTGCGTCATTTGAATCGGAGAGCATTTCGACGTCGGTATGATCAATATCATCGCTAACGTCGTCGTTATCGATAATATCATCCATGCTATTATTACCGGCATCTTCTTCGTCTAGGTAGAATTCATTTCCTTCGACCCGTTCTCGCGTGTCTACCTCACCTTCGCCATAATTCTTCCCCTCGTTTAATCGCGAAGAGGAAGCAGCATTAGGTGTAATTTGTCGTAACCCCGTCGTTGGCTCTCTTCTATGGGCTGTCTTTAAAGATTGTATAATATAGGAATATTACATTATTTACTAATGATTTGTTAGTTGAATTCATAAATTGGTTGCAATATTTTTAAAGGCCAATTGTTTTTAGTTGCTTACCTGTTCCAAATCATAATGCGGTAACTCCTCCGCCGATGGTACTGTTCCATGAGCTTGGAGGTATCCCTCGATGAATTTTCTTCAATTGGCCTTTATACTTCTTTTCGTCTTATACATTTTTTTGTTGTTCCATATGTCATACCCTTTCTCCGATTTGTCATTTTTCTGATATTTGGTTCACAGGATTTCGTTTAGGGTTTAGCAAGTACCTTGACAAACAAAAGCACACGAATGTTACAACGCTACTAGTGCGTCATGCTCCTAACATTTTTAATAAAAACGGACGATCTACTATTCATTTAAATTTTCACTACGGAAATCCCCTTTATTTCTACTCATCTCCAAATGCATTGTGTGTGTATGTGTGTCACATTCAACTACTCGTTATTATTACCGATATAGATTTTGAAGAATACGCTTGGAGTTGCTATTTGCGTACTATATTGTTGGTCGGCAATTTATTTTTATAATTTCTTTGCATTTTCAATAGTTAATGACTACTTCGGTGGTCGATTGCGTTTTTTTACCTCCTTCGGATCTAGAAATAATTTTTTTAACGCTGCGTCGAAGCCAACTATTTCTCTCTTTCAATAGTTAATGACTACTTCGGTGGTCGATTCCGTTTTTTCACCTCTATCGCATCTAGAAATAATTTTTTTAACGCAGCGTCGAAGCCAACTATTTCTCTCTTTCAATAGTTAATGACTACTTCGGTGGTCGATTCCGTTTTTTCACCTCTATCGCATCTAGAAATAATTTTTTTAAAGCAGCGTCGAGGGCAACTATTTCTCTCTTTGCGGATAAAAAATCACATTCGTTTCGCGAAAACTTTCTACTTTCAATAACTTAAACAAATCGCCACTTGATAATTTGTCATTTTATTGGGCCTTGTACAGTCTTTGACCGGTATATATAACGGAATTTATGAAATATTTCCATCCGAAACAAATTTTGAGGTTATGTCGATTTTTCAATTATGAACACTTTTTGAAATTAAATTTGTCCCAGTTTCATCATAATAATAAAAAAAACAATCTTTTTAAATACCTTTCTTAAAGATACGTACCTTTTCACGCTTTGACGACCTGGACCATTGCACGGTTTCGATGATCCGCGAGAACGCGCGCTTTTGCGTCGTGCTGTTGTCAAATCTTTGAATGCTTCATCGCGCACTCACTATTTTGATGCTTCATCGCGCACTCACTATTTTGATTAAAAATTTATTTTATAATAACACAAACGAACAAATAAATAATTTATTAATAAGTAATTTGCGTTCAAGTCGAAAAAAGTTGTTACTTTTGTGAGTCAAAAGAAAGCGTGAACACCAGTAACAGCTCATGAAAGCATGGTGAATTTTCCAGTTAAAGCTGGGTCACGACGGTGGGGTAGAAGGTGATTGGTGTGGATACCCGTAAGCAGATGCGATTATCTGTTGTCGGTAACGAAGGTGTTCTCCTTTATTAGATAAATACGTATAGACAATATATATATTTCATAAGACAAAGGGACATTGTGTTTTAACGTGAGAATTCGATCGAGAATAAACAGTGAAAAGTGCCGCGTATTCGTGCTGCCATATTTGACGCTTAAATACAATTCAGGAAGACTAGAGGTAAGGAGTACGAACGCCTGTGGCAAGCCCGATCCAAAAGCGTCCGTGAAACTGTGGATTTCAGTAGTTAGTGTTTTCACGGCGTGCGTCGCTTGTGCATGACCGCACCGAAGTGAACTACGCGACAAGAACACAACCGACGTCATGTGTCATCGATGATTCCCGCTCGTCATCCGTGTTGGCATAAGGCGTGATCGGGTTAACCAATTTTGGGAATTGTGTTGGATTAAAAAAAAAATAATTGTGTCTCGGTATAAAATATGTTTAGTGATCTGCGGCGAAAACAATCAATCGTAGGTAAGAAAAATAGTACTTACATTCATAAAAGGGATAGTTTCGTTTTATCGTACCATAATCGTACCGAGTGAAATAAAAATTATCACAAACTCGAGACCCGGAGCAAGGTCCCGTTGATGAGACAAAACGTGCAATATATGGATTTTTTCATATATTGCACGTTTTACCTCGTGCACGTTTTGTTTAATGCAAAAAGAAACACTTTGTTTATTGTCGGCGTGAAAAAGGGAAGTGAGTGGTTGAGTGGGTGAAATATCGATTTTCTATTTTCATAGAAAGTCAAATTAAATAAAAGCTTGTAATATTGTTGGAATTGTTGCTTTCAGTACCCGAACGCGAGAGAAACTTGGAGTGCGGCGATCGATTGAGAACTGACGTTAAAATCAACACTCTCCATCAAATTCTCGACAAAGTTTCGGACATAAAAAATTTGGTGTACGTGGGATGCCAAGCGCACAACAAAGAGCTCACGAAAAGAGTGATAAAATATTATCTCGTCATGAGAGCACATTTTCTAGCGCGATCGCTCAACGAAAATAATCACGCAAGGGAAATATTAAAACGAAAGACAATAGGAATAAATAAAAACTGTAAGATCGATTTATCTGTACAGCGTATCACAATGTGTGAATATAATGTGTGATAATTTGTGAAAATTTGTCTGGATGCAAAACTCTTATGAATTTTTTTGTGTCTATAAATAAACTTTGTTACGGTTTCCGCAACGAAAAAAAACACATTGACTCAATTCCTGTATTTCGTTATTATTCTTTATCTGTACAGCGTATCATAATGTGTAAATATGAAATGTGATAACTTGTAAAACTTTTGTCTGGATTAAAAATTCTTATGAATTTTCTTGTGTCTATAAATAAATTTTGTTTGTTACGGTTTCCACAACGAAAAAAATCTGACTTAATTTCTGTATTTCGTTATTTTTCTTTATCCGTACAGCGTGTCATAATGTGTAAATATGGTGATAATTTGTAAAAATTTTATCTGGATTCAAATTACTTATGAATTTCCCTGTGTCTATAAGTAAAGTTTGTTTGTTACTGCTTCCGAAACAAAACAAAAACATGGACTTAATTTCTGTATTTTGGTATTCTCCAAAACAATCTATGTATAAGAATTTTGTCTATCTATATAGAAATTGCCTTCACCAACTGCTTGTACAATTGATTTGATGAAATGATCGCTCCATATGAAGTAGCAAAGGGTGCTTTCTACATATCCTACGGCACTGGTTTGTTGCTGACTTTACTTCGGTGCGGTAGGAGAGCAGCGCCGCTCTTCTCGTCCTCGCTTTTGCGGACGTTTCGACGACACGGCGTTCGTACTCCTTACCTCTAGTCTTCCTGATACAATTGGTGAATGCAATCTATTAATACGGACGTGATATTGTTGTATGTTGTCTTGAAAAAATAACTGAACATTTCGAGTACATAATTAATGTATGAATTACAACGCAACGATTCCTAATATATACAGCAGAAAAAGGATGTGTGACGATCTTCTGTTCGATGGTGAGAAATAGAAATGTTGTCAACAAACAAATTTCTCATCAGTGAAACTTCGATATTTTATTAAACAAGCAACGTTGTGATTTTTCAGATACGATCAAAGTTAACATAGCGAGATAATGGCGGACACGTATAACGACGAAGAAAATGAAGAAAATGATTCATCGGCATCAACAGATGTGCAGTTTTGTTTAGTTTATTACAAACACAGCAACGATCCAAACAAAATATTTACCACTGACGAAATATTGTACAGAAAAGGGAAAAAATGGAAAAGCTGTACCAGCGATTATGTGGCCAAATTCTTAATGAATCCTAACCAAGTCGAAACACTTCGGGTACGGCATGAGGATGAAAAGCAAGGAGCCAGCTATCGGAAAATAAACATAGTTGCATTTGGACGTAAGTAGAAAATTGGTACTCTTCGGACATTCGGACTCTTCGGACGTCATTGGAAATATATATAATCTGCAAATATATACATATAAAAATATATGAATATATATATACAGGGTGTATCTCAACTACTAGTTTTCCATTGGTGAGCAGGTAGAGTGTACCTTTTCAAGCAAAACGCTTTTTTTAAATGTTGTGCGACAAAAATTGGCTGAGATATTTACGAGCAAAGTCCAACGGTGAGTAAACATCGGCACGGTAATATCGGCGTCCAAGCGGGCGTGGGCGCGGATTCAAATCCACATTCCAGCTAATGGATTTGAACGTTCAACTTGGAATTTTGAAATTTGAGTTTGTAACGTTATCCGGTCGCCCAAATAGGATATTAAATAATAAACAAAAAAATGTTGAACAATGTTGTACATTTTGTTTACTCGAAAGATCTTTTGATCTTTAGATCTTTCGAGTAAACAATGGACAATATTTCTAACACTTTTTATTTATTACTTAATACTTTATTTGAGCGACCGGAAAAGAATCCAAATTAAAATTTGAACATTCAAAATTGAAAGTTTCAACTTTCAATTTCAATTTCAATTTTTAAAAAATGGATTTGAATTCACTTGCGCGAACGTGCATTCGAGCCTGCGCCTACTCTCGCTTGGACGCCGAAACTACTGTGCCATGGTTTACTCACCGTTGGACTTTGCTAGTGAATATCTCGGCCAATTTTTGTCGCACGATATTTTCACAAAAAGCGTTTTGCTTGGAAAAATACACCCTATATGCTCACCAACGGAAAACTAGTAGTTAAGATACACCCTGTATATATATCGCCGTTTTATAAAACAATTGGGTTTTCAAATATAGGAACGAAAGAGGAATGCGTGGCAAAGACCGCTGTCAAGAAAACGCTGGGACGTGGACCGAGAGTGCCGAGGAAAAAAAACTTCATGGATTCGCCCAATACCATTTACAGTCCACTGATTGAAAGACAGAGAAAGAATGCTAAGAAAACTGGGCTGGCGGACGATAAGAAGAGCCTGCAGAATAAAGTATGATTCTTCATCTTTCATACGATACTGCATGCGATAGCCGAATGGATATTAAAATTGGACAGTTATTGCTTTGAGAGAGATGGATCTTTGGAAAAAGTTTTGTACACCATTCATATAGCGGCATAACATTAGTTGACGCATGTGAATTAGTCATTCAATGAAGAATACAGGAATATTCAGATATTACTTTTTCCCTGCTTCATGTGAGGGGAAAAAGTCAATTTTTTTATGAATACTTCAACCATGAAAAGTATGGTTAAAATATGTCGTTCAACCATGGCTTTGTGTTGGTACTTACATTGCAAATTTGTTTGAAACACAACATCGTTCCATTTTGTAGTTATCAGTTCATGATATCTCAAATCCACTATTATTGACATTTTTTTCAACGAGGGATGCTGTGACAGAAATCACCCTTTAATAAATTTATATAATGCATTGAACTTCGCATAAATGTATTATGAGAATTTAAAACTAATTTGACTAAAATGAAGTGGCAATATTACCTATTCGTCCATATAAATGTACAAATAAAATATTGTTTTGAACAATTGTTTTACCCTGATTGAAATAATAGGCATTTCTTGCGCGTCTTTGAAAACGTAGTCAAATCATATTTTGCGTAGGTAACATCTCGGAATATAACAGCTTGGCCGGTCGCCATTGTGATAAAAAGAGTAACTCCAACGTGGCATGATGGCGCAGTTCTAATAAGGAGCCGAAAAATTTCAACTGTGAATAACAACGAATATGAGAACGTAATTGATATAATAGTAGACGATACATGTACAATACAGAAAAAAAACAGTAATAGAAAGACGCAACGA
This sequence comes from Ophion obscuratus, assembly GCA_964007375.1. NCBI lineage: Eukaryota > Metazoa > Arthropoda > Insecta > Hymenoptera > Ichneumonidae > Ophion > Ophion obscuratus. Next base: position 22,441,153 of record OZ023316.1, read on the forward strand.
TTCAACAAAATGTTCGACTCGTTAATATATGGCATACACGCAGATCGACGGATGCAATGAAACTGAAGAAGCTGTCGGCTGTGGCACACGATGAAAGACAGGAGGGGGGGAGAAGTTCCCCCCTTCACTCTGACCTGCAGCCCGTGTCTAACATTTCACGAGGGGTGCGTGTCCCAAAATTCAGTGCCGGCAACTGCTAGTGCTACTAACAGAGAGAAACCTCTGCGCCTAATATGTACTTGGGGATATAGGAAGTAAAAAAACGCCAAGTAATAAAAATCCCTCAAGATCGTTATCGCTTGTTTTACTATTGAAAAAATTCTGATTTATCTCAAATATCTCAAACTATACTTATCATTTAAGTTCAAAAAATGGTTTTATTTTACTTCTTTATTGCAAATGTACAAAAAAAGGTGAAATCACTTTTATGAAATAGCCAAGCAAGTTTACTAGACATGTTGTACACAACATTTTTGAAGTCAATTGGTCAGTGGCATCGAGATCGGTGGCGATGTCAGTGGCGTAGAATTTTTCTTTTTTCTTACTTGGCGTCTAGACGCTGCCGCGTCTCTTGATCATAGTGTTGCCAGTGAATTTGGAAACACAGTCAAGGTGATACATGGACAATGTTTGCAGCTCTCGTTTTTACATGAAACGAGGAAGTTGGCGCATTTTTTAAAACTTGCTGAAATGAAAACCTGTAGCCAAATCACGTGGGCTTAGATGTTGGAATCGAATCATTATATGTGTACCGAAATGAAATCGGCTGCTAAGCATTTTAATCAGCTTAACAGAATTATTGATGAGTATATATAGCGCAAAATATGTCTCAGTTGGTTATTGACAATACAAACAAATCCGCAAAGCAAAATAATTAATTCAAATGATTTTAAATAATGTCAATAAGATATAGAATTTCTTGACGACAATAAGTATTGTTGTTTTAAGAAAAATGATAATACTACAGATTAACAACTAAATACACCGGTCAAATAAAGCATTGATAATCATAAATAAATCTACCAAAACTGAGGTGATATTGTAGTAACGAATTTTCCGAAGTAGTAAAAAGGGATAAGAATAATGCGGAAATATATACATATATATACTTGGCTGCAAATTGTATTGACACGATTTGAAACTAAATAATCGGATATAGAAATGACATTGGATATGTTAAAAAATGTATAAGATATTAAATTGATGAGTATAGGCCATTTTATCTGTATTGGATAACATTTTATTTTTGTTGCAGAAAGCATCAAGGAAGGCAACTAAAGCTGTAGCAAAAGAAGTTATGCTGCAAATCAAAGATGCGTCTCACATGAAAGTGGTAATTCAAAATGGCAGTTTAAAATTTGGTTGGAAAATATTTGCAGAGAGAGAGTACACAATTGGAACATTCAACATGTATTATTTACTCAAAGGATAACAAGAACGTTTTGAAGAGAAGGAAGATCGAAAAAGAAAAATATGATGATATAGTCGACAAAAAATGGTCAATTACAAAAACGAGTAATAAAAATCGTACGAAGAAAAGCAGAAAGCAAAATGCAATTGAAAAAACCAAGCGCATTAACCACAATACTTTCGGGAGTGGAGAAGAATCGGAACAAGAAAATATGGAATACAACGATCTTGGTGATAACGACTCAATGGATACGAGTGAGAGAACCGTATGGCGTGATGCTTCCGATTTTGGACCAAATCCAGCCGGCGAAGACTACAAGAAGCAAATCGATGTAAGTTTATTTGTTCAATAGAAAGAATTCTACGCCAAGTAAAATAAATTACGACAAAAATTATTAAACCTGTCCCTGACCACGAGAAAAAATTCATATGTTATGGTAAAACAGACGTTTTAGAAAAAAAAACATTATGTAAACGTGCCTGAATGAAAAAGATTGGGTTGATCAATAGATAACAAACTCGGATAACGACAGTTCGATGTACAGAGGAACGGAACAAAATCGAGGCTTTAAATGTGACGGAAAGCAATTGCCACAATTGAAACTCGTATCTGACGACGAGTCAGACGATGGTGAGTGATTTTTCCATTAATTCAATTGTCATAATCGATATTATAAAGGTAATATTTGGCAATGAAAATTGGTTTAGGTGTACGAAAATCTGATGCAGTGGACTCGGAAAATGTCTTCGAGAAGTGCCGGACTCAAAAAAAAGTAAGTTCATCTGTACAACATAAATAATGGAATGCTAAATAAAAATGGACGACAACAGAAATATTTCAACGTAATGCCACAATTCATTACAAATGTACAAATTTTGTTAAAACGTCACGGACATCATGTTCTTTCTGAATGTAATGCTACTTTGCTCTCTTTAACTTACATCATATATAGCTTCGCCTGTTGGTTGCAGATACCGGTAATAGATCCATCACGTAGAGCGGATACCATCACGTAGAGCGGAAAATGCCAAAAGTGAGGAGCGTGGAGATTTTCCAACCCCAGGTACACCAATCGGGCAGCTAAATCAACTCAGCATTCAAGCTCAACCCCCACGCACATCAATGAGGCAGCACATCAATTGCCGCTGTGTGCCGCAAAAATTCAAATAGCCACCACTATGATAGCCTCGACCCTAGCAATCTCCTGTTATGTCACCTCTTTCTGCTCCACTATACATGTTTAAATTTATATTTTACGAATCTTTTAATAACGAGTAACAATGGACTGTGTACGGGCATACTGGTGAAAGAAATAAATACGTTAAAAATATCGAATAACTAATTGAACAATCGACGATATCGATAAGTTACATTTTTGCGTACGACCTGCAACAATTACTTAAAATGTCATGTGAAATGAAAAATAATTGTAAATTAGTAAGCCTCAAAGCAAATGAAATGAAAGATATTGTAAGATAGCTTTTATGACAACAGTCAAAAACGATCCGACGTTCAAATTTACGCGCGTTCCTGAAAGAAAAGAGGGAGCCACTAGGGTGGGATATAGATGGCGAAGGTGTGGCTGACACTCTCTCACAAACTATCGAAGCGGAAAAGGACTACCTCAACGCAGACTCTCTCTCTCACGCTGAACGGTCAAGCGAGTACACGTGCCGGTATGACGCAACCACGCGCTCCCGTCACTGATTCACGCGTGCGACAATATCCGCGAGCATCGTGAGCCGTGTGCGCGCTTCGAAAAAAGTGAACAAAGTATCGGGCGTTTCAAAAGTTAACTGAACGCCAGTCACCGATATTTTGCCATTTTCCCAAATAAAAAAGGGAAAAGTTCATAAGCCTCGAACGATCGTCACTCTACCACACGTGGCTTCGAGCCCAAACCACAAGGCACGCAGTCGCCAGGTATCGTGGCCAACCAAGTTCAAAAATTAGAACGAACAACATTCCGGCGATATTTCTCCGTCAAAGGCCCGTCAACGTAGATGTACCACCAATCGACTTCCAGACGTCATTTCACGCGCCTTCGAATGATCATCCCGTCGACGTGCAGTTTAGAGGAAATATCGGCCACGAGGGAATCCATTTTAAACATCAGAAAATTGATGCGAGCGCACCGAAGGTATCGGAAATTGAGTGAACGGATAAATAACAACGAAAGTTTGTAAGTACCTAAGAATATAGACAATTTGAACGAAAAAAGGACGAAAACCAGTGAAGGGTGAGAGCGAACAAAATTATCATGAAAAAGGACCGAGAGAACAGACTCTTATATGGACAATCATAAAACTCGTACTTTTAATAAAAAATTTATTGTGGTCTGCGAGCCGAAAATCGTATTTGAAACGTATCTGTGAAAAATGTATTGTGGCTAGCGAGCCGAAAATCGCCTTTATATATTTTGTATATTTTAACGAAAGATGAGACAAGCATGCGGACAAGATATTTATTAGGTCGATTTAGACATTAAGTATTTGGAAAATTGAACGAAATCAGAAAGGATATGAAATAAATTTGAATTGACCTGGAAACAAAAGTACTGTGCACGAACATTTAGAACCAAAAAAGATCACACTACAATATGTTAAACTTAATGACACAATTTTTACAGGGAATCAACAGTACGGCGAACAACGTTGACGATGATGAAATAACCTATCAGGAAGGGATGACAGAATTCACCGACGAATACGAAAAGGAATTCGAAAAAATGAAAAAAGATTTGGCTAAAAAGAATAAAAAGGTACCTTTGTTTCATAAATCCTGCTAAAAATATTGAAAGTTTTTGCGAAGCAAACCCATCACTTCAAACTAAATTTTTTCATCGCTACCTTCTTTTTCCTTGCTTTAATCTACAGAATATTCCCCGTGGTTGCACTGAAACGAAACAATGTTGAGTAATATTTTTAATAAAGTATATGTAATATAATTGGCAGTTGCGTAAAGTACGGAAAATTGCGGAGGATTTGGAAGAATTCGCTCGAAAATTGAAAGATCTTATCCCAAGTACAAACGACGACTCACCAACGGAACTTCAACAAAAAGTCACAGACATTCCGAAACCACAGAAAGGTGATACGAAAACATTCCTGTTTGGAAAAGCTTGGGATTATAAGAACGTTCTAAAGGCAATATCGTCGGAGAACCTCAATGGAAGGATCGTCTGTTTAATGAACGCATTGTGGCCTGACAAAGCAACAAGAATTAAATGCGTATTGAAAAAAAAAAAATTGCAAGCAGGATCTCATTGAAATACCAAACGAAGACCTGGTTGCAATAAAAAGTGAGTCGAAAAATAGAAACGATAGATTTATATGGAAATCTGTTTTGTTATTCATGAAAATGTGTTTATTTATAGATGCTGCAGAGTCATTGGACAGCATAAAGACCCACAGTGAAAGCCGCGTCATGGATATGGCCTATTATAAGAAAATAATTTCGAACGTATTGAAATGCGAGCGGCTGCGATACGAGAAAAATCGTCGCACCGAGGCAACAAAGAAGAGACAATAGGCAAGCAGTCAGACTACCTCTTGAACATACATTTAAAAAAAAAAATTATGTTCATTTTCATTACTTTCATTTACGTAAAATTGACAACAGAAAAATTGACAAAATAAAAAGAAATGTATAAATTCAAATTTCAATAAACATATCATTTATCTCACACATTTCGCAAATTTTCGTATAAAAAACCACACTTTGTGACTAACATTTATACTCCACTCGAACGTCAACACCATTTTTAGTGTGTCGACACGGTTTTTTTGTGTCGACACACAAATCCGTGTTGACACCGTTCTTTTTCGTGTCAACACCCAAAACAGCCTCATTCGGATGGGTGTCGAAACCAAATTTTTTCAGTGTTAAAATTGTAATTTAACACCCTACACGTGACACGCAACACCGAAAAATTACGGTGTCACGATCGGTCAGTGTGGCAACACCGTTTTTTTTTTGGGTGTCGACACGCAAATCAGTGTCAACACCGGTTTTTTTGCGTATCGACACCCAAATTCGTGTTAACACCTTTTTTGGGTGTTAACACCGAAAACAGCGTAGCGCCAGATCAGTGTCAACACGGTTTTTTTGGGTGTCGACACCCAATACAGCCGCGGTCCAGATCAGTGTTAAATCCGTTTTTTTGGGTGTCGACACCCACATTAGTGTTAACACCTTTTTTATGGGTGTTGACACGCAAAGTCCAGATCAGTGTCAACACCGTTTTTTTGGGTGTCGACACACAAATCAGTGTCGACACCGTTTTTTTTGCGTTTCAACACCCAAAACAGCCTCGTTTAAATGGGTGTCGACACCAAACTTTTTCGGTGTTAAAATTGTAATTTGACACCCTACACGTGACACTCAACACCGAAAAATTACGGTGTCACGATCTGTCAGGGTAGCTTCGTACCTGGCCCGCAGAACTGATAGCCCGGTATGTGCAACTCGATTGGAAGCCTGTTAATGAGCTTGTTCAGAACACCTCGACCTGTGTGCATCACTACGCGATCAGTCAGCGAATGAAGTCGAGGGGTATATAAGCGGGCTATTTATACCTTGACGGCTCAGTCATGGATTTCCGAGAGCAAGTGCATGTGATGAATGTGATGTGAGGTGATGAATTTCGATGCGCTCGTTGAGGGCGGAAAGCAGGGCACGCGACACGGCGATCTGCTGCCTGCCAGTATTCGCGCAGTTTTCTGCGGTCCGTCAAACTGCGGCAAGACCAACGCGTTGCTAGCCCTCATCACGCATCCCAATGGTTTGCGATTCGAAAACGTCTACGTGTACTCCAAGTCACTGAATCAGCCAAAGTACAAACTGCTCGAGAAAGTGCTCGCACCGCTCGAGGGTATCGGATACTTTGCATTCAGCGAACACGATCAGGTCGTATCACCCGCGGACGCTCGTCCCAATTCCATCATCGTATTCGACGATATAGCCTGCGAGAAACAGGACAACGTCAGAGCCTTCTACTGCATGGGTCGACACAAGAACATCGATTGCTTCTACCTGTGTCAATCGTACGCTCAAATCCCCAAGCACCTGGTGCGTGACAACGTCAATCTGTTGGTCGTCTTTCGACAGGACGAGATGAACCTCCGACACATCTACGACGATCACGTGAACACGGACATGCCGTACGTGCAGTTCAGAGACTTGTGCTCGACCTGCTGGAACGACTCCAGTCACGGATTTCTCGTAATCAACCGTGGCAGTGGACTCGACTGTGGCAGGTACAGAAAGGGCTTCGACCGCTTTGCCATAAATATATCGTGCGCGACGTGATCCCCGCAGTGCATTATGGATGGTCGAAGCGACAGTGTGACGGCTGAGTTCCGTCGCGAGAAACAGACGCTCAGCCAGATGGAGAGAATGAGGGATGCGATTAAGCACAAGTACATGCTTCTCAAGGCGGACAAGCAAACGATGGAGAAAGCTCTGGACGAAACTTTCAAACCAATCGTCAAACCTCTCGAACGCCTCGTGAACGCCAGGCACATGTTGCCGAAGGAGGAGGTGTTTCGTGGTGATGATGATGAGATGGAAAGCTCCTTCAAAACTGCGTACGACGCGGAGGAAGAATGGCCGAAAATGACACCCGACGAATGCGTGCAGCAGCAGCAAAAAACGAGCTCTGACGAATACGTGCAGCAGCAGAAAACGAGTCCCGACGAATATTATGACATGCCGGAAGTGCCTGCGCTCGAAAAATATCTTCACATGCTCAACACGAATCGAAAAAAGTATCTCGATGTGACTTATGGGGTTCGAAAGCTGCCAGACGGTAGCATAATGATCGGCGACTCACCCATACGTTTCGTGAACGACGACGACGTGATTGTGGGTGACAGAAAGTATCGATCGAGCGTCGGCTTGCTCGAACTGCTCTTCAGGAAGGAACCCAGTGCGCATCTCGTGAGCGCGGAAGACAAGAATGTCTAAGGGAAAATCCTGCAAACGACGAACGCACACAAGAAACACTACAGGTCGGACAAGGTCATTCACAGGCAAAGAAACAGCAAGTACAGGGACTGGGTGGCGCCCTTGGTCGGTGGTGGTGGTACATCCACCGGTAGTGGTATATTGCCTCGGTACAAGATCGCGCGAAGAAACACGCGAATGGACTACGTGTACTGGGACGACCCGAATAAGCTCGTTGATCGACTGCGTCTGCTGATGGCTGAGCGATCGGCCGGCAACTCGAGTCACGTCAACGAGATCATCTCGATCATCGAGGAGCTGCGTGAGGCCGGTATTGTTATTTGAGCGGGGCACAAAAGGCGCTGCAACCACACTTGAACAATGAGCATCGACGTATTCGGACGTCAGCTAGGACGAACTGAGGGCGGTACGAGAGGTCCTCCCGGATTCGGATTTAAGCTCACCACCGACGGACAGTACGACGTAGAGGGCAAAAGATTGTGCAACGTTGCCGACGCGAGTGAACCTCGCGACGTGGTGAACCTGAGTCTCGCGAGACGTTTTGTTCGAAGCACTCTGAGCGAATTGTTTCACATTACAACTCGGCTGAGAGAGGATTTTGACGATCTGCAACTGAACATACAGATTCTGCAGAATCAAGTGAACGACAGGCTGAGAATTATCGAGGTAAACGTTGAAACGACTCTGGAGTTGGCCACGCCCAACTCCGAGGCCATTAAAACGTTGGACACGCGGCATGGAGCATCGGAGATTGGTGGAAGAGCTGCATAAACCCGCACGACGCAATTATCCACGACGCAAGTTTGACGTGCGAGGACTGGATGAGACGTAGCAGGCCGACCTCGTGGAGATGCAACCGTACGCTCGGGAAAACCGGGGTGTCAGGTATCTGCTCACAATCATCGACGTGCTGTCCAAGTTTGCCTGGGCCGTTCCCGTGAAGCGGAAGACCGGCAACGACGTCACTGCGGCCATGGAACTCGTGCTACAACAGGGTCGAGTACCGAGGAATCTGCAGACTGACCGAGGCAGAGAATTCTACAACGCGTCCTTCAGGAGCCTCATGAGTCGATATCGCATCAATCACTACTCGACGTACAGCAACCTCAAGGTCGTCGAGCGGTTCAATCGCACACTCAAGAACAAGATGTGGCTGCAGTTCAGTCTGCGCGGTTCCTACAAGTGGCTCGACATTTTGCCCGATCTCGTAGCTACATACAACAGCAGCAAACATCGCACTATCGGAATGAAGCCGAACGAGGTGGCCGACGCCGAAACTTTGTTGCTGCAGCCGCGTGATTGTCAAAAGCGCAAAGCGCCCAAGTTCCGAATCGGTGACAAGGTGCGAGTCAGCAAGAATAAGCACGTTTTCGAGAAAGGCTACACGCCCAACTGGACGACGGAAATTTTCACGGTGAGTCGAGTGATGGAGTCGACCGTTCCGGTGACATACAGACTGAAGGACTACCGAGACAAGTCCATTGCCGGTGGTTTCTACGAGGAGGAGCTTCTGAGAGTCAAGTACCCCGACATGTATCTCGTGGAAAAAGTGTTGAGGAAACGTGGCGACAGAGTCTACGTCAAGTGGCTGGGATTCGATAGTTTGCACAATAGCTGGATAAGCAAGACCGATTTGTAAATGGGTGTGAACATTTATTGCAATAAAAAACATTTCACGTTATTTATGATCGATGCTGAATTCTATTTGATTCATCTTGGCCTCGCTGCCGCCCAAGTACTTCAGGAGCAATTGCCCGTCCGTGGCTGTTTGCACCATGTGCTCGTACATCTTCGGATCCTTCACGAACGCGTCCGCGATGCGTTTAGGCAGAAAGACTTGGCACTCGTCGTCGAGGGTGGCTACGATTCTCAGGCCGTATTTCGTTGTGACTTGTCTCAGGTCGGTGACACGGTAGACGCTGTTTATACTCAGCACTGCCAGTTTCTTCGTGGGCAGGAAATCCTCGAGCAGAGCGATTTTGTTGAGCTTCTCGATGCCGTCCATCGTGCTGATGAGGCAAACGGCCGCAAGCGCAACGCTCAAATACCCGCTATCCCCTCCACTGCGCGCGGTGGGGCTCTGAAGTGCCCCCACGGCAACGTATCCGTGGTGTCGGGGAGGAGGATACGTTTGTCGCCGTGAGCGCTGAGCGCCACCTTCACTTGCCTCTCGGTAAACACTTTGTGCAAGCGCGATCTGATCACGCACTGCTGCCTGCGTCAATTTATCCCGCAGACAGTGCACAAAGTCGTCGAAGGTGATGCTCGCCTTGACCACCGCCCTCTTCACGCCCTTCACCCGCTTCACACGATCACGGCCCTCGACTCGGTCGCTGTACATTTTGCTGCGCAAGCCAACGAATTCCGTCATGATGCTGCCGTTGCACTCGTCCTTCATGAGACCGACCACCTTCTTGTTGGCTCGTGGCATGCCAAACTGGTTGTGCTGTGGGTAGTCCGAAGTATCAAACCTCTCGATGTCACGCCTCATGATCTCGTAAATGTTGTCGCAGCGAATCTCGTACAGCAGGCTGTCGGTGTAGAGGAGCTTGCACCGATCGCCAAACGCTCGCTTCATGTAGTCATAGTGAAAGGCGAATACGTGGATCTTCGACAAGTCCAATACGCTCAGGCCGACGTAGATGGGTTTGTTGAGGTAGACCTCGGTCTTGGTGAGCTGTATGGCGACGAGGTTCTCCTCGAAGATGGAGCAGCTGTGAAAGTTGGGCTTGGCGATGAGTGCTTCGGCTCCGTAACGTCCGCCCCAGTTCTTCACGAGCTTGACATCAACGTGTTTGCGCACATTCTCCATAGTCTTGCCGAACACTGCGTTGTTCATGAGCTTGAAGAGATTTTTCTCGAAGTCGTTTCGCGCCCTCTTGCGCAATTCGCTGTTGAGCTCGATATAGGGTTTCAACCACGCACTCTGCTTGAACTTCAAGACTCGATGGACGTGTTTGAGCTCCAGTCCGTGTTCGAGAGTCGGACTTGCCGGTAGCTATTCTCAGAGTCAACGCACTGCGAGTCGAGTGCAACATCACGTCCGGGGCGTACATCAACGAGCACAGAGCGCACACGATCCACGAATTCTTCCCGGCAGTACCGCCAGGATATAAGATCATCGAAGTTCCCTCGCAAGTCATTTACCTGCCGATCACCGTCAAAGTCATTAACCACGTGCAATTGCGCATAGTCGATCAAGACGGAGAACTGGTGAATTTTCGCGGTGAAATCATCACTATCAGACTGCACATCAAGGAAGCCAAGTAGATATGGGTATCGTGTACAACAACAACAAGGTCGGCTATAAAAGCGCGTTACCATGTCGCCCAAGCATCAGTCGTCGACGAGTGTCGAAAACGCTAACACGTCGGAACATTCAGTTCCTGAGGAGCCTCGGACTCAAAGTTGTCGTTGGTGGTGGAAGAGAGTAACCTGCGTGATATTTTGCTGCTGGAATGGAAGAGGCCTTGAGCGTGCACTCGCCCGTCGTTTTCGACGAGTCCGTAACGCATTACGAGATTCACGCGCATCAACCCTATACTTTATCGAGTTTCGCCAACAGCGATGAGATTCGCATATCCATTCAGCATCAGGACCTGTGCGTTCTACCGGCGCGAAGCTCCCTACACGTCTGCGATAGACTCAGCAAAACGAACGGAAATGCCGTCACGGCTACACAGTTCGTTAACAACGCCATCTTGCATCTGTTTGAGGAAATTCGCTACGAGATCAATGCCATAGAGGTGGACAGAAGCAAGAACGTTGGTCTGACGAGTCTCATAAAGGGCTACGCATCACTGAGCCCCGGTCAGATGTTCAGCGTTGAAAACTCTGGCTGGTTCGAAGAGCCGAAGCAACTGACGGACGACAGGGGATACTTCGATGTGTGCATACCGCTCGCCATGATTCTCGGCTTCGCCGAGGACTACCGCAAGATCGTCATTAACACGAAGCACGGGCTGATTCTCACGCGATCGCGGAACGACACGAATGCAGTTATTCAAACAGCCCTCGAGAATGGCGCCACCGAGGAATTCGAGATTGAGATCGCTAAAATAGAGTGGCTGATGCCTTACGTGATACTGTCAACTAAGCACAAGATACGTCTGCTCAGTCACATTGAGAAGGACATCACTATGTCGTTTCGCATGTGGGAGTTGTACGAATACCCCATGCTCCCAATCACGACGAAACACGTTTGGACGGTCAAGACGTCGAATCAGCTGGAGAAACCGCGCTTCGTCATTCTCGCCTTGCAAACGAATCGACGAGGCGTTCGAACGGCAAACGCTAGCCGCTTCGATCACTGCGCAATAACCAATGTGAAACTGTTCCTCAATTCGCAGTGCTACCCTTACGGTAACCTCAATCTTGACGTGTCACGCAACCAGTACGCTCAGTTGTACGAGATGTACGCCAGCTTCCAGACTGCGTACTACGCCAAGGAGGCAGAACCCATGCTGACAAAGACAGACTTCATCGCGCATGCTCCACTCATTGTGATTGACTGCTCGAGACAGAACGACGCCCTCAAGCAGGCACCGGTTGACGTTCGTATCGAACTAGAGGCTCAATCCAATTTTCCCGCGGGAACTACAGCCTACTGCCTGATCTTGCACGATCGCATCGTAGACTACAATCCCATAAGTGGGGATGTGAGGAAACGCCTCTAGAGTGGAGGGGACGAAGAATCCGCCTATAAATGACGCTCGAGTCAAGCGGTCATCGTCATCATTAATCGCAATGGAGTACGTGGTGGATACACAGGGCTTCCAGCGGGACGAGTTTGTACTCAAAGAACTGGCAGTGACTCCGCTCAATGCGGACATGCAGCCGCTGATTTTCCTCTTCAAACCACCGATCCCATGGTACGATCTTCCGGCCAGGTACAAAAGCATAAATTCCTGGCTCGAACGCAACTACCATCATCTCGACTGGAGCACGGGAGAAGTACCCTACTGCGAGGTGGAGAACGTGCTCCGATCGGTTCTGCACAACGCCAGCGCCATCTACGTGAAGGGACAGCCGAAGCAGCAGTGGCTCGAACGTTTCGGATTCGATGCACGAGACGTCGTGGCGTGTCCCTCGCTGAGGAGAGCCAACAAAGTGCCGGCATTCTGCCCTTACCACGATTCACCCAATTGCGCACTTCGAAATGTCCTGCTGTTGAGGAAGTTTCTTCGAGAGAGCCTCCCGTCCGTTGGACGATCGCTCAAACTGTTTCATCAAGTTGGATCCCTCTCTGCCATGGAACCCATCGACATCGCCCAGCTACCCAAGGAATTCATCGTCACCTTCGCTGTACACAGCGTCGATCTCGCCTGGGACAAATTACCCGAATTCCTCAAAAATGACCCCGAAGTCGGCGAGTATCAACGATGCCACGAACACGCGGACAAAATTTTGCCACTCAAAAGAGAATGTAAACAATGTATCTTGAACTCTTAATAAACATCTTAAGCGTGAGTGTCACAGCAATCCCGATTGTCAAGTATCCTGATCGCCGGTATCCTGATCGCCGGTATCACGGACCGCGCGCGTTTGAATTTCCCGCCGAAAGGTCTCCCCGTTTGAATTTCCCGCCGAAAAGGTCTCCGCTTTTGAACCTTTCGCGCGCGCGGTCTTTCAATTTTCCGCCAAGAGGTGTTTTTCTCGAACTTCCCGTTGAAAAGTATCCGCGCGCTTTGAATTTACCGTCGAAAGGTCTCCGCTTTTGAATTTCCCGCCGAAAGGTCTCCGCTTTTGAATTTCCCGCCGAAAAAGGTCTCCCTCCTCTTTTGAATTTCCCGCCAAGAGGTTTTTTTCGAACTGCCCGCTAAACAGTATCTGCGCTTTGAATTTACCGCCGAAAGGTCTCCGCTTTTGAATTTCCCGCCGAAAAAGGTCTCCCCCCCCTCTTTTGAATTTCCCGCCAAAATGTCTCCGCGCGGTCTTTTCAATTTCCCGCCAAGAGCGTCGTTTTTCTCGTACTTCCCGCTAAAAAGTATCCGCTCTGAATTTACCGCCGAAAGTTCTCCGCTTTTGAATTTCCCGCCAAAAGATATCCCCCCCCCCCGCCGGTCTTTTGAATTTCCCGCCAAAAGGTCTTTTGAATTTCCCGCCGATTTCCTGTCGGTATGTCGGTAAGGTAGATTCCCACAGGAACCATGTTTGGGTCAGAATTTACCGTCGGTAAGGTAGATTCCCACAGGAACCATGTTTGGGTCAGAATCTGCCGCCGGTAAATTCCTGGGGACTTGCTGGAATCTACCTTACCGACCGTCGGTAAAGTAGATTCCTACATGGCCGGCATAGCTTCACTACTCTACAATTTAATGTTTCATCATATTTCAAAATTATTACATTCGTCTTAAGGGGTAACTACCCCTCTGACGAGAAACATCATTGAAGTATCCGCTTTCGATTTCTTTGAAACTCATATATGTGGTAAAGCATTGCAAACTATTAAACATGTTTTTTTTTGTATCGGCAGAAAAACGGTGTTAGGGTTGGCTGCTTGTGGGACTGCTTGGTTGACTGCTTGTGGGAAAAACTTTGAGGGGTGGTTTCATCCCCATGAAACCACCCCTCAAAGTTTTTCCCACAAGCAGTCAACCGATCTGAATGAAACAAAATCGAAAATTCCTCTAATATTAAGCCATGAAAAATCCACTACAAAAGTGTTGATCAGAAATATAATTAAGGGGTAAACCACTCCTCGTTTTACCGTTTTTCACCCCACGCTTAAGAGGGTTGTATACAAATTAATAAAACAGGTATCATTTTGAAGGAGAATCAAAATTCAAGTTGACGCGTTTTTGCGTTTCAGAGGGACAGCAAATGTCAAGGGGTAAAACACCCCTAACATAAATTTGTTCATCACCATCGTGTTTTCTGTGTTTAACATGTATCCGCGGATTCACAATAATCTCCCGGGTTTTTAAGTTATTACGTTTTTAAATTTTTACATTTTAAGGGTTAACTACCCCCTCTAATTGCTTTTTGTTTGAAGTTTCGCGAAAGGTTTCACGAATTTCGTTAAAACTGTTTTCATTTTATCGGTAATATCAATTTTATGTTTGTGTGTGCAGGCATATTCGTTTTGAGCTTTATGAGCGGTACTTTGGGAGTGGGGACGCGGCGCTACCCTTTACTCATAAGACTCATATTTTCGCTTCTGATTTTTATATGCACATCCATTAAGCATCTCCATAGGAATAAACATACACTTCTGCTATATCTTTAATTATAATAATTTCCAGAATAAGTTATAAGGCTCACGTCGATAATTTATCCAGCGACGTAGTTTTGTGAAGGAATGTATATTTTTTATTATTTTACCGTTTATTTAATTGAACATATTAATGAAACTGAGGGTTTTACAGTAGGTTAACGAACATGTTTTTAATATATTTTAATAAAATTTGATTTGAGAATCATATCAGCTGATTTAATTAATAGTACTTGTGAAAAGTATCGCAGTCATATGCCGTCAAATCATTTTCTTATGATATATACTTTTTTTTCTAGTCTATCAACTATCAACCATCAATAATCATGGCTCGGAATTCTTGCAATAATGATAATCGTCAAAAAATGCTTTAAACCCAACGACTTTTTGCACCATGCACATCTGATAATGGCCAAATTATTGCAGCCGGGTATTTTACAATGTGTGTTCGATTCACCAAAACCAAAGATAACAGGATTTTCAAAATCTTCTGCTTTTTAAATGAATGGAAATGAACAAATTTATGTTGGGGGTGGTTTACCCCCTTAAATTTGCTGTCCCGCTGAAACGCAACAACGCGTCAACTTGAATTGATTCAATTTGACGCGTGAATTGATTCCCCTTCAAAATGATACCTGTTTTATTAATTTTCATACAACCCTCTTAAGCGTGGGGTGAAAAACGCCAAATGGAGGGGTGATTTACCCCTTAATTATATTTCAAATCAACACTCTTGTAGTGGATTTTTCATCTCTCAATATTAGAGGAATTTTCGATTTTGTTTCGTTCAGATCGGTGGACTGCTTGTGGAAGAAACTTTGAGGGTTGGTTTTATC
This sequence comes from Ophion obscuratus, assembly GCA_964007375.1. Taxonomy (NCBI): domain Eukaryota; kingdom Metazoa; phylum Arthropoda; class Insecta; order Hymenoptera; family Ichneumonidae; genus Ophion; species Ophion obscuratus. The sequence continues at coordinate 22,456,580 of OZ023316.1, forward strand.
CCCTAACACCGTTTTTTTGCCGATACAAACAAAAACATGTTTAATAGTTTGCAATGCTTTACCACATATATGAGTTTCAAGGAAATCGAAAGCGGATACTTCAATGATGTTTGTTGACAGAGGGGTAGTTACCCCGTAAGACGAATGTAATAATTTTGGAATATGATAAAACATTAAATTGTAGCTTATAGAAATATTTAAAATCAGCGGATATACTTTAAACACAGAAAAAACGACCATGATAAATAAATTTATGTTAGGGGTGGTTTACCCCCTTAAATTTGCTGTGCCACCAAAACACAAAAACCCGTCAGCTTTAATTTTAATTGCCCTTCAAAATGACACCTGTTTTATTAATTTGCATACAACCCTCTTAAGTGTGGGGTGAAAAAAGGCAAATTGAGGGGTGGTTTACCCCTTAATTTAATTTTTTCTCAACATTTTCATAGGGGATTTTCCATTGTTTTTCATTAGAAGAATTTTCTTTTTTGTTTCATTCAGATGGGTGGATTGCTTCTGGGTGAAACTGCAAAATCACCCCTCGACACGCCTTTCTTTGAGAGGCGGTTTCCCCCCTTAAATCCGTTTTTCCGCCGATAAAAAAAAATACGTATCTCAAAGTTTTCGATGCTCTATCACATATATGAGTTTCGACAAAATCGGAGGCGGACACCTGAGGGATGTTCCTTGTTGGTTACGCCCTTGTGGCCTCCAATGAGACTCGAGTGAGATTCCGTAATGATGTCCTCCCTGTCTTCGGGTGACGGCACTTTTATTTTTCCATAGCATACGGCCATGGTCATTCTCATGTCCGAGAACACGGAATGAAGCCCTGGCAAAAAGGTGTCTCGAGGCAGACCGTCGGTGAAATCACCATGCTGCGAAATTCGGAACGAGGGAACCGCCGCTAGCTGGATCACTCGTTGCAAATTTTCCAGACCCAGTTTGATTTTGGACGGATCGGTAGGATCATAGTAACGGAGTTTCACGATTACCGTATACACTTTATGTCGGCCGTATTCGGCGTCGGCCACCTGTCCTAGTCCCAAATTCCTTGCCCTCAAGGACGACGGATCCAGGATACCTAGATCGGATAATAATTTTCCAATCGGGGTACCAGCTCGCCGTCGGCGGAGGCGAAGTGGACATAGTTATCGCGCCTGCCCGTAAGGCAGTCACGATCACCAACAATCCGGCACGTCGGCCCCTCGATTTTTCCGGATAAACCATTATATGTCCCTTCGGTTGCGATCTCTCTTTTCGCAGGGTGCGTTGATGTGTCCAACAGGCTGAAGCACAGCGATGACGTCGGCAATGACGGCCGGTGGGGTTTCGGGGAAACCTCGCTCCCTCCCTCTCGCACGGGGAACAGCATCATAGCCCCCGCAGGCGACGCAGAGACCGTCGGTGTTTGAAGAGGAAGGAAGGGCAGCCGGGGCTCGACAGGCTCACCGTTCGTACTCTCCACCGCACACGAGATGGGAGCGTGCGTCGGGTTAAGGGATATCTCCGGCGGAGGCATCGCCCTGTCTCGCTCGGAGAATAGCCGATCGAGCAGTGCCGACGCTGCCTGTGGAGAGGAGCGGGGCCGGGTCTGCACGGGCCGTGGCTTCGTCTCTAGTAGAGTCGTGAAAAACTGTAGACGCTGCTATAGGGAGTTCCATAGCCTCGCTCTCGTCGTCCGCTTCACTGTCCCCCTCGTTCCTCTTCAGCGCGTAGAGAGCGAGTTGACTAGTCCTTTTCAGGAGCTCCTCATCACTGGCTGGCTGAAATCTTTCAGATAGTCGTGATATGCGACGACTGAGCTCCGCATCCATGCCATCCTCGTCAAAGGCGTCCTACTCGTTCAAGACGCCTTCGACCTCCTCGTCTATTTCCTCATCTATTTCCTCCTCCCTCCTCATCTATTTCCTCCTCCCTCCGAGATATGGCCCGGGAGCAATATTTCTTGCTTGCCTGGAGGGAGGTCATCGGTCTTGTGGAATCTATTCTCGAGTTGCTGTAGCAACTCGTCAAATTTCGCAATCGAGTATTGTAGAGGGTCAAGGACGGTGATGTCTTTATCAGAAACCATTTCCTCTACGGGGATGCTATCTTCCGTATCGCCGGGAGGAGGACTGACAGCAACCGCGTACTCGTACGACTAGGAGGGGTCACTCGTGGTTTGCACTGGCGGATCCTTCATTGGCCGGACTGGTGGTGCCGATGGGCGTTTTAGAGGTCGTTTGAGAGGAAGAAGCGGCGCGGTACTCCGATGCATTCGTTGTATCGGCCGCCCCTCCTCCGCTGAGCCCGCCTCGGATGTCTCCGAATACTTCGAGGTCGGCCGCGACGAGGTCGCGGGGGTGTTTCGAAGCCGCGTACGAGTCGCAACGGCACTCACATCCACAGGAGGGGGCAACCTTCGATTCCACTGCGTCGGCCCTGACGTCGCGTTCTTCGACGGCGGCGTCGGGTTCTGGGAATCGGAGCGTGCCTTGAATCTCCCCCTTTGGATGGGAAGCACCACAGCCGTATCCTCCATCCACTCGGAGTCGCTTGACTTCGAGGATAGCATATTTATCGGATTCCGGGAGAGTGCGTCGGCGTTCAAATTGAATCGACCCGGTTTATAAACAAACTCGTAGTCGTCATTTTGAAGGCGCAGTCTCCATCGGACTAACCTCTTACCAGGATCGTTCATTGTGCCAATCCATTTAAGGGGCTCATGATCCGAGATAAGTTTGAACTACCGGCCGTAGAGGTATGGCTGGAAGTGCTCTAAAGCCTTAATCGCCGCCAAGCATTCCTTCTCGGTCGTCCCATAGTTCACCTCGGCGAGCGAGAGGTTGCGAGAAAAATAGACAATTGGTAGATCAAGCCCATCTCGCTCCTGACCCAGGACGGCTCCGATTGCATAATCGGAGGCATCCGTGGTGAGGGTGAACGGACGGTTAAAATTGGGGTATTGCAGGAGAGGTTTCGTACACAGAGCCTTTCGTAAGTTGCGGAAACTGCGGCGCTGTTCCTTTCCCCAGGCGAAGACCTTCCCCTTCTCGAGCAGGTCAGAAAGAGGCTTCGCCCGGCCCGAGAAATTCGCAATAAATCTTCGGTAATACCCAGCGAGTCCAAGGAATTGTCAAACATTTTTGGCCGTCCTCGGACTCGGGAAACGTTTTACAGCCTCAAGTTTTCGCGGGTCAGGTCTTAGCCCGTCTCGCCCAATTATGTGGGCGAGATATTATACCTCCCGTTTGAGGAACTCACACTTATCCGGCTCGAGTACCAGGTTTACTTCCCGCAGACGATTCATGAGGCGACGGACCTTCTTCCCGTGTTCTTCCAACAATCGGGCGAATACTACGATGTCGTCAAGGTACACGAATAATTCGGCACCTTGCTGGCCTCGGAGTACACTATACATGAATCGCTGAAACGTGGCGGGGGCGTCCTTTAATCCTTCAGGCATTCGAACGTATTCATAGTGCCTATTAAGCGTAGAGAACGCAGTCTTTTCGCTATCTCGAGTGTCCATGGGAATCTGTTGAAAGCCGCTTGCCAGATCGAATGTCGAGAAATATCTTGCTTCGCCCAGTTGATCCAATATATCCAGTATATTTGGCAGTGCGGAGGCGTCAGAAATTGTTTTCTCGTTAAGCTTCCTGAAATCTATCACCATTCGCATCCGTGGCCGACCTTGTGAATCGGGTTTCGTCGGTACGATCCATACCGGACAGTTGTACGGGGACTGCGAAGCGGTGATGATGCCATTATCGAGCTTTTTCTGGGTCTGTCTATCGATTTCTTGACTGTATACTGGGAAATCGATACGATGGGCGACCAGGCTTGTACCCCCAAGGCCATCTCCGGGAAGTTTAAATTGAGTAGGGTTTTCTTCAACGATACTCAGAACGTGTTGACGATCGAGTTCGTTCAATCCCTCCAATTACAGTGCCGTCATCACTGCCGCAACGCCATCGTGTGCTGGATCGGCGGTGTCATCCGTTGAGTCATTATCGCTGCAGCCTACTTCGCAGAATTCGAACGGGAGTATCTCTTGGGGAGACACCTCAATGTCTATGTCGTGATTTAAGGTGTTTATCGCGAGCACGTGACATACGCCGTTCTTTTGACGGACCAACGCATCCCCGATGTAAAGGCCGTCCTCTGTCACAATCCGTGGCAGGTATCCTTCCTTTACCCCGAGGTTGGTTACAGGGATAGCCAGTGGTCTACGCGTTCGTGCCCGAATGGTTAGTATTTTCCTCGCGGGAGAGTCATTATTTGACCGGGGGTGTTCAGTGTCGTAAGTTACGAAGTGACGCGGTCATATAGGATCACTTGCCAATACGAGTGCGTTGTGGTGAAAGGATAGTTCTGCTTTTTCGCGACGGAAAAAGGGCTTGCCGAGTAGGGCATTGCTTTCCGTCGCGAACTCCGAAACCACGTGGAAAGTATGGCTTACACGGTTAATTGTTAGTTTAACGGTGCCCAAGGAGCACGCCTTCTCATTCAAAGGGCCCGTAAATTCACGCAACTTCGCGGGGTCATAACTTATGTCCCCTCGAAGGGCCCCAATTTCAATTAAATTGAGCGCGGAACCCGTTTCACAGTAAAAATTTTCAACTTTATTCCTGAGGTTCGGGCGCAGACCATTTTATTACGGGGGACTCTACATCGTCCTCCGTTTCCGACGGTGAGTTCGGTCGCTCATCGCCCGATCCGAGTCCTTCTTAAGGCTCTACTTCCGCTGGTCTCTGAACCTCACACCGGAATTTCCGGCTTGGGTGCTCGTCGCGCGCGGGCAGGTTTGGCTCGCCGCATCCCCGCGACGAGCCCCCTTGGAGTTTAAAGGCTCCGGGCTTGTCGCGGGCGGTGACTCGTCCCGACGCACGGGTGGTATTGTTACGTCCCAGAGGGAGATTTAGGTGGAACTCGTGAGGTTGCCGATTTAGAGAGCGAAAGTTCGAATTGAATTAGATTGCGCAGTGAGTCTTTGTTTGGCTTCCGCGTGAGTTCCAAACACAGTTTAATAACAATTTGGATTGAGACGAATTTGAGGTGCGTGATTCTGGTAAGAGAGTTGGATCCGCCCGATGGATTGATCGTTGATCAAATAAATGTTCAGACGCGTAGATTTTGTCTTAATTCACGTAGTTCACGTTTATTACGTTCAACTCTTACAAACTTATAATTTCGGTACAAAGATAGTTCCGCGTACGATGATTACACGGAAACGCAGAGCGAAAGCGTTTAGCCTTGTAAGTCGACTGTTCAGTTCGGGGGTCGAGTACAGAGTGTCTGCTCCTTCGTGATATGAAAATTAGGAAAGTTTGGTTGTAGGAGAAGGAGCTTTTTTGGGGGAATGCATTTTCGGATCAGAGCTTCTTAGTCATTAGTTAATCAATCGTGAGAATGTACGCTGACTTACGTGATAGGTCGGCGTCATGCGTGGGAATAGTTTTGTTCGTCTACTTATTAGGTCATCGCTATGGTGAATGCGACCATTGTTCTATGTCCGAGGATCAGATTCAGCGACCGAGGTTTCGTGGGTCTTGCGATATGACCGGGTGACGTATTCTGACGCAAGCGAGTTTTCCTCGTGGGATTGTTTGGATCTTAGGACAAGGTACGATTGTGGCGCAGTTCGGTCCCTGCATTTTGTTCGAGTGCTCTAGGCGTAGGGTTTCTCGTCCGAGGCTGCGAGTACGCTCGTCTCGTAAATTCGTCTGTCGTTGGCTATGTTTATGCGTGGCGACCTACATGCGACGGTTTCGCTTTTGGTCTTGTGGTACGTTTCGGCTATCGCTCGCTTAGCGTTAAAGAAATATAGGTTTTTGGTCGATCAGTGAGGGTGCTGCTATCGTGCGTATTTGCTATCGTGGTTTTAAAAAGAGAGAGAAAAAGGTGAAGGCTGGGACGTAACAGTATGTCCCGTCCTGCATCCTGCGCTTCATCCTGGCCCACGGGCAACAGTCGCAGCCACTTATTCGAGCACAATAGCATTAGTTGCAGCCGTCGCTCGTTTCCGAGCTAGGCGTGGCCCACTTATTTCACGGGCAGCAAGCGCAGCCAGAACCGCGACGACTGCACCATCGCTTTTCGCAGGCCCTCCTCCCTTCCCGAGGGTTGGGACTGGGGGACCTCCCGGGTGGTGACTCCCACCTCCTAAGAATCCCGGCTGGCTTAGGACATTCCGGGTTCCATTGCTGACGGCGGGGAGGTGTCGATTCCCGACGGTTGCGGGGTGAGGGGGAGCGTGATTGCAATCTTTTCAGCTCGCCTTGTGCAATTAACGCGAGGGTATGGCGATTCAATGACCGGGATCCCTCGATTTTTTTTTTTCGTGGGTATCGTATGACCTACATAGTCCGAGATTCGCTCCGCGAGTTCAACCGCGTCTTTTAGAGTTTTAGGTGCCGCCACGACTAGCAACTCCTCTAGGCGTGTTGGCAGGGCCCGCTGAAAGGACCTGACCGCGGTCTTCGCGATGGGGTCAATCGGATCCGTCGGAATATCGTAACCATAGTCTGACATCCATGCGTTGCGTGCCAAACCTGCGAGCGCTTTAGTACGGTTATACAATTCCTGTACCGTTTCGCCCTGGTTTAAGCGCAGTTGCATGAAATCGGACATACAGTCATCATAATTCCGCGAACGCGAAAGCCCTTCTTTTAAGATAGATGTTAGCTGCGGGATCGACGCGATAGTTTCCGCCTGGACAAAGAGGCGTGCCTCCTCTGGCAATTTGTTTAATACTCCGGCGATAAATTCTGGTTCCCTCACCGGCTCGATAAATGCCGCTGCGTTCGCGATATTTTGGAGGAAGTCCAGCAACGATGCGGTATTTCCGTCAAAATCGGGAATACCCGCCAACTGAGTCAAGAGATTCATGCCGCTGATGACGGCAGTCTCGATCGGCAGTTCGATCGAGATGGACATTATTTGGGACATGTCCCCTGGCAAGGTTGGGCTTGCCATGACCGGTCGCGAAGGGATTTCGACAGCCAATGGGGCGGTAATTTAAATTCAATAGAAATGAGGGAATATAAATTTAGTTACGAAATGTTTTTAAAAAGAAAAATTTGGAAATTTAGAAATATATAATATTAAAAGAAATTCAAGAATTAATACGAACACGGAGGGAACACTGTAATTCGGAAACCTTACAATTAAACGAAGAAGCGGGGATTCTGGCACGAATCCTATCAGAGAACCTGGAGATTCTGGCACCAATCCTATCAAAGAGTAGCAGTATCTCACCGCTGCCACCATTTTGTTACGTACCGAATGGTACCCCGGGTTTCCCGAGTGAATTATTAATTTGTGGGCTGCTCTGCTCGTCCCATACGGGCCCGAGTTCTTTGGGAGGATAAAGGGGAGGATGCCAGAATATTTTCATGCTTCCGATTATAGAGTGGTTTATTATTTATTAATAGTAGCCGACTTACAATTTATTGATCCCTGAATGAGTAAACACACACACACACACACACACACACACACACACACACACACACACACACACACACACACACACACACGCATATACACTCACTAATTTTAATAATAAAGAACTGGTAGATTCGATACACACACGCAGAAAAACGTTTGGTACCGTCAAAAAAAAAAAATTGTTTGAATCAACCAAATCCTGCAGTTGCGGGTGGCGAACGATATGAACGATTGAATTGACTGCGAGATTTGGTGGAATTACAAATATATATTTATTTCCGGCAACCAAACTTCTTCTTGATCCAAAAACGCACAGAGTACTTTCAATTATAATTCCGGTGTCCTGAAACCAAACTTTATTTGAACATACTGAACGGTGGGGTCAGTAATCTCTCCCTTAAAAGCATTTTCAAATTATATAGTTCAACGAAAAACATATACAGTAGAATGAAACATGTGTGCATTGCATGAATTGCAGAGCATATTTCAGTCAATACATAATATTTTTGATATAAGTTCATGTATAGTCCGTACCACTGAAGATATATTTTAAAAGAAAACCCCCCAACGCTGCTATAGTCGATCCAACTATATGTTGGTTTGCCCTAAATGACGGAGTAGGTTCTGACAACTGATATAACATAGTTGAAGCTGCATACAGTAAGTTCAATCAAAATTGGTTTCACACCAATCGAATAAATGGCAGATAGAGCATCAGCTTAATATGAACCAAATAAACATCGAGTCACTCTAATAAAATTTCGATGTAAGCATATGCAACGTATACATTGAATTGGTAGAAAATCAATTGAATATAAATCATAGAAGAAAGTATTCTCCCTACGATGAATTATAAATACAAATGGAAGACGAAGATAATAAGGTAAATAGATGCGCTAAATTATGAGACAAGATGCTTAGTAATTTTTCAATAATGCCTGTTTATTAAAGTACGTATTGAAAATATTGCGATGATACAGAAACAATTTTTATTGATTAATCTACGTCGATGTACGACTGTGCGGTGTCAATTGTAAGATAATTTACAGAGCGCTCTGAGAAAATTACATAGTTAAACTTAAAAGCAATCTGCACGTCGAAAAAAAACAAAAGAGAAATTAATTAAAATAATGTGTAAAGATAAATAATATTTTTTTCTGATGTATCGAAAATTTGTCTGCAGGCCACATAACAGAAACCATCAGATTTTGTGTGTTCTCGAAGTGGAATTGGCGCAAACAAGTCTTTTTGCTTTACGCAACACTAGGTCTCAGACTACAGCGTGGTTGCGACGAACTATTAGGGGCTTAAACCGAGTGTCCATGTGGTTGGATTTACCGAATTTAATCGATATCTGAAATTACGGGAGAACAATGGCTCGTGCCCGCAAAAAAATCTCAATCACGATTCCCTTAGCAATCCTTCAATATTTATGCACTTGGTGAACACGCAACGTTAAATGAAACTCACCGGCTTCCGCTAAATTTACTATCAACACCCGAGAGACGCCGTACAATGTTTTTCTCGAAGGATAGCACGTAGCGTGACAAGAATGGCGGACAAAAAGAAATTACGATCGTACACTTTCCTCGAAATGTAGAAACAAGTGATTGAAGTCCCCAATCTATCAAGATGTCTTCTACTTCGCACATTTTTATGTTTTCGACGTAAATCGTCTCACAAAACTTATTACAATGAATATTGTAGTTTTCTACATGCTCACAGGGGAGATGCACGTCAACAGCCTGAAAAGAAGACGTGAACAGCCGAAAGGGCGATTGGAGCGCTGTTCGTGCATGCATCTGAAACTACACTGATTCGCGATTTCCACTACCCAGTTAACCAAGCGTACCATTAGTACAGCATACCGCAAATGTGGAGTACGCCGTGCCCTACAGTACCGGTAATGTACGGGTACTGTAATGTACGGGTACGGGATAGCAGCGTAGTCGTACCTCCACGGTATCGCTACCGTGGAGTTACACCGTACTTCAGTGCACGGTGGCTCCACGGTGGCGATACTGTACCGATGCCGTACTAGTAAATTGGCGGTACAGCGTACCGTACGGCGTACCGGTGATGTACCAGTACCGTACGCACACTCCACATAAGTGGTACATTTGCGGTACGTGGTTAGCTGGGTAACTAACCGCTCACAGCGATCGAACAGAGCGCGCCCTTGGTCGGATTTGCCAAATAAAGTCGTTATCTAGAAATTGTGCCCGGAAAAAGTGATCGATTGCATCCACAAGAACTCAAGTAGCCATATCAATCAATAGCTGAAAAATATGCACATCGAAGAAAAAAAAACACGGTCTTAACTCGAAGTAACTTTAATTGAATCATTTGTTTCAATTAACTTATTCACTTGTAGAACCAACCATGATTCGCATTATGCGTAATAATTAATTCAGTTGGAAAATGTAGTTTATTGGCCAATGTAAAGTTCAAATAACACGCGGATTACTTGTATGAACTCCGATGTAGTTAATCCAACCTCCCTGCTAAAAATGTCAGGTAGAAAAGGAAAAAAAAAATTATTTCGTTTTGGTTCGTGTTTCTGATTCCTGTTTTTCATAAACATCTACAGATTATTATGATGGGAATCGTATCGGATGATGATGAGTTTATAATATCGAGCTCCAATCCGAATTAATAGCGAATGAATGATACCACCCCATTGCGTAGGATTGCGATATACGACATATGTTGTTTATATGTGTGATTATATTCGTATATGCTATGTATGATTGTACCTTTCGTTTTCGTTGTTTGTTATAAATGTATATGCACGAATGTATTACGTCGTATAAAACAGCATGCATAGTTTCCTTTCGTGTTTCTGATTCGTATATTGCGCAATCAGGATCTGATTTGTGTGAACCAAATTTTATCATGTTCCATATAAATACTGTATAAAGAATACTTTCATGCAGTTGAATTTGGCATTCTTCATAGGATTATTATAAAGTTGAATCATATATCTATGAATAGTATATATAGTATAAATATGCCAATGAAAATGAATCATTTTGAATGCGATACGTTTCATTGCAGTTGAGCCTGTATTATATTCATTATTCGTAGTATTTCATTGAAAATGTATGTACTACGTAATGAAGAATACAGTAACTGCTAACGATAATGAATCATTCTGAATGCGATACGTCTCATTGAAGTTCAGGCTGTATTATTAATTACTAGTGCAGTTCATTGCGAATTAATGTACTACGCAATAAAGAATACAGTATGACATGTCAATGAAAATGAATCATTTTGAATGCGATACGTCTCATTGCAGTTCAGGCTGTATTATTAATTACTTGTAGTATTTCATTGCGAATGTACGTACTATGGAATAAAGAATACAGTATGATATGTCAATGAAGATGAATCATTTTAAATGCGATACGTCTCATTGCAGTTCAGGCTGTATTATTAATGACTAGTAGTATTTCATTGCGAATTTATGTACTACGTAATAAAGAATACGGTATGATATTTCAATGGAATTGAATCATTTTGAATGCGATACGTTTCATTACAGTTCAGCCTGTATGATTAATTACTAGTAGTATTCCATTGCGAATGTATGCACTACGTAATAAAGTATAAAGTATGATATTTCAATGAAAATGAATGCGATACGTCTCATTGCAGTTCAGACTGTATTATTAAATACTAGTAGTATTTCATTGCAAATGTATGTACCACGTAATAAAGTATACAGTATGATATTTCAATGAAAATGAATCATTTTGAATGCGATACGTTTCATTGCAATTCAGTCTGTATTATTAATTACTAGTAGTATTTCATTGCGAATTTATGTACTACGTAATAAAGTATACAGTATGATATTTCAATGAAAATGAATCATTTTTAATGCGATACTTTTCATTGCGAATGTATGTACTACGTAATAAAGAATACAGTATGACATTTAAATGAAAATGAATCATTTTGAATGTCATGCGTCTCATTGCAGTCGAAGCATGCAAATTTTCATATTTAAAAACCACACGAATTAAGTATTTAATACATATTGCTCGGCCCTGTAAAATGAAAGGTACATAGAGAAGAGTCAAGCACAGTTTTGTACACTGCTTTTGGATCGGTGCATTATTTTTGTAACGCAAATAGATAAAAGGATCCAACCTACGTTAAAAACCAATGGGTTTTTATATTGCTGTTGTACACACACACACACACACACACGCACGCACGCACGCACACACACACACACACACACACACACACACACACACACACACACATATATATTGTGACGTTGCGTCACAAGGGAGGTAGTGGAAAAGCCCGCGTGACCACGCTCGGGCTTAGTCTCCGCCACGCACCTTTCATCGGAAAAATTAGAATGTTAATATTAAGGCAATATAAGTTATTTTATTGTATAGAAGCCGCGACACGAACCCCTCCGTCCTTCCCGCATCGCCTTTTCGAGATCGCGACACGACCACGCGGACTGTCGACTGGGGCCACGTCGGCCCGGCCGTCGACTCCGAGAACTAGCAACGCCATCTTCCGACGACGCGGACAGCGGATTGGCCGTCCGAGGGCACCCCGCGGCCATCGCCCGAGTCTCCGGCCTGGCCGCGTATGGCTTGCGAGCGCCGTACCGACCGGGGCGCTCCGCGACTCAGGGCGATCGACCGCAAGGGCGAGCCACGACGATCGAGACGAAAATCGATGGGAGGTCCGTCGTCTATAACGGGATTGGGCGAGAAGAGGAAGTCGGCCGGCGTGGACCGACACTTAGTGCTGGAGCGTGGTCGAGTGAGGAATAAAAGCGAAAAGGAAAATCCCCGCGAGCACCCGAGCAATCGAGCCGAGGAAAAGAACGGATTTACGAATCGATTTAGGAAGGCTTCCATAGCGAAACTGTAAGTTCCTTCCTCTTTCTCTTGTGCGAGAGCGGCTATCGAGATCCCTTCAAGTCTGTTCGGGAAAATCTCGTCGCACGGGCGACAGTTAACAATTCGTTCCTTCACCCCTCCCCTAGCAGTCCTGATCGTCGTCCCTCTTCCGTGCGCGTCGCCTTAAAATAAAAGTGCGAAGTAGATTAACGGATTATAGAGTCACTCCGAGCAATTGGCTCGCGTGAAATAATTAAAATTGTGGCGAAGAAGTGTAAAAAGGTGTCCGTGGCGGTAAAATTAAATAAAGTTTAAAATAGTCGTGGTCTAGTTGTAAGTGGCCATTGTGTTCGAGAACCCCGTCCATCCCCAGATACCCTGAGACGTCCCCATTTCAGTTTGTATTGAGCCACTCGCTTGCCGGCCGAAGGCCGTGTTTGTTTGTTTTTTTTGGTATATCGAGATTGAGTACGCGTTAAGCGCGTTGCCCGAGAAAGGCTAGCGCCCAATATAACTTTACGGAATTTATAAATTGAGAGAAAATATTAACGGGTTGAGAAATAGCGTTGGGACTTCGCGTGTCCGGTAACCCGTCAAATAATTCGAGTCAAAATTAGTATCGTTGCGGAATTAATTTAAATTAGATCGAGTCTGCTTTCAATATTGGTTATTGTAATTTATCACTTAACGTCAGTTTTTTTTTGTATCGAGCCTTCATTTATTTATTGATGTAAAATAAATACTATTTGAATTTTTTTAGTTGTCGACCCATCAAGTTTCTCCTTCCCCCTCCCTCTGCCTACGTTAACACGCGATACCCGTCATAATACACACACACACACACACGCACGCACGCACGCACGCACGCACGCACGCACGCACACACCCACACACACACACACACATATGACGCATGGAAAATGAATTATATGAGAATATGATACGAGTTTTAAGTGCGGGATAAGATTCAATTTGATTCATCCACAGTGCATAGGAAATGTTAGCAGGATAATCGTATTCTTATTATTCAAAAAAAAAGAAAGAAAAATGTAATGCTACAAAAACGATAGAATCATGCCCTACAATGAGACGAAGACGAAAGAATTCAATTGGTATCTGAATGACAAAGAAATCATATACAACTAAACCGTGGCTAGGGTATGCATCTGATAGAATTCAACGGATCGCATAGAAATCTATTCAAATTCATAAAGTAGCAATGACGAACTTCACATTTATAACACAGAGCATTGGTTTATATTCGGAACGAACCAATATTTATGCACCACCAAGGGAGAGCGAGATAGGTCCGAAAGGATATCATGAGAATTATGCATTATTCCTATGATGGTTAATAATATTCAATCGGACATTTTTAGCAGGGCAATTATATGGCCAGGGGACATTGCTATTTTGACATGATAATTTGGTTGTTTCAACTAAACTGGCTTTGTCACTTGAATCGAATTGTATTTCAAGCGAGTAAAATTAGGTTGCTTCAAGCAAAATTGTTTCAACTAAATATACATAGTTGGTATTACCAAACGTTTTTCTGAGTGCAGTGATTGAACGGCGCGGCTTGAGTTATGTTTGCAATTTGATAGAATGAAATTAGACTTAATAATTAATGCGTTTCTATCGCGTCGGTGTCGACTACGCACAACTCTCATAATCCTGTGCAACCACCTTTTGCACCGGGTTCACTGGGAGCAAGGGAAATGCAAGGGAATTGTGGTTGCCGCGGAATGATTTGTGCGCGAGGGGGAATCCGTGCCCAGGAAACAACCAAGGGACGCGGTACTCGCGAGACCGTTTTGACGACCGAAGACTGACGGACGCGAACCCGTGAAGACGCGGGAGTCAGGGATCGCGACTTGCTTTCGACCGGAGTTGTACCCCAACACCAGGTTATTTCCGTGGCTAGATGGGAACTAAAAATATTCACCGCCACCGGACCGATGTTAGCTCGGTAGCTATCACTCCGGTGGGGGTTTTTGACAACGTCCACGGAAAGTTGCTCGCTCCCGAAAAGGTCGCTCTGGTGGGGGTTTTTGACAATGTCCACGGAAAGTTGCTCGCTTGTGACTTATCACGTGTATTTTTTTGTGCAAGGCGGGAGGCTAGAAATCTCACCACATATCTCTATAGGTGGGGGGGGGGGGTCAAAAGGTGGCCTAAGAACCTCACGTGATTAATGGATGACCCCTAAGTCCCAAGAGTCCGTCGTATTGAGAGTTTCTGGGAAGAAATATAATAAAACCAGTGATCTTTAATTTATATGGTTAACAAAAGTAAGCCACTGTTACGTCCAGAAGGGACGATTTTATTTTATGTTTATTTTACCTTTGGGTTCTTCAATATGATTTCTTTAAAGTAGAAGGGATAGCCGCACGTCCCATACGGGCCCGGCAAACTCTCCTGTGGAAATGGGAGTAGGGAAACAAATTCTAACGAATGCTATCTAGGGGTAAAGGGTTATAAATGATATTTTATTATATTATATTAATTCTACTTACAACGTTCCGTGGGTAATCACGCCTTTGCGCGGGGACAGTTTCCCCCGCGTCGCTCTCTCACTCTCGGTCTAGCACGCTCTTCCGCGGGGACAATTCTCCCCGCGTTTCTCTCCCGCACACCGCACGTTGAACTTATGAGTCCTCTACGTTGATCGGGGTTTTAACGTAGGCCCCGCACCTTTATCACTGATTCGATAGATATTTACTATTTTTAGAATTAATATTGGTGATTAATATTCGTTTTCTAAAGTAACGATCACTGTCTCTATGCGGGTCCGCCGGGTCGCTACCCAGGTCTTACTACACCGCCGCGAGTATGTCGTTACCTAACTACGTTACTAGTAAAGACTGACGTCTCTGTGCGGGTCCGCCGGGTTGCTAGCCTGGACTTATTACACCGCCGCGAGGACTGCTGTTACTAGGAGTTTTCTCCGACTCCAGGAGCGAACCGTGGACAAATCGGAACTAATCATACTTACCGCCACCGGACCGATGTTAGCTCGGTCGCTATTAGCCCGGTGGGGTTTTTGGCAACGTCCACGGAAACTTGTCCGCTCCCGGAGTCCCACGGTCGAACCCCGCGGATCAGGCAATGCTCGATCAGCGGAATTCGATCGGGTACATCCGGTCGGCGTTTCACACCCGACACCGCACAGAGACACGAGGCGACGGAGTCGTCGAAAAATAATGAATATTAAACCCGTTGATAAAAGATAAAAAATAATGGAAACTAATAAACAAAAGATTAAAAAGTTACGGGACGTGACAACACCAATCACTTTTTCACTGCATACTGAGGCTAATTAAGGAATTATTCTAGCATAACTAGTATACACAAAGAATTATTCTAGCGTGACCAGTCTAAGCAAGGAATTATTCTACGGTAAACATTCTATGCAAGGAATTATTCTAGCATAAATAGTCTATGCAAGGAATCATTCTAGCCTAACCAGTCTACGCAAGGAATTATTCTAGCCTAATCAGTCTTCGCAAGGAATTATTTTAGCGTAACCAGTCCATGCAAGGAATGATTCTAGCGCAACCAGTCTACGTAAGGAATTATTTTCGCGTAACCAGTCTACGCTAGAAATTATTTTAGCCTAACGAGTCTGTGCAAGGAGTTAGCCTAGTGTAACCAGTTCACACAAAGAATGGTTGTAGCGTAACCAGTCCATGCAAGGAATTACTATGTATAATCAATTTAAGCAAGGAATTTCTGTGCAAAGACTTGTTAAGCGGTATATGATTCACATTTTCATTAACAGCGAAAGAACAATAGTATCAAAAATTACCATTATAATAGTTGAAAAACTCTGCCAAAAGCTGCGTACGCCTTGGATGGTCCTGTCGATGCATGTCTGGCTAACCCTGCAGTTTTCCCGGATGTGAATCAAAAACTGAGCACTGCACCATTTCAGACTTTCGGATGATGGTATATGAAAAATGAAGTTTTATGAAAAAGATGTGATAGAGACAACAAAAGATGCTATAGAAAATGATGAAATGAAATCGAAAACAGTAAACACTTATACTGTTAGCAAAATTGTTGAGCCTTGTTCAGTATACATCTATTCGCGTAATTAATAGCAGCGCAAAACATCAATCAAAGTTATGTTTCCAATTGAAATTTAGTTGACTAGATATAATCAAGAGTGAATATACAAAGTCAGCCCGATATTTTCGGCCATTTTTTACTCTTGTACACGATGGCGACGAGATATTTATACATATATATGTATATATATATATATATATATATATATATATATATATATATATATATATATACATACATATATATATACATATATATATATATATATATATATATATATATATATATATATATATATATATATATATATATATATATTTATACACACACACACACACACATATATATATATATATATATATATATATATATATATATATATATATATATATATATATATATATATATATATATATACAACAGCAATATAAAAATCTACTGGTTTCTAACGTAGGTTGGATCCTTTTATCTATTTGCGTTACAAAAATAATTTTACGTTATTAGTACGTTACTAGTAAAGACTGACGTCTCTGTGCGGGTCCGCCGGGTTGCTAGCCTGGACTTATTACACCGCCGCGAGTACTGCTGTTACTAGGAGTTTTCTCCGACTCCAGGAGCGAACCGTGGACAAATCGGAACTAATCATACTTACCGCCACCGGACCGACGTTAGCTCGGTCGCTATTAGCCCGGTGGGGTTTTTGGCAACGTCCACGGAAACTTGTCCGCTCCCGAAGTCCCACGGTCGAACCCCGCGGATCAGGCAATGCTCGATCAGCGGAATTCGATCGGGTACATCCGGTCGGCGTTTCACACCCGACACCGCACAGAGACACGAGGCGACGGAGTCGTTGAAAAATAATGAATATTAAACCCGTTGATAAAAGATAAAAAATAATGGAAACTAATAAACAAAAGATTAAAAAGTTACGGGACGTGACAACCCACCCCCCCTTGGGGACATCGACGTCCTCGTCGAACAATGAATATTGATTAAGTACTTATAGTGTTTAATGCACTCACGGATTCTCGCACGGCAAAATATTGGCGAGGACGGTAGGTAAGTCTCCCAATTTACCTCGCTGTTGTTCCATTCTGCGTTGTGCGACGGCCGGTCGAACCCACTCCCCGAAATTGGTCAGCCTCTGCTTCGCTATGCGACGAGTAACTTTTGCCGAGGGACGGGGCGGGGAAGAGGGTCCCCTCGCGCCGGACTCGAGGTACTTATCGGCAGGCTAGGTGTCAAGTTGCCTTCTTGAGAATTTCCTCGGGCCGAATGTTCGCGCAAGTTCCCTTCGGTTGGGCGAGAGCTCTTTTTCCGCGAGGACAACCACTTCCAAATGTATCCGAGAGAGAGAGAGATAGCGGATTCCACAAGGTATATATTAGGAATAACAACACTACTCCCGCTTGGCTAGCAAAGCTGGCCAGAGTGAGGAAATGTTGTTTCTCTCTCTCTCTTTTATGCTCGCCTATGGCATGAATTTTTTTTTCCACAGCGAGCAGCGATTCCCCGTCCTCGAGCCTCAGATTCGTGTTTCCCCCTGCGGACTGTTTGTGCGCCTGAACGAATAATTCCCTAAAGTCCAATGCGATATCGCTATTGGCCAAAGTGGGAATTACGATGGATACATTGAGCGTTATTCCCGGCTCGTAGAAGAACGTTTCCTTGCCCGCATATGCGCGAAGACTTGATAAAGTGGTAGTACGGGTTGCTCCAACACAGTTAGCCTCCAACTGTAGAATCCCCATGCCTTGTAATGTTATGTCAACTACCGGTGTGTTTAGACACGTCACCCGCAACTTCGTGGGCTCGACAAGAAAGAAAAGCCAACCGCCGTGTGTGGGCACATATTCCCAGAAATCTTCAGGGTGCGGATGCAGGCGTATGTTACACTGGCGCATGGCCTCCTGGGATGGCATGGTAAGCATGTGCAGCTCGCAGACGCCTGCATTTGTGTCCCGAACTGGAACATTTCCTGAGCAAATCAGCCGTCGATCGGCCGCCTTACATTGATTTCTGTATGCTTCGCTAACTAGGAGGAAGGTTTGACGACTCCTTCCCAAAGCGATGTATGGTGAAACAGGCACAATGCTTGCTGAGCCGGTCCCGTTACCGAGTTGTTGAGGAACAGGCCAGGCGATTATCCGGTATAGGTCGTATATCATCGGATCCACAAGCGGTATGTGTACGATGATCATTAGCCGCCCATCACGTGACGTCACGTCTGTCCAAACAAGAGTCCCAAGGTACGCTGAGTGGATATGTTCTGAGGAGTAGGGAAATTCTAGCCCCCCCGCGTGGCGTTGTGCTTCCTCCGCTACCATTCGCAGTTGCGTTGGTGATATGGCCGCGGGATCGAATTTCCCGCTGATTGCTGAGCTGATCACGGAGATGTACTTTTCGCAGGTACGTATGTAATTGTCGATTTTGTTTGCGACTTTATTTCCGTAGTTAGCGAGTGAGAAATTGTAATAGGCCACGGCGGATGCATTAGCGATCGTGCTGAGGTCCTCGTGCATGTGCGATACAATTTGGTATATAGATTCCACTCGTTTTGATTCCTCCAAATGTTCGTTGTGTAGCGTTTGCAATTTTGAGCTTAAAATATGCATTTGTTGTTCCTGGAGGTGAATTAGTTCCTGTTGATCTTTAAATAGACGATCTATTTGGGAAGAAAGGTAATCCGCGTCATCCTCGGTGAGGGTTCCGAATATGGATTTGCTGATGCTCCCCACAAATCCGAAGGGCACTGAACGTCTCTTCATTGTTGTTAAGGGCGACGATGTTTTGAGATCCTTGCGGTTTCCGATCCCCCATAGATCACTAGTTAGCTCGTGGCCGTGCCGTAACCGCGATATTACGTAAGGTCTACGGAGCAGCTCCTCACAACCCGCCTCCGAGTTGTATTTGAGGCATTCTGCTTGAATTTTTGGCAAGTTCCCGCCGTCCTTCGGGAAGGACGCGATGAATTCGGCAAGGTCGATGAATAATGTCATTCTCCAATCAGCGCGTTGTAATTGCACCGGCGTTTGAAGCTCGTAGTATATTCCAGCGTTATCTTCGAGTTTGTTGATAACGTAGGGGTTCCTGGGTGTTGTATCGGTCATTCCACGGCCCGCGAAGACAAGGACGCAGATAATCGCGATCATCATTTTGCTGTCAATACACATACAGTTGAAACTAACTAGAGGTAGGCTAGCGGATCGTTCACCTCGTTCAGTCTCGAGGACGACATTATTCCTATCGGTAATCGAACTCATTTTATAGGGACCGTGATATTGAGTGTCGGATTTTCCCTCCAAGGGCCGGCATTTACGGTCGTAGTATAGTTTTCCCAGGCCATCTCTCGAATTTAATTCGGTTACTTTATGAGCTCAACAAGGAACGAACTACTTGTAGCTAGACGGTCTTGGGTCGGAAATTCGCTAGGCTGTCGGGCTGTTTTTCCATACACAACCTCATGAGGCGTAAAATTTGTCGCCTCGTGAATGCTTGCATTGTAGGAAAACTCGGCAAAGGGCAGTAAACGGTCCCAATCGTCGTATCGGTCAGCGTAGTGCTTGATATATTCTGTTAGAACGATATGACTCCGTTCCAACGCACTGTTAGTTTGGGGACGGTAACCGGATGTCGTCGTATGATCTACTTTGTAGATTTTGGAGATTTCCCTCAATAATCCGTTCGTGAATGAGGTTCCACGGTCAGTTAGAATTGCCCGTGGAGCTCCGAACTGGCTGTAAAGCCGGCGAACTATTGCCTCTGCAACGGTGGTCGCTTTCAGATCGGGGATTGGTTCAGCAAGACAATATTTTGATAGGCTATCTTGCATCGTTAGTATATGCTTATTCCCGTGAGGAGTAATAGGCAACGGACCAACGGTATCAAGGGATATTCTATCAAAAGTGTCTGCTGGTGTATCGATCAAGAGCATGGGTTCGCGGGTCTTTGCACGAACGAGTTTCTGCGCTTGGCAACCCTTACAGTGACGGAAGTAATTTTGGATGTCGTTTTTGAGGGTAGGCCAATAAAACCGCTCTCGAATTCGCCTATAGGTCTTAGTAACGCCTTTATGACCGCCTATAAGGCTCGAGTGCATCTCTTTGATTATGGCCTCCCTCAACTCCGGGGAAGGGACCTGAGTCCTGTCATCGGCATCGCTGTCTCGCTCGCTCCTACGCGAAAAACGGGGCCCTATAAGGCTAGTTCTCCGTGGGAGCTCCTCTTCAGTAAGCCGTTGGAGCCGTTCAGACAATTTCTCCAATCGTTCGCTCAGTACGTGATCATCGCTATCTATGGTAGGATCTAAATCGTTGGGGATTTCCCGGACAGTCGGCGATATCTCAACCATATTGGCTGATTGTTCTTGCCCTTCGCAAAATTTCTGTTCGAGTTGTTTCAGTGACTCGTTGAATTTTCCGAAGGTACGTTGTAGTCCCTCGCGGACCGATTCGTTTCCGTCGGGAACAAAATCTTCCACGGGAGTACTGTCATCCGTGTCGCTAGGAGGAGGTTCGACCGGAACGATAATCTCGTTAGGGCTAGCAGGGCCGGGGGCCCCAACGTCTATAGCCACGGGTGGTGGACACAGCGTCTTATCGGCTAGCTGTGGCGGACGTTTGAAAATTCGTCGTTTCGGGGGAACGAGGGGGGTAGGGAGCATGCTGCGATTTAGCCGCTGTATGGGCCGAGCTTCCTCTCCCGAGCTTGTCCCCGAAGACTCTGCATAATTGGGTCGCCCGCGTGCTGCATTTGAATCAGCTGTTTGTCCACGTGTACGGCGAGCGATAGGGCTCCGAGCGTTAGGATCGGGGTGCCTTGGATTCATCGGCCCCACGCAACGTCCACTCGGGGCGGAGTGCAGCCGGGGTCTCCCGCTATCTATAGGGAGTACCAGTGTCGGCCGGTTCGAATCCTCCGATTCGCTCGATTCTGATGATAGTGGATTTTTGGGGTTACGGGAAAGAGCGTCCGCATTGATATTTAGCTTTCCAGGTTTGTAGACAAACTCATAGTTATAATTTTGGAGGCTCAGGGTCCAACGTACCAACCTCTTTCCTGGATTACTCATAGAGCCAATCCATTTAAGAGGCTCGTGATCGGAGACGAGTTTACATTTTCGGCCATATAAATACGGCTGGAAATGCTCCACAGCTTTTATGACAGCGAGACATTCCTTCTCCGTTGTACCATAATTTATCTCGGCGGGGAGAAGTATGCGGGAGAAGTAGGCTATTGGAAAGTCAACGCCATCGTGCTCTTGACTTAACACGGCCCCAACCGCGTAATCTGACGCGTCCGTGGTAAGCATAAATGGTCGGTTAAAATCGGGAAATGTGAGTATGGGCTCCGTACAAAGGGCCTTACGCAAATCACGGAAACTTCGTCGCCGCGCGCTTCCCCACTCGAACGGCTTACCCTTCTTCAAGAGATTCGATAACGGCTTGGCACGACTGGAAAAATTCATGATGAATCTCCGATAGTATCCAGCCAGTCCGAGGAACTGCCGGATATTTTTCGCCGTTTTCGGGGTCGGGAAGCGTTTCACCGCCTCGAGTTTTCGGGGATCGGGCCGTAAACCATCTCGCCCGATTATATGGCCGAGGTAGCATTCCTCCCTTTTCAGGAACTCACACTTGTCGGGCTCAAGCACGAGACCTGCGTCTCGCAACCGAGCCATTAATCGACAAACTTTTGCGCCATGTTCCTCCAACGATCGAGCGAATACAACAATATCGTCAAGGTAAACGAACAATTCGGCACCTTGGAGACCTCGAAGTACACTATCCATCAATCGCTGAAAAGTCGCGGGTGCGTTCTTCAAACCCTCGGGCATACGAACGTACTCATAATGGCCGTTCAGTGTCGAGAAGGCGGTCTTGGCGCTATCACGCGGATCCATTGGTATTTGCTGAAAACCACTTGCCAGATCGAAGGTCGAGAAGTACTGAGCCTCGCCCAACTGGTCCAATATATCAAATATATTTGGTAGTGGGTAAGCGTCGGAGATAGTTTTCTCGTTCAGTTTCCTGAAGTCTATCACCATCCGCATCCTCGGCCGACCTTGAGAGTCGGGTTTCTTGGGCACAATCCAGACCGGAGAATTATACGGGGATTGCGATGGTATGATTACTCCATTCTCGAGTTTTTTGCCGATTTGTGTTTCGACTTCTCCTCGATGAATGGAAGGGAATCGGTATTGGCGAGTATTCACTGGCAAATCATTGTCCGTTGGTATCCGGTGTGTAACGAGGCTTGTACTGGGTAGGTTGTCGCCAGGCAATTTAAATCGCATAGGGTCTTCTTCCACGATTCGACGGACGTGAGAACGCTCGACGACATTCAGCCCGTCCAAGCGCAAAGCTTCCAGCACTGCCGCAATGCGATCAGGCGGCAGCAATGTTTCGTCGTCTGACGAACCACTGTCCTCGCTTGGATCAGCCTGATAATATTCGAAGGGCAGTATTTCCTGCGGCGTGACCTCGATGTCTACGTCATGAGTTAACGTATTTATTGCGAGAACATGACATATCCCGTTCTTTTGGGATACCAGAGCGTTGCCGATGTATAACCCTGGTTCAGTCTCGATTCGTGGCAAATAACCCTCACGAAGGTCCGGATTCATGACTGCGACTGCCAAGGGTTTCCGTGTCCGAGCTTTGATGGTAAAAATTTTCTTACTCGGCGCGGAAATCGTTTGCGGCGAGTCGCTTGTTAAAAACGGTCGGGGACGAATAGGATCACTCGTCATTACAAGAGCGTTATGACGAAACGATAGCTCAGCCTTTTCGCGGCGCATAAAGGGTCTACCGAGCAGTCCGTTGCTTTCTGTCACGAATTCCTCGACAACGTGAAAGGTATGGGGTTGATCATTTATCGTTAATTTTACCGTCCCCAACGACCACGCCTTTTCGTTCGTAGGACCGACATATTCACGCGATTTCGCAGGGTCATACGTGACGTTATCACGGAGGGCACGAAGTTTGATGAAATTTAAACTCGACCCGGAATCACAATAAAATTTCTGGACTCCATTGACAAGCTCTGGTGCAGATAGTGTAACAACCGGAGTCTCTACTTCGTCCTCGGTTTCTGACGAGGAAACTTTGGTCTCGTTTTTGGAACTGGATTGAGGATATTTCCCTCTTAATGTCTGTCCTGAAATTTTACTGTGCGTTTTTCGTTGGTAGGGAAAGGAGGCTGGCTCGCCGTGCCCAGACGACGAGCCCCTTTTCGAGTTTAAAGGCTCGGGACTCTGGGGTTGCGGACTGGGCTGATCCGCGACGGGCGATGATGTTGAGCGCTCGCCGCGGGTATATCTCTGAGCGGTGACGGTCCAAGGACAGCAATTGCACCCACCGGTATAGGTACAGCAGTACCGGTGGTTACAGCCACCCGCTTTTCGATATTGAGTAGGGGTCCGCTGGTTCCAAGGGCAACATCCGCAACCGGAACCGCGCAAACAACAATAACGTTGTTCACATCCGCCTCGGTCATCGGGTGACCTCGGTCGATTTGATCTGGCAGGCGAATAATCTTGGTGTTTCGATATTCCCGAGGGTCTAAAATATTCTGACCTACTAGGACTACTGAATCGCGGTGCTGGCTCTTTTCGCGATTCTCGTTCCGATTCAGGGCGGGGTGTGGGGGAAGGCGAACGCGAATCTCTTCGCTTTGCCTCCGTTTTGGCGACTAACGCGAGGGCGTCGCCGACGGGGGTCCGCGATCGTTCTCCACACTTTGATTCTACCGCCCCGGCTAACGAATCGGGGGATAGATCCTCTACCATCTCAAGCGCCTCCCTGAGAGATTTTGGTTTCGCGATGTAAAGTAATTCATTCATTCGCGAGGGTAACGCTTGACGAAAGGATTCAAGGGCCAGAGTCGCGATCGGATCAATCTTCATCCCAGAGGCTTCACATCCTAATTCTTCCTTCCAGGTGGTTCGAGCAACGCTCATTAGCCGGAGAATTCGGAGATATAAGCACCGGGGTGTTTCACCTTGTTTTAGACGCAACCCATAGAGTCTACCCAAACATGAATTGAAATTTCGACGGTGAGTTAACCCGTCCTGCAACGCGGTTGTTAGTTCTCTGACTGATCGAATATTTTGACCCTGGACACAGGTACGCGCCTCACCACGTAATCTACTTAGTACCCCGGTCACAAAATCGGGCATTTGATACGGGGGTACGAATGCGGCTGCATTCTGGATATTCTGTAAGTAGTCACCGAGGGGAATTGATGTGCCGTCGAATTCCGGAATTGACACCAACCTGTTTGTCAGGTTGATGCCGCTAAGTATGACCGACAGGCCGGCGGGTGTTACTGTTTCGTTAAACGAGCCGTCAGGTCCCGCACGACTAGATCCCGCGCCGGCCCCGGGACTGCTATCGCGAGGATCGTCAACCATTTTGACGAATTATGTTTTATTCGTAAACGGAAAGAATGGAAAATTCGACACTCAGATCACGGATTTGTCGACGAAATACGAATTTGAAATTTTGACAACTTAATACGAGTAATTTTCCACCCTTCTGTTATATTCCGATTTCCACAATCGAGTTTGCACAGTGCAGGCGGGTATCCCACCGCTGCCACCAATTTGTTACGTCCAGAAGGGACGATTTTATTTTATGTTTATTTTACCTTTGGGTTCTTCAATATGATTTCTTTAAAGTAGAAGGGATAGCCGCACGTCCCATACGGGCCCGGCAAACTCTCCTGTGGAAATGGGAGTAGGGAAACAAATTCTAACGAATGCTATCTAGGGGTAAAGGGTTATAAATGATATTTTATTATATTACATTAATTCTACTTACAACGTTCCGTGGGTAATCACGCCTTTGCGCGGGGACAGTTTCCCCCGCGTCGCTCTCTCACTCTCGGTCTAGCACGCTCTTCCGCGGGGACAATTCTCCCCGCGTTTCTCTCCCGCACACCGCACGTTGAACTTATGAGTCCTCTACGTTGATCGGGGTTTTAACGTAGGCCCCGCACCTTTATCACTGATTCGATAGATATTTACTATTTTTAGAATAAACTTTGGTGATTAATATGGTTTTCTAAAGTAACGATCACTGTCTCTATGCGGGTCCGCCGGGTCGCTACCCAGGTCTTACTACACCGCCGCGAGTATGTCGTTACCTAACTACGTTACTAGTAAAGACTGACGTCTCTGTGCGGGTCCGCCGGGTTGCTAGCCTGGACTTATTACACCGCCGCGAGGACTGCTGTTACTAGGAGTTTTCTCCGACTCCAGGAGCGAACCGTGGACAAATCGGAACTAATCATACTTACCGCCACCGGACCGACGTTAGCTTGGTCGCTATTAGCCCGGTGGGGTTTTTGGCAACGTCCACGGAAACTTGTCCGCTCCCGGAGTCCCACGGTCGAACCCCGCGGATCAGGCAATGCTCGATCAGCGGAATTCGATCGGGTACATCCGGTCGGCGTTTCACACCCGACACCGCACAGAGACACGAGGCGACGGAGTCGTCGAAAAATAATGAATATTAAACCCGTTGATAAAAGATAAAAAATAATGGAAACTAATAAACAAAAGATTAAAAAGTTACGGGACGTGACAACACCAATCACTTTTTCACTGCATACTGAGGCTAATTAAGGAATTATTCTAGCATAACTAGTATACACAAAGAATTATTCTAGCGTGACCAGTCTAAGCAAGGAATTATTCTACGGTAAACATTCTATGCAAGGAATTATTCTAGCATAAATAGTCTATGCAAGGAATCATTCTAGCCTAACCAGTCTACGCAAGGAATTATTCTAGCCTAATCAGTCTTCGCAAGGAATTATTTTAGCGTAACCAGTCCATGCAAGGAATGATTCTAGCGCAACCAGTCTACGTAAGGAATTATTTTCGCGTAACCAGTCTACGCTAGAAATTATTTTAGCCTAACGAGTCTGTGCAAGGAGTTAGCCTAGTGTAACCAGCTCACACAAAGAATGGTTGTAGCGTAACCAGTCCATGCAAGGAATTACTATGTATAATCAATTTAAGCAAGGAATTTCTGTGCAAAGACTTGTTAAGCGGTATATGACTCACATTTTCATTAACAGCGAAAGAACAATAGTATCAAAAATTACCATTATAATAGTTGAAAAACTCTGCCAAAAGCTGCGTACGCCTTGGATGGTCCTGTCGATGCATGTCTGGCTAACCCTGCAGTTTTCCCGGATGTGAATCAAAAACTGAGCACTGCACCATTTCAGACTTTCGGGTGATGGTATATGAAAAATGAAGTTTTATGAAAAAGTTGTGATAGAGACAACAAAAGATGCTATAGAAAATGATGAAATGAAATCGAAAACAGTAAACACTTTTACTGTTAGCAAAATTGTTGAGCCTTGTTCAGTATACATCTATTCGCGTAATTAATAGCAGCGCAAAACATCAATCAAAGTTATGTTTCCAATTGAAATTTAGTTGACTAGATATAATCAAGAGTGAATATACAAAGTCAGCCCGATATTTTCGGCCATTTTTTACTATTGTACACGATGGCGACGAGATATTTATACACATATATATATATATATATATACAACAGCAATATAAAAATCTATTGGTTTTTAACGTAGGTTGGATCCTTTTATCTATTTGCGTTACAAAAATAATTCACCGATTCAAAAGCAGTGTATAAAACTGTGCTTGACTCTTCTCTGTGTACCTTTCATTTTACAGGGCCGAGCAATATGTATTAAATACTTAATTCGGGTGGTTTTTAAATATGAAAATTTTCATGCTTCGACTGCAATGAGACGCATGACATTCAAAATGATTCATTTTTATTGAAATATCATACTGTATTCTTTATTACGTAGCACATACATTCGCAATGAAAAGTATCGCATTCAAAATGATTCATTTTCATTGAAATATCATACTGTATACTTCATTACGTGGTACATACATTCGCAATGAAATACTACAAGTATTTAATAATACAGGCTGAACTGCAATAAAACGTTTCGCACTAAAAATAATTCATTTTCATTGAAATGTCATACTGTATACTGAAACGTTTCGTGTTACCACGAAAGCTTTTATTTCGTTTCTCGAGCCAGCATTCATGCGAGGATTCGGAAAAAGGAATTTTAAGGTGCAAGTATTTGCCGTTGGATGATGCGGGGTTCCCGGAGCCTTCCTGAAGGGGGATGTACCAGAGATATGCCGGGAGTGATGAGTGGGATATTAAGGTGTTTTTGGAAGATGCCTCAGTAATTTGAGGGTCTCAAAGACGTCTATCTCAACCCGTCATCATTGGCATTTGATATTGTGGATTGTCGTGTTTGTTCGTTCGGGTGAAGTGGGACGAGAATTGTGAGTTAGATCTTGTGGTTATCGGCATGTTAGTCGGTTTATTTGTACGTTTCCCGGGACCTCGAACGGGCGGCGAGAAGCGCAGTCTCCGTTGTAAGGACGGTGACAGGAAGAGTGGTGCCGTCTCTGTTGTAAGGACAGGGACGGGAAGAATGATGACGTCTCTGTTGTAAGGACAGGGACGGGAAGAATGTGTTCGAAGTCCGTGCTCGCGCGTTGAGCCGTTGTCACGATCGCTTCCTTTCCCTTTCGTTCTCTCACAGACTCTCTGTCTCGCTCGCACTCGCACAGTCCGCGAGCGACGTCGTATACGCGTACAGCCGGTTTCGGGGTCGCTTCTGGAACGAGAGTGCGACAGCCCGTTGAATTTATTATTTGCGCGGTCTGGATCGGTTTTCTGGCGGTAATTCCGGGTGGCACTTGTTGCAAAGTGCAACGTAGCGCACGGGTGCCACACCGTGTCGGTCACGCGCTAGGGAAGCTAGCGTTGGATAATCGAGGACGGGCAAGCTCGAGGACGGGTTTCCCTGCGACCCTCGAGAGCGTAGAGCAGGGCCGTCCGAGAGGGACGGCTGACCTCCTTGGTGCCAGGCAAGGAGGACCAAAGATCAGTGAAGCTGGTCAAGAATATTGCCTGTTGTGCAGCGGAGCGCGACCGGCACTCCTCGAACTGCACACTTCGAGTAGTTAGCCGTGGGATATCGGGGATAGCGATCAATGGCCCTAAGGACTATTGGTCGGATGTTGGTTAAGGTTCCCTATCTAGCAATCACCACGCAGTCTCCGTTTCCGAGGTAGGACTTCCAGCGCAATGCTGGGGCTTCCCAAGGAAACAGAGCACCTTACCACGAAGCTGGATTTATTCTTGGATGGGACCAATGGTCAGGCCGCGAGGCCTCCATCCGGTGATCCGAGGTTTCGGATGACAAGTTGACTCCACGTAGTATGATGAGTGATTTGCGAAGAGTGCCTCTCGGGCTCGTGCACGCCCTTAAATAGCCTCAGGCACGTCAGGAGAAATTCCATTTCTCTAGCGATTCTGGGGTGCTAGGTAGGGGATTCCATCGCCGGGAGACGCTCCGTTGGTGGGGTGACCGTCTTGGTGACTTTGGAGGCATTCGCATACTGTAGACAATTTAAGGGGAATGATCGTCCAGATTGTTTCTCGCCTCGATATCAGGTATACAGCAAGTATGAAGAGGCGTCGTGATGAGTTTTGGGGGCGCACTCTTATCTCATGGGAGTGATCGCAGGGCGACACTCGCGAGATGTTAGACAGGGGGCGGGTACTGCCACGAGTCAGCGGTTGTTCTGACCCTCGCAACGGGCGGAGCTCTTTGCGAGGTGTTGCGGACGCGCCCCGTATGCTAGGTGCGAGCGTCCTGCCCTACCGGTGGGATGGCCGGTTGGTCCGACCACGAGCCATCTCACGCAATTATATCGGAATTGGTGTAATAATTGCGTGGTAAATGTGACGGATGCCCACCTGGGCAAGCGAACCGTTACAATACTTTATTACGTAGTACATAAATTCGCAATGAAATACTACTAGTAATTAATAATACAGACTGAATTGCAATGAAACGTATCGCATTCACAACGATTCATTTTCATTGAAATATCATACTGTAAACTTTATTACGTGGTACATACATTCGCAATGGAATACTACTAGTATTTAATAATACAGCCTGAACTGCAATGAGACATATCACATTCATTTTCATTGAAATATCATACTTTATACTTTATTATGTAGTACATACATTCGCAATGGAATACTACTAGTAATTAATCATACAGCCTGAACTGCAATGAAACGTATAATGATTCATTTCCATTGAAATATCATACTGTATTCTGTATTACGTAGTACATAAATTTGCAATGAAATACTACTAGTCATTAATAATACAGCCTGAACTGCAATGAGACGTATCGCATTCAAAATGATTCATCTTCATTGACATATCATATTGTATTCTTTATTACATAGTACATAGATTCGCAATGAAATGATACTAGTAATTAATAATACAGCCTGAACTGCAATGAGACGTATCGCATTCAAAATGATTCATTTTCATTGACATGTCACACTGTATTCTTTATTACGTAGTACATAAATTCGCAATGAAATACTACTAGTAATTAATAATACAGCCTGAACTGCAATGAGACGTACCGCATTCAGAATGATTCATTTTCGTTGGCAGTTACTGTATTCTTCATTACGTAGTACATACATTTTCAATGAAATACTACGAATAATGAATCTAATACAGGCTCAACTGCAATGAAACGTATCGCATTCAAAATGATTCATTTTCATTGGCATATTCATACTATATATACGATTTATAGATATATGATTCAACTTTATAATAATCCTATGAAGAATGCCAAATTCAACTGCATGAAAGTATTCTTTATACAGTATTTATATAGAACGTGATAAAATTTGGTTCACATAAATAAGATCCAGATTGCGCAATATACGAATCAGAAACACGAAAGGAAACTATACATGCTGTTTTATACGACGTAATACATTCGGGCATATACATTTATAACAAGCAACGAAAACGAAAGCTACAATCATACATAGCATATACGAATAGATTCACACATATAAACAACATATGTCGTATATCGCAATCCTATGCAATGGGGTGGTATCATTCATTCGCTATTAATTCGGATTGGAGCTCGATATTATACACTCATCATCATCCGATACGATTCCCATCATAGTAATCTGCAGATGTTTATGAAAAACAGGAATCAGAAACACGAACCAAAACGAAATAATTTTTTTTTTCGTTTTCTATCAGACATTTTTAGCAGGGCTATGATTCGTGACAGACTGGACTTCATGCATACTGAAACACGTGACAAAATATGTATATGTTTTCATTCAGGGATGCAAACCAGATCTCGGT
This sequence comes from Ophion obscuratus, assembly GCA_964007375.1. Lineage (NCBI taxonomy): Eukaryota > Metazoa > Arthropoda > Insecta > Hymenoptera > Ichneumonidae > Ophion > Ophion obscuratus. Next base: position 22,487,254 of record OZ023316.1, read on the forward strand.
AGTTCAGTTTCCATAACCTAGACGCTGTTCTGTGAAAGTCAATGTTTGGCGAGCCTGGCCAGCTTTCACCTCCACGAGTGCACAGTTTTCTGGGCAGCACATGCGTACCCAACAGGGATAGTTAAGAAACAACGTTTCGTTTATTCCTGGGCAGGATGCAACATCCTGAAATGTTTTTTTCTACAAGTGCCGACTAATGTTGAAAACTATTTACACATCCTGTTCACCATTCCCCACGCTACTACAACCCTATGAGGATCCAAAAATCGAAATCTGAAGAAGGATCTTAACAGCAGATTTCGTCATTCCAGTCTCCAACCTCCGATGTGTCATTGTGAAGGAGTCGAAAAATGAAAATTAACGAAAAAAGACAAATGTCGAACTAAATCGAAGTGATCGATCTCGTCGATGATGACATGGAGGTGGTGGTGAATATCGCTGATGACGACGAAGTGCATGTTTGGGTAGACGACGAAGTTATTGATATCGCCGATGATGACGATGATGGGTACAGTCAAATTGAAGTGCTTGCACATGACGACATGGAATTGGCGAAAATAAACGAACTGGAAAGTGACACCGAATCAGTGGATAGTGGATTGGGCAATGCCGAAGATGAGGGCTTCCATTATTTGCGTGAAGTCATAGTGGACCGGCACAAAATAAATCGGTTGAACCGGAACGTCATGTGTTGTATAAGCTATGAATATTTGAGTGAAAATGATCGGGCAGAATGTTGTGTGTCGTGCTACTTCGATATTCAGGACACGGTTGATATACTTATCCAAAGATATGGCCACTTCAGCGAACGATTTATCAATATCTGGGGAATATTTTGCACCAACTGTGGCCGGCCGACCCACCAAATTCCCATGCGCAACACGTGCCCCACCTGCCTGAATTTATACTGGGTCGATGATTAGTATTATGTTTAGTATGATTCAAAATATGATTATGTTTGATAGATTAATAAGATGCATGATTTGTTATGTTCCAAAATAACTGTTCCGCTGCAGATACTAACAATAAAATAATTTGAAGAAATGAAGAAACACGCAATCCCACACCAAAGATTTTATGTATAGTACTTATTATGAACGGTCATTGTTTAATTTAATTATTAAAAAACTATTGTTTTATTGTCATTTAACTCAAAGCCTTTCTGGTTGCATCTGTCAGATGTAAAATTTCAAATCGTAAGTTTGGACATCTGGTAAGACAATAACCTTGAAATATTAGCGCTTTTGTATCAGCATCACATAATTTTTTGTGCGATAATGTCGAGTTTTAGGTCGAATAAGCGTCATTTGTGGGAACTTTTGATTTACTTTTTTAATTTGAAAAAATCCGCTGTTACGGCGCATCGATTGCTTGCAGAAGCACATGGTGAGGCTGCTTTAAGGAGCGATTTTGTTCTAATTTTAACCAGATATTGTTCATATCATTATGCATGTTTGAGTGAAATTTCAGAGCAGTCGACTATTTAGACTGGGAGATAATAGGTTTTTAAATTTTAACTTTAAACAGTGCAGGGTCTGCATTGAAATTTAGACAGACTAGTTTTCAGTAAAAAATATTTGTCCCCTATACCAAGAAGACATATGGCAACACCGCATCGTTCCACGTATCCAATGACGTGTAATTTTTAATCGAACAAAGTTTTCAATTAGTTATGAATGAACCAACACTTTTATTTGTTAATGAAGATAACACAAACAATATAAAATATCAATATTTATAATGCAAATATTTGTTTGTGATAACATTTTTAACTTTAGGAACACGACAATTATTTTTTTCTCGAAATATTGAACAATACTATTCTACGGCCCATCTTATTATCGGGGTCAAATCTTTTTTACGGACAATTATTCTGTCTAAATTTCAATGCAGACCCTGCAGTGTTAAAAGTTGCAATTTTAAAACTCATGATCTCCCAATCTAAATAATCGACTTGTAACGTATACATGTTACATTCCTTTATTTTAATAACTTTTGTGGCACAATCCGTCGGTTTAGAATCTCCGCCGAATGGCGGGCGTCAATCGGAGTTACATAGCATTTATACGGTAATACAATGTTCGGATAACTCGAGTACTCATCTTAAAAGTGGATTCGCAATGATGATTCCCACGTGGGCTCTTTCCTCTGCCCCGGGATGAAGGGACGATCGCTCTGGCAGAGTTTGGCAATACGCTCCGGATAATGTTGTCGGCCAGTCCGAAAAAAGCCAGACGAGCGCAGGATGATTCTCGTCTCCACGTCTGGAGTAACCGAATCTCGATAATTCCTGATGAAGTCCACTGTCTGATGGTCCCGGGGCGAAAGAGAGCGAGCCCACGGATATCGGTGCGAGGACGGTGCCGGCTACCCCCTCTCCCTCTATCGTGATCAGTTTAAACTCTTCGAACTCCCTAATTCACGTGTCTTTAGACAAGTTATCTCCCGCTGACGGAGAGCGCGAAAATACGAAAAGAACATAAGGGCTCACAGACTGTTCTGAAATTCCACTTAAACATGTATAAGGATATGAACAATGTCTCGTTAAAATTCGAACACATTCTATAGCAATCAAGATTGCGCGCTCGTACTGCCTTATGTGAGAAACATTGTCGTGAGTATTTTCAAACATATAAGAACGGTGACGTTGACGTCGAAGACAAAGAATGTGGTGGAAGGCCGAAAGTGCACGAATACGCGAAATTAGAATCATTATTGGAGCGAGATTCGTGCCAAACACAAGCATTCCAGAAAATGACGCTTATTCGGCTCAAAAGTCGACATTTTAGCAAGAAAAAATTATTTAATGCTGATCCAAAATCGCTAATATTTCGAGGTTATGGTCTTGCCAGATATCCAACCTTACGATACGACGTTTCACAACTGACAATTTCAACCATAACGTCCTGGTGGAGCCATCTTTTGTCAAATGGCGGAGACTTATTTGTACTTCCAATATATAATAGTGACACCAATTTCATGTTACCGGAGTAAGGTGATTTTTCGAAATAAAAATAAAAGAATACGCAAAATATCATTCATGAGGTTTAATAATTTTGTTTACAAATTTTTTAGTAAACTTGCTTGGCTATTTTATAAAGAGTTACTTCACTTTTCTGTCCATTTAAACTGAAAATATGTAATAAAAGCACTGTTTAAATAAAAATAAAGACTATTCTATGGTAAATCAGACTTTTTAACACGACAAAACAAGCGATATTTTTGGAAGAATTTTTTATTGCTTGGCGTTCTTTTTTATTCTACTTTTTCAAGTAATCTTCGACGTGAGTTAGCAGTACATGACGCGTTTCAATTTAGTAAGTTCATCCGAATGACCGCAGGTAGATCAGAGTAAAGAATAGGATTATTTGGTTCGAATAAAAACCACACGATCCTTTGGCAATCATTGTCTTGTCCTCTTTTCGAATTTTATTGACGAATAGGAGATTCAAGCACGCAGCAGTGAGAGGACGAACCTTGCTTAGAAAAAGAGGGTCGTGGGGAGAGGGAGGGGGGGTCGTTCAATACGACGCGACGAACAATCACCGTGTACTCCGATCTAAGGGATCACACCACTGTAGAATTTTTGAAAAAATGTATTTTTTTACTCGACTTTGAAGATGCTTTGAACCATCTAGAATAAGGGGAAACGAGTTTCGTACCGGTAAAACACGGTCCGCAGGCTCGTGTGGGACTGCGGTGGCAGTGGCTGGCCCGTGTGCGAGACATCGACCGTTTTTCTCGAAACACAATGTTTTTAAACGGCACGCAGCATAACTCCAACAATTTTCATTCTTTTCACTCCAAATTATGAGTACATCGTTAAAATAACAATCCGAAGAGAAATACGTACGGGTTTTTCCATGAGTTAATTATAAAATTAGTTATTAACAAATGAGTGTCCTTCTTTCCATAAAAAATTAAGGTTTTGGTTTAACGCTTGCCAATTACACAAAAATTAATATTTTTACAATCCTCTACGTATTTCTCTAGCTATACTCGTATAAATGGATAGAGTTTTTTTTCTAAAACTACAGTGGTGTAACGCCTTAAGGTACAACGAGCGCGCGCTCTTGATTTCTACTTATTTTGTTCACATTTTAACCCGACATTGTTCACATTTAACCAGACTTAATACATGTTCGAGTGAAGTTTCACAACAGTTGATTATTTAGATTGGGAAATAATAGGTTTGTAATTAGCAACTTGTAACACTGCAGGGCCTGCATTGATCGAAAGTCGGGTAACATAATTCGTCGTACCATTCTATTATGTTTTTTAATTTAAAAAAAATTATGTTTAGATAGAAAACTAGTTAGGGAACGAGTGAAAAAAGTTTTGATTCTCTTTATATTCAGTTTTGCTAAAAACGTTCAGTAACCACAGAATAACTCTTGGTAAAAAAAAATATTTGTTTCCTATAATAAGAAGACATTATTCAACACCGCGGAACAGTATTGTTCAATATTTCGAAAAAAACAATTATCGTGTTTCTAAAGTTCAAACCTTTGACGGCAAAAAAAATATTTGCGTTATAAACATCAATAATTTGGCATTGTTTATGTTATTGCCATGTGTCTTCTGGTAGGGGACACATATCTTCTACGGACACTTACTCTTTCTAAATTTCAATGCCGATCCTACCGTTTTAAAAGTTTCAATTTAAAAACCCGTTATCTCCGAATCTAAATAGTCGAAATTTTCTGTTCTGAAATGTTACGGAAACATGCATAATGACACAATGTCTGGTGAAAAATTTGAACAAAATCTATAGAAATCAACAACGCGCGCTCGTTTTGCCTTAACGCGTTTCAATCGTTGACCATTCAATTCTGTTGGGCTGGAGGTTTGGACCAGTCGACGCTGACTATGAGATGATGGTAGCCGTACACATTGAGATGCAAGAAGGCCCTAGCGTCCGCGGCCTTCCTTTTGAAACGTACATACGCAAACGAAAGGCCTTGCACAGATTGGTGGTGAGATCTTTGGCGAGATATTGTTCGTGAACGAAGCCGAAGGGTTCGACGAGAGTAGAGGAACTAGGCCGATTCTAACGCCGGGATCTCAGGGGGGAGCGGGGCGGGGGAGTCGAGCGCGGGGAAGCCGCTGTATGCATGGCGGAGGGGGGGGGGATCCTGCATGCGGCAGCCGAGTGCGGGGTTGTGGCGGAGGGAAAGGGGGGAGGGGTGTTAGAGAGTGGGGAGGCTAGTTTTTGGTGACGATATCTTCCAGGCGATAGCTGGACCTGCTGGCGAGAGGGGGAAGCCGCTGTCGACTCTGGGGGGAGGAGGGCATCATAGAGTCGCGGGTCCTAGAAAATCCATAAAATCTGATAATTTACTATCAACATTATAGATGTAAGCGGAGCATTTTTGATCTCAGGGGGGAGCGGGGCGGGGGGCTCCAGCGCGGGGAAGCCTAGTGCGGTGGTGCGGCGGAGGGGGGAGGGGTCGCCGGGCGCGTGTGACATCACAGAGGGGCCTCTGTGGAGGGGCGGCCATGTGGTCCGTGAAACGCTTGGCGGGAGGGGGAAGCCGGCGTCGATGAGTGTTTTGTGTGTGTGTGTGTGTCTGTGTGTTTGTGTGTGTGTGTGTGTGTGTGTGTGTGTTTGTGTGTGTGTGTGTGTGTGTGTGTGTGTGTGTGTGTGTGTGTGTGTGTGTGTGTGTGTGTGTGTGTGTGTGTGTGTGTGTGGAAGGAAGGGGGAGGGGGCAAAAAGAATGGTTCGAATTAAATGACAATAAAACAATAGTTTATTAATAATTAAATTGATCAATGACCTTCCATAGTATATATTGTACATAAAATCTTTGGTGTGTTTGTGTTTGCCTGTTTTTCATTGCTTAAAATTATTTTATTTTGAATATCCGCAGCGGATCCGTTATGCTGGAACATAACAAATCATGCATCATATTAACCTGTCATACATAATCATATTTTGAATCATCCTAAAGATAATACGAACCATCGACCCAGTATAAGTTCAGTCAGATGGGGCATGTGTCGCGCATTGAAACTTGGTGGGTCGGCCCGCCGCAGTTGGTACAAAATATCCCCGGGATGTTGTTAAACCGTTCGCTGAAGTGGCCACATCTTTGAATTAGTTGATCAACCGCGCCCTGCATATCAAATAGCATAACACGCAAAATTTCGCCCGACCATTTTCGGTGAGATATTCGTAGATCACACAGCCCATGATTCCCCGGTTCAACCGATTCATGTGCTGCTGGTCCACTATGATTTCGCGCTCATAATGGACTCCTTTATCTGAGGCAACACCCAATCCACTATCAAATGATTCCGTATCACTGTCCATCTCGGCCAGTTCCAAGTTATCATGTGCAAGCACTTCAATGTCCGCACACTCATCATCGTCATCATTGGCGATATCAATAACGTCTTCGTCTACCCCAACTTCCACTTCGTCGTCATCGGCGATATTCACCACAACCTCCATCTCATCATCGACGAGATCGCTCACTTTTATTTGGTTCGACATTTTTCTTAATTGATTTTCCGTTCTCCGGCTCTTCCACAATGACACCTTGCAGTTTGAAGACTGGAATGGCGAAAACTGCTGTTCCGATCCTTCTTCGGATTTCAATTTTTGGATCCTCATAGGCTTATAGTGGAGTGGGGGATGACCAACAAGATGTGTAAATAGTTTTCAACATTAGTTGGCACTTGTAGAAAAAAAACCTTGCAAGATGGTGCATCCTGGCCAGGGAATAAAAGAAAAGTTTTTTTTCTTTAACTATCCTTGTGGGAGTAGGCATCTGCTGTCCAGAAAAGTGTGCACTTGTGGAGGTGAAAGCTGGCCAGGCTTTCCAATCATTGACTATCGCGATCTCTACAGAACAGCGTCTAGTTCATGGAGACTGAACTGGCGTATTATAAAGAGCATCTTGGAGTTTTTATTTTCTATTGCCACGTGTTCCAGTATGTATGAAGTCCAGCCTGTCACGAATCATAGGGCTCTTCCCAGAGCATCATCAAACCTATACAAGTGACACTTGAGGCTATACAGTTCTTACCGAATCAGCCATATACTTAAGGCAATTTTTTTTTGTTCGTCGACGTTCGAAGCCACACTCCGAGCATAGGGAACATTTTGAAAAAACAACATTCCGCTCAAGTAATGTCTTGGCTATCCAAAACACATATACGAAAACGAGGTATTTATTACAATTTATATTTTTTTGCATTTTATTTTTATTTATTTTATTTTTTTAATTAAAAAAAAATTACTTTTATTTTTTGCTCTCGTTAAACGCCGACCGGCTCGTTCTGTGTATGTATTTATTTTTCATGCTTTCCACGATAAAAGATATCAACGTGATATTAAAAAAAACTCTGGTGGAGGTGATTCTATTACATTTTCCGAGCTAGAAGGAAACGACAAAAATATTTTCTGATGGGAGACCATTTTTAATCATCGACAGCGCTCAAAAGTCGCCACACTTTGAATGAGGCAGTGAGTTCACATATCTCTCTGGCAAGGCTTTTCAACTCGTTAACCCATTAACGCCCAAGAATCGCGATTTTTTCCTTCATTTTCAAGCCAGATTTTTATTATATAAAAAAAATCATAAAAAATGAAGAGATACGTTCCCTAGTATTTTCGAGGGTGCTCTTTCAGAATCTGGGGTCAAAATCGGGTTTTGGCCATTAGGAAAAAATATGGCGGTTTTTAAACAAAAAAAAACAGGAAAAATCGACGACACTTTTTTTCAAATTTTTTTTTCACCTCGAAGTCGTTGACAAGTCCGGTTTTTTTTTCCACCATGGGTGCATAGAATAGTGACGATTGAACAATCAATTTTTTTTATTCGTTGTTGTCAACATTTTCACCCCCAAAATGGCGCTTTTCACCCCCTGAGTGACACGAAAAATTTCACGCTCGGTGTCCCAAATGAATAGTAGTTGGATTTGGACGAAAATTGGTACTCGGAGGTTTTTGAGGTCGCTGATTACGATTCTGTTCTCAAAATTCCGAAATTCAAAATGGCCGATCCAATATGGCGGACACAAATGCAAAAGTTCATTTGAATTGGATAAAACGTGGCACTCGGGGGTTTTCGAGGTCGCTGATTAAGATTCTGCTCTCAAAATTCCGAAATTCAAAATGGCGGATCCAATATGGCGGACACAAATGCAAAAGTTCATTTGATTGGATAAAACATGGCACTCGGGGGTTTTCGAGGTCGCTGATTATGATGCTGCTCTCAAAATTCCGAAATTGAAAATGGCGGATCCAATATGGCGGACACAAATGCAAAAGTTCATTTGAATTGGATAAAACGTGGCACTCGGGGGTTTTCGAGGTCGCTGATTATGATTCTGCTCTCAAAATTCCGAAATTTAAAATGGCGGATGCAACGTGGCGGACACAAATGCAAAAGTTCATTTGAATTGGATAAAACGGGGCACTCGGGGGTTTTCGAGGTCGCTGATTATGATTCTGCTCCCAAAGTTCCGAAATTAAAAATGGCGGATCCAATATGGCGGACAAAAATGCAAAAGTTCATTTGTATCGGATGGAATGTGGCACTCGGGGATTTGCGAGGTCGCTGATTATGATTCTGCTCTCAAAATGCCGAAATTAAAAATGGCGGATCTAATATGGCGGACACGAATGCAAAAGTTCATTTGAATTGGATAAAACGTGGCACTCGGGGGTTTTCGAGGTCGCTGATTATGATTCTGCTCTCAAAATTTGAAAGCCTTTGGGTATTCTAATACCTGCAAATACCAGGTATTTAAAAACCCAAAGGCTTTCGAATTTTGAGAGCAGAAATATAATAAGCGACTTAGCAAACCCTCGAGTGCCACGTTTTATCCAATTCAAATGAACTTTTGCATTTGTGTCCGCCATATTGGATCCGCCATTATAATTTTGGAATTTTGAGAACAGAATAATAATCAGCGACCTCGAAAACCCCCGAGTGCCACGTTTTATCCAATTCAAATGAACTTTTGCATTTGTGTCCGCCATATTGGATCCGCCATTTTGAATTTCGGAATTTTGAGAGCAAAATCATAATCAGCGACCTCGAAAACCCCCCAGTGCCACGTTTTATCCAATTCAAATGAACTTTTGCATTTGTGTCCGCCATATTGGATCCGCTATTTTTAATTTCGGAATTTTAAGAGCAGAATCATAATCAGCGACCTCGAAAACCCCCGAGTGCCATGTTTTATCCAATCCAAATTAACTTTTGCATTGGTGTCCGCCATATTGGATCCGCCATTTTGAATTTCGGAATTTTGAGAGCAGAATCATAATCAGCGACCTCGAAAGCCCCCGAGTGCCACGTTTTATCCAATTCAAATAAACTTTTGCATTTGTGTCCGCCATATTGGATCGGCCATTTTGAATTTCAGAATTTTGAGAACAGAATCGTAATCAGCGACCTCAAAAACCTCCGAGTACCAATTTTCGTCCAAATCCAACTACTTTTCATTTGGGACACCGAGCGTGAAATTTTTCGTGTCACTCAGGGAGTGAAAAGCGCCATTTTGGGGGTGAAAATGTTGACAACGACGAATTTAAAAAATTGATTATTCAATCGTTCTATGCACCCATGGTTGAAAAAAAACCGGACTTTTCAACGGCTTCGAGGTGAAAAAAAATTTTGAAAAAAAAGTGTCATCGATTTTTCCTGTTTTTTTTGTTTAAAAGCCGCCATATTTTTTTTCCTAATGGACAAAACCCGATTTTGACCCCAGATTCTGAAAGAGCACCCCCGAAAATACTAGGGAACGTATCTCTTCATTTTTTATGATTTTTTTTATATAATAAAAATCTGGCATGAAATTGAAGGAAAAAATCGCGATTCTTGGGCGTTAATGGGTTAATCGTAGCCCTCATCATTATTATTTCCCGTGACAATGAGATATGACATTCAACGCGTATTGATTTATACTTATTTACATTTATTGTAAGATTACGTATTGTTCGCAAAGCTTCCACGTTGTTGAAATTCATCGAGCAGGGGTTAGAGTATAGACCATCACGCGTTCAAGTCGAGTTCTCGCCACATTAACCCATCACCGCTGTGTCCTGCACCGACGCATATAAAATTCCTGTACTTGGAATACTTCAATCCTTCCAGATGCGGTATTTGGCCTATCAATGACTATTGATGTTCAGTTGATAATCGTTGGCGCTTAATTCGGCTTTGCGTCTTCAGTAGTTCGATGGACTCGACGATCTGTATCTCCCACACAGCAAAGTCATCGATCGAACTTAAGAGGGAATGACACCTCATCGCGGTCGGTATGGTAGAACAATTATAGATTCCCAAAAATCTCTGAAACGGCTCTTTAGATCCCGTCGAAACTTTGCCAAACGACGTCAAATAGCCCATTAACGCCCAAGAAACGCGATTTTTTCCTTCATTTTCAAGCCAGATTTTTATTATATAAAAGAAATCATAAAAAATGAAGAGATACGTTCCCTAGTATTTTCGAGGGTGCTCTTTCAGAATCTGGGGTCAAAATCGGGTGTTGTCCATTAGGAAAAAAAATATGGCGGCTTTTAAACAAAAAAAAACAGCAAAAATCGATGACACTTTTTTTTCAAATTTTTTTTTCACGTCGAAGTCGTTGACAAGTCCGGTTTTTTTTTCAACCATGGGTGCATAGAATAGTGACGATTGAACAAGCAATTTTTTTTATTCGTCGTTGTCAACATTTTCACCCCAAAAATGGCGCTTTTCACCCCCTCAGTGACACGAAAAATTTCACACTCGGTGTCCCAAATGAAAAGTAGTTGGATTTGGACGAAAATTGGTACTCAGAGGTTTTTGAGGTCGCTGATTACGATTCTGTTCTCAAAATTCCGAAATTCAAAATGGCCGATCCAATATGGCGGACACAAATGCAAAAGTTCATTCGAATTGGATAAAACGTGGCACGCGGGGGTTTTCGAGGTCGCTGATTATGATTCTGCTCTCAAAATTCCGAAATTCAAAATGGCGGATCCAATATGGCGGACACAAATGCAAAATTTCATTTGGATTGGATAAAACATGGCACTCGTGGGTTTTCGAGGTCGCTGATTATGATTCTGCTCTCAAAATTCCGAAATTAAAAATGGCGGATCCAATATGGCGGACACAAATGCAAAAGTTCATTTGAATTGAATAAAACGTAGCACTCGGGGGTTTTCGAGGTCGCTGATTATGATTCTGCTCTCAAAATTCCGAAATTAAAAATGGCGGATCCAATATGGCGGACACAAATGCAAAAGTTCATTTGAATTGGATAAAACGTGGCACTCGGGGGTTTTCGAGGTCGCTGATTATGATTCTGCTTTCAAAATTCCGAAATTCAAAATGGCGGATCCAATATGGTGGACACAAATGCAAAAGTTCATTTGAATTGGATAAAACGTGGCACCCGGGGGTTTTCGAGGTCGCTGATTATGATTCTGCTCTCAAAATTTCGAAATTCAAAATGGCGGATCCAATATGGCGGACACAAATGCAAAAGTTTATTTGAATTGGATAAAACGTGACACTCGGGGGTTTTCGAGGTCGCTGATTATGATTCTGCTCTCAAAATTCCGAAATTAAAAATGGCGGATCCAATACGGCGGACACAAATGCAAAAGTTCATTTGAATTGGATAAAACGTGGCACTCGGGGGTTTTCGAGGTCGCTGATTATTATTCTGTTCTCAAAATTCCAAAATTATAATGGCGGATCCAATATGGCGGACACAAATGCAAAAGTTCATTTGAATTGTATAAAACGTAGGACTCGAGGGTTTTCTAGGTCACTTATTATATTTCTGCTCTCAAAATTCGAAAGCCTTTGAGTATTTAAATACCTGGTATTTTCAGGTATTGGAAAACCCAAAGGCTTTCAAATTTTGATCGCAGAATCATAATCAGCGACCTCGAAAACCCCCGAGTGCCACGTTTTATCCAATTCAAATGAACTTTTGCATTTGTGTCCGCCATATTGGATCCGCCATTTTTAATTTCGGAATTTTGAGAGCAGAATCATAATCAGCGACCTCGCAAATCCCCGAGTGCCACATTCCATCCGATACAAATGAACTTTTGCATTTTTGTCCGCCATATTGGATCCGCCATTTTTAATTTCGGAACTTTGGGAGCAGAATCATAATCAGCGACCTCGAAAACCCCCGAGTGCCACGTTTTATCCAATTCAAATGAACTTTTGCATTTGTGTCCGCCACATTGCATCCGCCATTTTGAATTTCGGAATTTTGAGAGCATAATCATAATCAGCGACCTCGAAAACCCTCGAGTGCCACGTTTTATCCAATTCAAATGATCTTTTGCATTTGTGTCCGCCATATTGGATCCGCCATTTTCAATTTCGGAATTTTGAGAGCAGAATCATAATCAGCGACCTCGAAAACCCCCGAGTACGATGTTTTATCCAATTCAAATGAACTTTTGCATTTGTGTCCGCCATATTCGATCCGCCATTTTGAATTTCGGAATTTTGAGAGCAGAATCATAATCAGCGACCTCGAAAACCGCCGAGTGCCACGTTTTATCCAATTCAAATGAACTTTTGCATTTGTGTCCGCCATATTGGATCGGCCATTTTGAATTTCAGAATTTTGAGAACAGAATCGTAATCAGCGACCTCAAAACCCTCCGAGTACCAATTTTCCTCCAAATCCAACTACTTTCATTTGGGACACCGAGCGGGAAATTTTTCGTGTCACTCAGGGGGTGAAAAGTGCCATTTTGGGGGTGAAAATGTTGACAACGACGAATTTAAAAAATTGATTGATCAATCGTTACTATTCTATGCACCCATGGTTGAAACAAAAACCGGACGTTTCAACGGCTTCGAGGTGAAAAAAAATGTTGAAAAAAAAGTGTCATCGATTTTTCCTGTTTTTTTTGTTTAAAAGCCGCCATATTTTTTTTCCTAATGGACAAAACCCGATTTTGATCCCAGATTCTGAAAGAGCACCCCCGAAAATACTAGGGAACGTACCTCTTCATTTTTTATGATTTTTTTTATATAATAAAAATCTGGCTTGAAATTGAAGGAAAAAATCGCGATTCTTGGGCGTTAATGGGATAGATAGACGAATAGCTGTCAGCCTCTCGATTTTTCTGAATTTGAGAAAAAAAATGTAGATTCGCTAATCATAAGCAAATTTAGTTTTTTTTTCTCAAATTCAGAAAATTTGAGGGGCAGACAGCTGTTCGTCTATCTATTTGACGTCGTTTGGCAAAGTTTCGACGGGATCTGAAGAGCCATTTCAGAGATTTTTGGGAATCTATAATTGTTCTACCATACCGACCGCGATGAGGTGTCATTCCCTCTTAAGAGCGTGGCTGGGTTGTGCAAGATTTCTTCTGATGGTTTATTGTTGTTCTCCATATTAACGAGTTGAAAAGCCTTGCCAGAGAGATATGTGAACTCACTGCCTCATTCAAAGTGTGGCGACTTTTGAGCGCTGTCGATGATTAAATATGGTCTCCCATCAGAAAATATTTTTGTCGTTCCCTTCTAGCTCGGAAAATGTAATAGAATCACCTCCACCAGAGTTTTTTTTTAATATCACGTTGATATCTTTTATCGTGGAAAGCATGAAAAATAAATACATACACAGAACGAGCCGGTCGGCGTTTAACGAGAGCAAAAAATAAAAATAATTTTTTTTAATTAAAAAAATAAAATAAATAAAAATAAAATGCAAAAAAAATATAAGTTGTAATAAATACCTCGTTTTCGTATATGTGTTTTGGATAGCCAAGACATTACTTGAGCGGAATGTTATTTTGTCAAAATGTTCCCTATGCTCGGAGTGTGGCTTCGAACGTCGACGAACAAAAAAAAATTGCCTTAAGTATATGGCTGATTCGGTAAGAACTGTATAGCCTCAAGTGTCACTTGTATAGGTTTGATGATGCTCTGGGAAGAGCCCTATGATTCGTGACAGGCTGGACTTCATACATACTGGAACACGTGGCAATAGAAAATAAAAACTCCAAGATGCTCTTTATAATACGCCAGTTCAGTCTCCATGAACTAGACGCTGTTCTGTAGAGATCGCGATAGTCAATGATTGGCAAGCCTGGCCAGCTTTCACCTCCACAAGTGCACACTTTTCTGGACAGCAGATGCCTACTCCCACAAGGATAGTTAAAGAAAAAGAACTTTTCTTTTATTCCCTGGCCAGGATGCACCATCTTGCAAGGTTTTTTTTCTACAAGTGCCAACTAATGTTAAAAACTATTTACACATCTTGTTGGTCATCCCCCACTCCACTATAAGCCTATGAGGATCCAAAAATTGAAATCCGAAGAAGGATCAGAACAGCAGTTTTAGCCATTCCAGTCTTCAAACTGCAAGGTGTCATTGTGGAAGAGCCGGAGAACGGAAAATCAGTTAAGAAAAATGTCGAACCAAATAGAAGTGAGCAATCTCGTCGATGATGAGATGGAGGTTGTGGTGAATATCGCCGATGACGACGACGTGGAAGTTGGGGTAGACGAAGACGTTATTGATATCGCCAATGATGACGATGATGAGTGGGCGGACATTGAAGTGCTTGCACATGATGACTTGGAACTGGCCGAGATGGACAGTGATACGGAATCATTTGATAGTGGATTGGGTGTTGCCTCAGATAAAGGAGTCCATTATGAGCGCGAAATCATAGTGGACCAGCAGCACATGAATCGGTTGAACCGGGGAATCATGATCTACGAATATCTCACCGAAAATGGTCGGGCGAAATTTTTGCGTGTTATGCTATTTGATATGCAGGGTGCGGTTGATCAACTAATTCAAAGATGTGGCCACTTCAGCGAACGGTTTAACAACATCCAGGGGATATTTTGTACCAACTGCGGCGGGCCGACCCACCAAGTTTCAATGCGCGACACGTGCCCCATCTGACTGAACTTATACTGGGTCGATGGTTCGTATTATCTTTAGGATGATTCAAAATATGATTATGTATGACAGGGTAATAAGATGCATGATTTGTTATGTTCCAGCATAACGGATCCGCTGCGGATATTCAAAATAAAATAATTTTATGCAATGAAAAACAGGCAAACATAAACACACCAAAGATTTTATGTACAATATATACTATGGAAGGTCATTGATCAATTTAATTATTAATAAACTATTGTTTTATTGTCATTTAATTCGAACCATTCTTTTTGCCCCCTCCCCCTTCCTTCCACACAAACACACACACACACACACACACACACACACATGCGCGCGCGCGCGCCTGCACGCACGCATGCACGCACGAACACACACACACACACACACAAAACACTCATCGACGCCGGCTTCCCCCTTCCGCCGAGCGCTTCACGGACCACATGGCCGCCCCTCCACAGAGGCCCCTCTGTGACGTCACACGCGCCCGGCGACCCCTCCCCCCTCCGCCGTACCACCGCACTAGGCTTCCCCGCGCTGGAGCCCCCGCCCCGCTCCCCCCTGAGATCAAAAATGCTCCGCTTACATCTATAATGTTGATAGTAAATTATCAGATTTTATGGATTTTCAAGGACCCGCGACTCTATGATGCCCTCCTCCCCCCAGAGTCGACAGCGGCTTCCCCCTCTCGCCAGCAGGTCCAGCTATCGCCTGGAAGATATCGTCACCAAAAACTAGCCTCCCCACTCTCTAACACCCCTCCCCCCTTTCCCTGCGCCACAACCCCGCACTCGGCTGCCGCATGCAGGATCCCCCCCCCCCTCCGCCATGCATGCAGCGGCTTCCCCGCACTCGACTCCCCTGCCCCGCTCCCCCCTGAGACCCCTGCGTTAGAATCGGCCTAGTTCCTCTACTGACGAGTTCCTTGAGTCAGCCTCGCTGACGCTCTCGGAGAGATTGGAGACAGCGGTAACATCCTCGCGACACTGGGACTGTATACTATGGACGCGACGATTGATGCCTTTTCTCATCCTCGGCAGTACGTACTTGCTACCCTGGATAAATCCGATGGTCTATCTAGATGGTAAATCCGGGCTACATTGGTTCTGGTTCCTACATGATAGCCCAGGTACCGTACCTATCACGTATGTGCGTACAGTAATGGTACCGATATTAGTATGGTGAGGATGCAGCAAGTGTATATTCAACTATTGTATAGTGTACCGGTACTAGACTAGTAACACGTACATTTGCGTGTAGCGGTGTACTACCGTACAGGAACACCGTAGGGTACAATCTCTGTATGCCAGACCAATAGTACGCTCGGTCATCATGGTGAAGCTATAGAGGAATTGCCACAGGTCCATAAATCATCCGTGTTTGAGACGTGAGAGTTTAGCGTTCGTAGGCAAACGATTTTGAACTTTCGTGCCTCATTTTGGTCGCACCCTGCTCAGGAAAACGAGGATTTTGAGGGGGAATGACGATGGCTACCCTGGTAAAAATGTCTGATGGAAAACGAAAAAAAAAATTATTTCGTTTTGGTTCGTGATTCTGATTCCTGTTTTTCATAAACATCTGCAGATTATTATGATGGGAATCGTATCGGATGATGATGACTTTATAATATCGAGCTCCAATCCGAATTAATAGCGAATGAATGATACCATCCCATTGCGTAGGATTGCGATATACGACATATGTTGTTTACATGTGTGAATGTATTACGTCGTATAAAACAGCATGCATAGTTTCCTTTCGTGTTTCTAATTCGTATATTGCGCAATCAGGATCTTATTTATGTGAACCAAATTTTATCATGTTCTATATAAATACTGTATAAAGAATACTTCATGCAGTTGAATTTGGCATTCTTCATAGGATTATTATAAAGTTGAATCATATATGTATGAATAGTATTTTATTTTATTTTTTTTTATTTCAAGTTTTACTCGCACAGCCTTGTCGGCTTTTTACAAGGCTCCACTTATATGTCCACCGCTCTACACTTGTTCTTTCTCTCCATCATCCCCCCTCCCCATTGCGGCCGCAGCCGACTTCCCCCTCTGTATTATATTCATCATGACATTTCTGTCATGGGTATAGGGAAACTGCGGAAAACCTATACCAATACAGCCGATCACGAGTTCGCTTCCCAGCCTCGGAGCTAGTCGCGTTTCGTCGAGAAATAGCTCACAGGCTACAGCCATACCCATCCGACACACACACGTACCGGTCCGTGTGCGCGACATCTGTGTACAACTGGAGCTACGTCACGCCTGTGTTTTTATTTCTCGACGAAACTACGAGACGGTGATTCGAACCCGCGACCTCCCGATGTGTTGATTTCAGAGGCAGGTACGCTAACCGCTAGACCAACACATCGGTTAATCTATGAATAGTATATATAGTATGAATATGCCAATGAAAATGAATCATTCTGAATGCGATACGTCTCATTGCAGTTCAGGCTGTATTATTAATTACTAGTAGTATTTCATTGCGAATTTATGTACTACGCAATAAAGAATACAGTATGACATGTCAATGAAAATGAATCATTTTGAATGCGATACGTCTCATTGCAGTTCAGGCTGTATTATCAATTACTAGTAGTATTTCATTGCAAATCTATGTACTACGTAATAAAGAATACAGTATGACATGTCAATGAAAATGAATCATTTTGAATGCGATACGTCTCATTGCAGTTCAGGCTGTATTATCAATTACTAGTAGTATTTCATTGCAAATCTATGTACTACGTAATAAAGAATACAGTATGACATGTCAATGAAAATGAATCATTTTGAATGCGATACGTCTCATTGCAGTTCAGGCTGTATTATTAATTACTAGTAGTATTTCATTGCGAATCTATGTACTATGTAATAAAGAATACAGTATGATATTTTAATGGAAATGAATAATTTTGAATGCGATACTTTTCATTGCAGTTCAGCCTGTATGATTATTTACTAGTAGTACTTCATTGCGAATTTATGTACTACGTAATAAAGTATACAGTATGATATTTCAATGAAAATGAATCATTTTTAATGCGATACTTTTCATTGCAAATGTATGTACTACATAATAAAGAATACAGTATGACATTTCAATGAAAATGAATCATTTTGAATGTCATGCGTCTCATTGCAGTCGAAGCATGCAAATTTTCATATTTAAAAACCACACGAATTAAGTATTTAATACATATTGCTCGGCCCTGTAAAATGAAAGGTACACAGAGAAGAGTCAAGCACAGTTTTATACACTGCTTTTGGATCAGTGAATTATTTTTGTAACGCAAATAGATAAAAGGATCCAACCTACGTTAAAAACCAATAGGTTTTTATATTGCTGTTGTATATATATTAGGAGTACAACTTTGCAGTGACCGTTTTACTTAGAGAGCCACTGCGGCCGAAGTAGTGGCCCTAGCTCAATAAAAAAAGTAGCATTTCAAACTAGAGGCTCTGCCAATGTAAACAATTTAAAAAAGCTAACGGATACGTGTATGCATTCTAAAGTTATAGGCACTCAAACATGGCAACCTACGAGCCGAATTCTCAGCATTTGCGGGAGGTTATGATTTACTTCTTCAACATCAAGAAATCTGCGGCTGAGGCCCACCGTTTGCTTGTAGATGCTTACGGGGAGGATTCTATTAGTGAGAAAACGTGTCGGCGGTGGTTCATCAACGCCCAAACCGAATATTCACGGATCCAAAGTGATGCTGTGTATCTGGTGGGACCAGCTGGGCGTTGTGAACTATGAGCTGCTCAAACCATCCGAAACCATCACAGGAGAACTCTACCGACGTCAGTTGATGCGCTTGAGTAAGGCACTCAAAGAGAAACGGCCACAATTCAACGAAAGACATGACAGGGTGATACTGCAGCATGACAATGCCCGACCCCATGTTGCAAATGTCGTGAAAAAGTACTTGGAAACGCTGAAATGGGAGGTTTTATCCCACCCGCCGTACTCTCCAGACATTGCCCCTTCCGACTATCACTTGTTCCGGTCAATGGCACACGATTTGGCTGACCAGCACTTCGGTACTAACAAAGAAGTCAAAAATTGGGTCGATTCCTGGATTGCCTCCAAGGACCAAGACTTTTATCGACGCGGGATTCGAATGCTACCTGAAAGATGGGCCGAGGTCGTAGCTAGCGACGGGCAGTACTTTGATTAAAAAATATGCAGCCACTTTTTTATAATAAAGCCTTAAACTTTTGAAAAAACGGTCACTGCAAAGTTGTACTCCTAATATATTGAAACGTTTCGCGATTCCTTGCGAAAGCTTTTATTTCGTTTTCATAAATCGTCTACGCGGATTTGAGGAAAACGAGGTTGAGCGGCGAATACTTCGCCGTATGATGTTATAGGGGTTCCCGTAGCCTCCTGAAGGGCGATGTACTATTTCTGTGCCAGGAATGATGGGATGGATTTAAGGTGTTTGTTGGAGATGCCTCAGTGGTTTTGAGGGTCTCAGAGACGCCTATTATAATCCGTCATCATTGGCATTTGGTATTTCGGATTATCGTGAGTTGATTTCGGGTTGTATAAACAATGAAAATTGTTAGTGTGTTAATTCCGTGAGTTTACTGATATTAATCGGGTATAGCGACGTTTACGAGGATCTGGAAAGGTCGGCGAGAAAAGCTGCCTTGGTAGGAGTGACGAGGATAAGATGAGTCATGCGAGGTGTTGCGCGCACGCGGTTCCACGGGCGCGCTCTCTCTCCTTTTTCTCTCACTCTCTCTCGCTCGCACTCGCACAGTCCGCGAGCGTCGTCGCTTCTGCACAGAGAATGAGATGGCCCTTGAATTTACTGTGATTCGGTCTATGTGGCGATAATATCGGTTGGCACTGTTGCCAAATGCAACTAAGCGCACGGGTGCCACGCCGTGTCGCTCACGGGCTAGAGGAGCTAGCGTTGATAATACGCGTGCTCGAGGCCGGGTTTTCCTGCGTACCCCGAGTGCGTATAGCGGGCCGTCCGAGAGGGACGGCGGGCCTCGTCGGTGCCGAGCAAGGAGGGCCAAAACCAGTGAAGCTGGTTTAAGAATCTTCCCTTGGTGCAGCGGAGCGCGATCGGCCCTCCACGGACTGCACACTTCGAGTGTTTGTGCGTAGGATGCGTAGTATGGCGATCGATCGTCCTAATGGCAATCGATCGGGTGTTATTTAGCGTTCCCTGACTAGCAATCACCACGACGACTCTATTTCCGAGGTTGGACTTCCAGCGCAGTGCTGGGGCTTCCCACGGAAATAGAGTATCTAACCCGAAGCTGGGTCTATTCTTGGATGGGACCAAGGGTCAGGCCGCGAGGCCTCCATCCGGTGATCCGAGATGTCGGATGACGAATGACTCCACGTAATATGATGAGTAATTTGCGGTAGAGTGCCGCTCCGGCTCGTGCACGCCCTTAAATAGCCTCAGGCCCGTCAGGAGAAATTCCATTTCTCTTGCGAATCTGGAGGACTAGGTAGGGAATCACGCCGCCGAGGAACACTCCGTTGGTGGGGTGACAGCGTTGGTGATTTTGAGGACATTCGCATACTATAGCCATTTCGAGGGACAAAGTATATCCGATTGTTCCTCTCTTTGATATTGGGCGCACATTAGGTGTGAAGAGGCGTCGTGATGAATTTGGGGCGCGCTCTTGTCTGATGGGAGTGATCGTATCGCGAGACTCGAGAGATGTTAGACAAGGGGCGGGGACTCCTGCGGCTTGTCCTGCTCCTTGCGATGGGCGGAGCTCCTTGCGAGGTGTCGCGGACTCGCCCCGTATGCTTAGGGCAAGCGTCCTGCCCCACCGGCGGCATGGCCGGTTGGTCCGACCATGGGCCATCGCACGCAATTATCTCGGAGTTGGTGTGATACTTGCGTGCCAAATGTGACGGATGCCCACCTGGGCAAGTGAACCGTTACAATATGTATATATAAATATCTCGTCGGCATCGTGTACAAGAGTAAAAAATGGCCGAAAATATCGGGCTGACTTTGTATATTCACTCTTGATTATATCTAGTCAACTAAATTTCAATTGGAAAAATAACTTTTATTGATGTTTTGCGCTGCTATGAATTACTTGAATAGATGTATACTGAACAAGGCTCAATAATTTTGCTAACAGTAAAAGTGTTTGCTATTTTCGATTCCATTTCATCATTTTCTATAGCATCTGTTGTTGTCCCTATCACATATTTTTCATAAAACTTCATTTTTCATATAGAATATGATGCGAGTTTTAAGTGCGGGATAAGATTCAATTTGATTCATCCATAGTGCATAGGAAATGTTAGCAGCATAATCGTATCTCTATTATTCGAAAAAAGAAAAGAAAATGTAATGATACGAAAACGATAGCATCATGCCCTACAATGAGACGAAGACGAAATAATTCAATTGGTCCCTGAATGACAAGGAAATCGTATAAAACTAAACCGCGGCTATGGTATGCATCTGATAGAATTCACCAGTCGCATAGAAATCTATTCAAATTCATAAAGTAGCAATGACGAACTTTACATTACAACAGATGGTATTTTTTATCATGGAAAAGTCACCAATCACCGCCGTATATGTATTATTGGAAATCATTTCCGCATCGCTTATAGTGTAGATTTTATAAAATCAAGCTGTGCAATGAGATACAAACGACAGAATAGTATTCATATGACGCATGGAAAATGAATTATATGAGAATATGATACGAGTTTTAAGTGCGGGATAAGATTCAATTTGATTCATCCATAGTGCATAGGAAATGTTAGCACGATAATCGTATTTTTATTATTCGAAAAAAAGAAAAAATGTAATGATACAAAAACGATAGAATCATGCGCCAACAATAAGACGAAGACGAAAGAATTCAATTGGTATCTGAATGAAAAAGAAATCATAACTAATAGCCATAACCGTGGCTAGGGTATGCATCCGATAGAATTCAACGGATCGCATAGAAATCTATTCAAATTCATAAAGTAGCAATGACGAACGTAGCACGGAGCATTGATTTATATTCGAAACGAACCAATATTTATGCGCCACCAAGGGAGAGCGAGATAAGTCAGAAAGGATATCATGAGAATTATGCATTATTCCTATGATGGTTAATAATATTCAATCGGACATTTTTAACAGGGTACGGATCATCGGAAAATATGCTATCTGCGATTTTTTAAAGAATGAATACCGAGGTATTCCTACAAAGAACAAATAAACTTGAGTTCGTAGGCAAACGGTGTTGAACTTTCGTGCTTCATTTTGGTTGAACACTGCTCAGGAATCGAGGATTTCGAGGGGTAATGACAAAGGCATCATCATCATCACAAAATAATCGGAAAATATGCTATCTGCGATTTTTTCACGAAAAAATACCACGGTATTCCTGCGAGGAGCAAGTAAACGAGTTTCTTGCATCGGAGCCGTTGGCTGTTTGACACATCGGCAAGTGGGAAAGCAATGGGAGGGAACATCGTGGCAAATGACAACGTACATAAACTGCGGTTATGCGACAGGCCATATTTTTTACTCTTACGTCAATATAAATTCCAGCTATACGATCGTGCTATCAAAGTTCGAGGATACACGATAATATCCAAATGATCGCGGGTACGGGAAAATTGCGTAGATGTTGAAGAATTCGTGAACTTCGCGTGTCGCGTCGAAGCGACCCTTACCATCATCGCCGGTAAAAACAGAAGAAAAACACTTTTCGTGTCTCACTGTTACCGTAAGCAAACTCGCTCATTAATTTTCGTCAATATTGCTCGTCGGAGTCGCCGAGAAACTTCAAGTGCAGAAGAACGATGTAATCACTCTAACGCGACAAACCACCCGGGTTTCGATTCACGTAACTGCCCGGCGGTACGAGAAGTCAGCAGACGCATGGACAGCGGTATCGGCTTATGCTGCCGCAGTAATGAAGGAGTTGCGACGTGCAGAACGCGCGAGGAATAAGACGACGCTGGAAGAACAGGCAGTCGTAAATGAAATCAGCGACACGAACCCCTAAACCACTCATACCATCTCGAGTGGACCGGGGGATGTAAGGTCGTCTGACAACACTGCAGGAAGAGCTACGGCCAAGGCCTCTCCCGCGATGTAATACCGAGCGTTCATCCGGCAGGCGAATTTGTAAGGCCACAGAGGAACGGGGGGAACACGGCAATTATTTGCTACGGTGCGGAGGCATTTTCCCGCTAAACCTCTTAAAAACACATACACACACGCAAGCACGCACGCACGCATATATATATATATATATATTATGATGTGGCCATTTCGCACGGCACCAAAGATTAAAGGTGGCTCAGGCTCGGCGCATCGAAGGACGCCTTCCGCCGTCCAGAAACCCCCTCAAGCGATTTCCCAGGGCCCAGCTTAGCGTAATTTATTTTATTAACTTTTTCGTCATTATTTTTTCTTGTACGTCGTGAGCGAACGGCGCGTTCTTGCTGTTACCAAGGACAGGATCGAAGAGCGAGGCAAAAATCGACTGGCAACGGAGTTACCGGCCACGTCGCACCCGGTCTTGTGACGAGTCGTCGTTCCTTTATTCTATACCAGTGGAGCCCAAAAAGGAGAAGGGGGTCTCCCCTAATAACGGCCCTCAATACCTCTTGGCAATGGCTTCCGTTGGGTATCGACGAGCGACAACGGAAAACCGCAGCTTCCATGGATGGGTCGCCGGGTCGAAGCCCCACTCCGCGCTGGCCGTCTCCCTCTACAGCCGGTCATCATTCCGATGCGTCCGTGACCCAATCAGGTCCCGGAACGGCAGTTTACGGCATTTTTCACGTTCGCTAAGCATGAAAATGCGAACGCTATCGGCGATTTCCACGCTACAAAATAAAAAAGGCTGAGACTAGGCAAGGAGTGGGGGTCGGGACCCAGGTTCGCGGGAAGGCTCCTCGCGAAAAACTCGACACTTGAGTTCTGGTCAGAAGCGAGGAGAGGTGCACTTCCCAAGGCGTAGCCGTTCCCGCCACCCAAGAAACCGATGCCACCGGAAATCTCGGAGATCGAGACCACGGTGTTACCGGATCGAGATCTTCAGAAACTATTGCGTTAAAGCCGTCGTTTCGCTCATTTTGAGACCCATTATAATGCGCGCGCTGTGGCTCGTAGGGGTAGAGTACTGAAAATTCGGTTATTGAAAATATTGAAGTCACGAGGAATATTGTCGTGGTAGCGCGGTCACGAACGGAAAGGATCGAGTCACCTTACGCGATCTAAATACGTTCGAGGAAGAAATATGTACCGCCTTTGAGAAACAAGAGGACCACAAATTGCGCGTATCTTGAGCCGCTTCCACCGTATGCGAGAGCAGCGATAAAATAAAAAGCAACTATCACCAGGTCTCGGAGGGTCGTCATAATATTATTTTGTGCCGTTGTCGCGGCTCAATCTCGCCCATCTACCAAATTCAGGGCTGGGCAATCGGGTAAACTACATTTCGTCGATTCGTCGGGAAAAAAATTTGTCGTGTAAAATTTGCCTGGCTGGCGCCCTATCCCGTACGATTCGGATGAGAGCTAATTTGGGGACGGGAGTACCGGAAATTGTGTTACAATATATATATTTATATATACAGGGTGATCCAGAATAGGTGTAACAGCGGGAAATGCCGGGTTCGGCAGGTTACTCCGAAGATTTCTACCGAGCCATTTTCTTTTTTTCGCCTCCGTCATCAAATGGGAAGCATTAGAAAATAGGCGTTCGATCTTCGAAATTAACGCTCGAATCCGCCACGTTGGACGATCGAAAAGGACAGAAGAGTAGACGAAGGGCCACGAAGTCGTAGCCGACGTCAAGAAGGTTCTGCGAAACAGCAGCGTTTGACAAATGCCAGCGTGCATGATCTGACGTTTAGCGAATCATTCGCTGCGTTGCCTGTCAACCTATTCGGCCCGAGAATCGTGACACACGATTTGACGTTTCACCTATCGTCTGCTATCGCTCGGCATATTGCGTGCCAAAGCGTGAAGCGCGCCGCAATTAATGACATTTACGAATTTTTCCGCGATTATCCATCGAGAGCCCTGTTCTTTTTGCTTCCTTAAGAAATAAAAATTAACAAAACCAAAGAATTGTCAATGATTATCGAATTTCGATATACCGAGCGATTTTTTTGCGTATTGAAAAAAAATCAATACAGTTTTTATTAACAAACTCTCAATAACTTGACGCGATATTTTCGAGAATTGGATGTTTTCGGGATTCCGTTTCTCATTCGACCACTCCGTTCAGTATCAGAGTCAGATTGATCTCCAAAAATACATTTTTCTGTACGAATATCATCTCAAAGTGTGTTCGAGCTCGATTAGGAAACATGAGGAGAAGCTTCCCATTTCCTCATTAGGGGAGACGAAATCTGTCGGTTCGGGCAAACGAAAATCGATACGACGTTTTTTTAGGATTGAAAATAGATGAGAAGATCTTCTGCACCGTCTGAGATATAATTTTTCACGTACCGATACGGGTTGATTCTGGAAATCCCAAAGCGTTGCGACTTTGTTTGCGGTTTCTCTTAAGGGGCAACATCACTCGAGCGGCAGAAAATTAGCCCTAACTTTGACAATTTATTTTAGCAGTATGAAAAAAGGAATAGGATTTCTTATGAGAGGGTTTATGTAAGACATATTAAAGTATGTACAAATTATTGTAATTTTCATACAAAATAGCGACGACAGAGCCCATCTTGAAAAACTTGTTTTTCAAACTGGGAGGCCGGAATACCCTTTGCATGAATCGATTTGAATTTTGATCGCAGCTTCATAATTACATTCTCTATGGGCGTACGTAGCCGTTTTTTTTTTAATTAAATGTAAACTTTTTTTTATAAACAATTTATCGCTTATCTTTTGGGCAAAAAATCGATTAATTTTTTTCAATGTCCGCCGTTTCTTCAAAATTTGATCGAAAAATCCCTACGTCGTCCCATAGAGAATGTAATTGTGAAGCTACTATCAACATTTCAAATCGATCCGTTGCAAAGGTGTCCGTGTTCTCCGTTCTCCCAGTTTTAAAAAACATCCCATGTAGGGTGATCGGTAGATAGACGAAATCAATGGCGAACTCGTCGTGACGGCTTCGAGTATGTCCTACGGACACTATAAGAATCATTAACAGAATTGATTTCATCTCCGTTCGCGATCGGGAACGAGATGAAATCATCTCTTTGCGATATTATTGGAATGGAGATTAAATCAACCGCGAACTCGTTGTGACGTTGTCGAGTATGTCCTATGGATAATGCACGAATCGTTGTCCGAATTGATTTCATCTCCTATCACGATCGCTAACGGAGATGAAATCAATTCTGTTAATGATTCTTATAGCGTCCGTAGGACATACTCGAAGCCGTCACGACGAGTTCGTCATTGATTTCGTCTCCTGTCCGATGATATTGAAATGAGATAAATTCATCTCGATCCCGATCGCGATAGGAGATGAAATCGATTCGGACAACGATTCGTGCATTATCCATAGGACATACTCGACAACGACAGATTCGTGCATTATCCATAGGACATACGCGACAACGTCACAACGAGATCGCGGTTGATTTCATCTCCATTTCGATAATATCGCAAAGAGATGATTTCATCTCGTTCCCGATCGCGAACGAAAATGAAATCAATTCTGTCAATGATTCTTCTAGTGTCCGTTGGACATACTCGAAGCCGTCACGACGAGTTCGCCATTGATTTCATCTCCATTCCGATGATATTGAAACGAGATGAATTCATCTCGTTCCCGATCGCGATAGGAGATGAAATCAATTCGGACAATGATTCGTGCATTATCCATAGGATATACTTGAAAACGTCACAACGAGTTCGCGGTTGATTTCATCTCCATTCCGATAATATCGCAAAGAGATGATTTCATCTCGTTCCCGATTCCCAATGGAGATGAAATCAATTCTGTCAATGATTCTTTTAGTGTCCGTAGGACATACTCGAAGCCGTCACGACGAGTTCGCCATTGATTTCATCTCCTTTCCGATGATATTGAAACGAGATAAATTCATCTCGTTCCCGATCGCGATAGGAGATGAAATCAATTCGGACAACGATTCGTGCATTATCCATAGGACATACTCGACAACGTCACAACGAGTTCGCGGTTGATTTTATCTCCATTCCAAAAATATCGCAAAGAGATGATTTCATGTCGTTCCCGATCGCGAACGGAGATGAAATCAATTATGTCAATGATTCTTCTAGTGTCCATAGGACATACTCGAAGCCGGCACGACGAGTTCGCCATTGATTTCATCTCCTTCCCGATGATATTGAAACGAGATAAATTCATCTCGATCCCGAGCGCAATAGAAGATGAAATCAATTCGGACAACGATTCGTGCATTATCCATAGGACATACTCGACAACGTCAAAACGACTTCGCGGATGATTTCATCTCCATTCCAAACATATCGCAAAGAGATGATTTCATCTCGTTCCCGATCGCGAACGGAGACGAAATCAATTTTGTCAATGATTCTTCCAGTGTCCGTAGGACATAATCGAAGCCGTCAGGACGAGTTCGCCATTGATTTCATCTCCTTTCCGATGATATTGAATCAAGATAAATTCATCTCGTTCCCGATCGCGATAGGAGATGAAATCAATTCGGACAGGGATTTGTGCATTATCCATAGGACATACTCGACAACGTCACAACGAGATCGCGGTCGATTTCATCTCCATTCCAATAATATCGCAAAGAGATGATTTCGTCTCGTTCCCAATCACGAACGAAGATGAAATCAATTCTGTCAATGATTCTTCTAGTGTCCGTAAGACATACTCGAGGCCGTCACGACGAGTTTGCCTTTGATATCATCTCGTTTCCGATTATATCGGAACGAGATGAATCCATCTATTTCCCGATCGCAAACGGAGATAAAATCAATTTTGTCAGTGATTCGTGAAGTATCCATAGGATACACTCGACAACTTCACGACGAGTTCGCCATTGATTTCATCTCCTTTTCGATAATATCGCGACGAGATGAATTCATTTCGTTCCCGATCGCGAACGGAGATGAAGTCAATTCTGTCAGTGATTCATGCAGTATCCATAGGATACACTCGACAACGTCACGACGCGTTAACCATAGATTTCATCTCCTTTCCGATGATATTGAAACGAGATAAATTCCTCTCGTTCCCGACCGCGATAGGAGATGAAATCAATTCGGACAACGATTCGTGCATTATCCATAGGACATACTCGACAATGTCACAACGAGTTCGCGGTTGATTTCATCTCCATTTCAAAAATATCGCAAAGAGATGATTTCATCTCGTTCCCGATCGCGAAGGGAGATGAAATCAATTCTGTCAATGATTCTTCTAGTGTCCGTAGGACATACTCGAAGCCGTCACGAGTTCGCCATTGATTTCATCTCCTTTCTGATGATATTGAAACAAGACAAATTCATCTCGTTCC
Organism: Ophion obscuratus; assembly: GCA_964007375.1. Classification (NCBI taxonomy): domain Eukaryota; kingdom Metazoa; phylum Arthropoda; class Insecta; order Hymenoptera; family Ichneumonidae; genus Ophion; species Ophion obscuratus. The sequence goes on from OZ023316.1 coordinate 22,515,638, forward strand.
CGATCGAGATAGGAGATGAAATCAATTCCGACAACGATTCGTGCGTTATCCATAGGACATACTCTACAACGTCACAACGAGTTCGCGGTTGATTTCATCTCCATTCCGAAAATATCGGAAAGAGATGATTTCATCTCATTCCCGATTCCCAATGGAGATGAAATCAATTCTGTCAATGATTCTTTTAGTTTCCGTAGGACATACTCGAAGCCGGCACGACGAGTTCGCCATTGATTTCATCTCCTTCCCGATGATATTGAAACGAGATAAATTCATCTCGATCCCGATCGCAAAAGAAGATGAAATCAATTCGGACAACGATTCGTACATTATCCATAGGACATACTCTACAACGTCACAACGAGATCGCGGTTGATTTCATCTCCATTCCAAAAATATCGCAAAGAGATGATTTCATCTCGTTCCCGATCGCGAAGGGAGATGAAATCAATTCTGTCAATGATTCTTCTAGCGTCCGTAGGACATACGCGAAGCCGTCACGACGAGTTCGCCATTGATTTCATCTCCTTTCCGATGATATTGAAACGAGATGAATTCATCTCGTTCCCGATCGCGATAGGAGATGGAATCAATTCGGACAACGATTCGTGCATTATCCATAGGACATACTCGAAAACGTCACAACGAGTTCGCGGTTGATTTCATCTCCATTCCGAAAATATCGGAAAGAGATGATTTCATCTCGTTCCCGATTCCCAATGGAGATGACATCAATTCTGTCAATGATTCTTTTAGTTTCCGTAGGACATACTCGAAGCCGGTAGGACGAGTTCGCCATTGATTTCATCTCCTTCCCGATGATATTGAAACGAGATAAATTCATCTCGATCCCGATCGCAATAGAAGATGAAATCAATTGGACAACGATTCGTACATTATCCATAGGACATACTCGACAACGTCACAACGAGTTCGCGGTTGATTTCATCTCCATTCCAAACATATCGCAAAAAGATGATTTCATCTCGTTCCCGATCGCGAACGGAGACGAAATCAATTTTGTCAATGATTCTTCTAGTGTCCGTAGGACATAATCGAAGCCGTCACGAAGAGTCCGCCATTGATTTCATCTCCTTTCCGATGAAATTGAATCAAGATATATTCATCTCGTTCCCGATCGCGATAGGAGATGAAATCAATTCGGACAGGGATTCGTGCATTATCCATAGGACATACTCGACAACGTCACAACGAGATCGCGGTTGATTTCATCTCCATTCCGATAATATCGCAAAGAGATGATTTATTCTCGTTCCCAATCACGAACGAAGATGAAATTAATTCTGTCAATGATTCTTCTAGTGTCTGTAAGACATACTCGAGGCCGTCACGACGAGGTCGCCATTGATTTCATCGCCTTTCCGATGATATTGAAACGAGATGAATTCATCTCGTTCCCGATCGCGAACGGAGATGAAATAAATTCTGTCACTGATTCGTGCAGTATCTATAGGATACACTCGACAACGTCACGACGAATTCGCCATTGATTTCATCCCCTTTCCGATGCTATTGAAACGAGATAAATTCATCTCGTTCCCGATCGCGATAGGAGATGAAATCAATTCGGACAACGATTCGTGCATTATCCATAGGACATACTCGACAACGTCACAACGAGTTCGCTGTTGATTTCATCTCCATTCCAAAAATATCGCAAAGAGATGATTTCATCTCGTTCCCGATCGCGAAGGGAGATGAAATCAATTCTGTCAATGATACTTCTAGTGTCCGTAGGACATACTCGAAGCCGTCACGACGAGGTCGCCATTGATTTCCTCTCCTTTCCGATGATATTGAAACGAGATGAATTCATCTCGTTCCCGATCGCGATAGGAGATGGAATCAATTCGGACAACGATTCGTGCATTATCCATAGGACATACTCGACAACGTCACAACGAGTTCGCGGTCGATTTCATCTCCATTCCGATAATATCGCAAAGAGATGATTGCATCTCGTTCCCGATTCCCAATGGAGATGAAATCAATTCTGTCAATGATTCTTTTAGTGTTCGTAGGACATACTCGACGCCGGCAGGACGAGTTCGCCATTGATTTCACCTCCTTCCCGATGATATTGAAACGAGATAAATTCATCTCGATCCCGATCGCAATAGAAGATGAAATCAATTCGAAAACGATTCGTGCATTATCCATAGGACATACTCGACAACGTCACAACGAGTTCGTGGTTGATTTCATCTCCATTCCAAAAATATCGCAAAGAGATGATTTCATCTCGTTCCCGATTCCCAATGGAGATGAAATCAATTCGGACAACGATTCGTGCATTATCCATAGGGCATACTCGACAACGTCACAACGAGTTCGCGGTTGATTTCATCTCCATTCCGATAATATCGGAAAGAGATGATTTCATCTCGTTCCCGATTCCCAATGGAGATGAAATCAATTCTGTCAATGATTCTTTTAGTGTCCGTAAGACAAACTCGAAGCCGGCACGACGAGTTCGCCATTGATTTCATCTCCTTCCCGATGATATCGAAACGAGATAAATTCATCTTGATCCCGATCGCAATAGAAGATGAAATCAATTCGGACAACGATTCGTACATTATCCATAGGACATACTCGACAACGTCACAACGAGCTCGCGGTTGATTTCATCTTCATTCCAAACATATCGCAAAGAGATGATTTCATTTCGTTCCCGATCGCGAACGGAAATTAAATCAATTCTGTCAATGATTCTTCTAGTGTCCGTAGGACATACTCGAAGCCGTCACGACGAGGTCGCCATTGATTTCATCTCCTTTCCGATGATATTGAAACGAGATGAATTCATCTCGTTCCCGATCGCGATAGGAGATGGAATCAATTCGGACAACGATTCGTGCATTATCCTTAGGACATACTCGACAACGTCACAACGAGTTCGCGGTCGATTTCATCTCCATTCCGATAATATCGCAAAGAGATGATTTCATGTCGTTCCCGATCGCGAACGGAGATGAAATCAATTATGTCAATGATTCGTCTAGTGTCCATAGGACATACTCGAAGCCGGCAGGACGACTTCGCCATTGATTTCACCTCCTTCCCGAAGATATTGAAACGAGATAAATTCATCTCGATCCCGATCGCAATAGAAGATGAAATCAATTCGGAAAACGATTCGTGCATTATCCATAGGACATACTCGACAACGTCACAACGAGTTCGCGGTTGATTTCATCTCCATTCCAAAAATATCGCAAAGAGATGATTTCATCTCGTTCCCGATCGCGAAGGGAGATGAAATCAATTCTGTCAATGATTCTTCTAGCGTCCGTAGGACATACTCGAAGCCGTCACGACGAGTTCGCCATTGATTTCATCTCCTTTCCGATGATATTGAAAGGAGATGAATTCATCTCGTTCCCGATCGCGATAGGAGATGGAATCAATTCGGACAACGATTCGTGCATTATCCAAAGGACATACACGACAACGTCACAACGAGTTCGCGGTTGATTTCATCTCCATTCCGAAAATATCGGAAAGAGATGATTTCATCTCGTTTCCGATTCCCAATGGAGATGAAATCAATTCTGTCAATGATTCTTTTAGTGTCCGTAGGACATACTTGAAGCCGGCAGGACGAGTTCGCCATTGATTTCACCGCCTTCCCGATGATATTGAAACGAGATAAATTCATCTCGATCCCGATCGCAATAGAAGATGAAATCTATTCGGACAACGATTCGTACATTATCCATAGGACACACTCGACAACGTCACAACGAGTTCGGGGTTGATTTCATCTCCATTCCAAACATATCGTAAAGAGATGATTTCATCTCGTTCCCGATCGCGAACGGAGACGAAATCAATTTTGTCAATGATTCTTCTCGTGTCCGTAGGACATAATCGAAGCCGTCACGACGAGTTCGCCATTGATTTCATCTCCTTTCCGATGATATTGAATCAAGATAAATTCATCTCGTTCCCGATCGCGATGGGAGATGAAATCAATTCGGACAGGGATTCGTGCATTATCCATAGGACATATTTGACAACGTCACAACGAGATCGCGGTTGATTTCATCTCCATTCCGATAATATCGCCAAGAGATGATTTCATCTCGTTCCAGATCGCGAACGGAGATGAAATCAATTCTGTCAATGATTCTTCTAGTGTCCATAGGACATACTCGAAGCCGTCACGACGAGTTCACAATTGATTTCATCTCCTTCCCGATTATATTAATACGAGATAAATTCATCTCGTTCCCGATCGAGATAGGAGATGAAATCAATTCGGACAACGATTCGTGCATTATCCATAGGACATTCTCGACAACGTCACAACGAGTTCGCGGTTGATTTCATCTCCAATCCGATAATATCGCAAAGAGATGATTTCATCTCGTTCCCAATCACGAACGAAGATGAAATCAATTCTGTCAATGATTCTTCTAGTGTCCGTAAGACATACTCGAGGCCGTCACGACGAGTTTGCCTTTGATTTCATCTCGTTTCCGATTATATCGGAACGAGATGAATCCATCTAGTTCCCGATCGCGAACGGAGATAAAATCAATTCTGTCAGTGATTCGTGAAGTATCCATAGGATACACTTGACAACGTCACGACGAGTTCGCCATTGATTTCATCTCCTTTTCGATAATATCGCGACGAGATGAATTCATTTCGTTCCCGATCGCGAACGGAGATGGAGTCAATTCTGTCAGTGATTCATGAAGTATCCATAGGATACACTCGACAACGTCACGACGCGTTCGCCATTGATTTCATCTCCTTTCCGATGATATTGAAACGAGATAAATTCATCTCGTTCCCGATCGCGATAGGAGATGAAATCAATTCGGAGAACGATTCGTGCATTATTCATAGGACATACTCGACAACGTTACATCGAGTTCGCGGTTGATTTCATCTCCATTCCGATTATATCGCAAAGAGATGATTTCTTCTCGTTCCCGATCGCGAACGGAGATGAAATCAATTCTGTCAATGACTCTTCTAGTGTCCGTAGGAAATACTCGAAGCTGTCACGACGAGTTTGCCTTTGATTTCATCTCGTTTCCGATTATATCGGAATGAGATGAATTCATCTCATTCCCGATCGCGAACGGAGATGACATAAATTCTGTCAGTGATTCGTGCAGTATCCATAAGATACGCTCGACAACGTCAGGACGAGTTCGCCATTGATTTCATCCCCTTTCCGATGATATTGAAACGAGATAAATTCATCTCGTTCCCGATCGCGATGGGAAATGAAATCAATTCGGACAACGATTCGTGCATTATCCATACGACATAATCGACAACGTCACAACGAGTTCGCGGTTGATTTCATCTCCATTCCAAAAATATCGCAAACAGATGATTTCATCTCGTTCCCGACCGCGAACGGAGATGAAATCAATTCTGTCAATGATTCTTCTAGTGTCCGTAGGACATACTCGAAGCCGTCACGACGAGTTCGCCATTGATTTCATTTCCTTTCTGATGATATTGAAACAAGATAAATTCATCTCGTTCCCGATCGCGATAGGAGATGAAATCAATTCGGAGAGGTAATCTTGCATTATCCATAGGATATACTCGACAACGTCATAACGAGATCGCGGTTGATTTCATCTCCATTTCGATAATATCGCAAAGAGATGATTTCATCTCTTTCCCGATCGCAAACGGAGATGAAATCAATTCTGTCAATGATTCTTCTAGTGTCCTTAGGAAATACTCGAAGCTGTCACGACGAGTTTGCCTTTGATTTCATCTCGTTTCCGATTATATCGGAATGAGATGAATTCATCGCGTTCCCGATCGCGAGCGGAAATGAAATAAATTCTGTCATTGATTCGTGCAGTATCCATAGGATACACACGACTACGTCACGACGAGGTCGCCATTGATTTCATCTCCTTTCCGATGATATTGAAACGAGATAAATTCATCTCGTTCCCGATCGCGAACGGAAACGAAATCAATTTTGTCAATGATTCTTCTAGTGTCCGTAGGACATAATCGAAGCCGTCACGACGAGTTCGCCATTGATTTCATCTCCTTTCCGATGATATTGAATCAAGATAAATTCATCTCGTTCCCGATCGCGATAGGAGATGAAATCAATTCGGACAGGGATTCGTGCATTATCCATAGGACATATTTGACAACGTCACAACGAGATCGCGGTTGATTTCATCTCCATTCCGATAATATCGCAAAGAGATGATTTCATCTCTTTCCAGATCGCGAACGGAGATGAAATCAATTCTGTCAATGATTCTTCTAGTGTCCATAGGACATACTCGAAGCCGTCACGACGAGTTCGCAATTGATTTCATCTCCTTCCCGATGAAATTGATACGAGATAAATTCATCTCGTTCCCGATCGAGATAGGAGATGAAATCAATTCGGACAACGAATCGTGCATTATCCATAGGACATACTCGACAACGTCACAACGAGATCGCGGTTGATTTCATCTCCATTCCGATAATATCGCAAAGAGATGATTTCGTCTCGTTCCCAATCACGAACGAAGATGAAATCAATTCTGTCAATGATTTTTCTAGTGTCCGTAAGACATACTCGAGGCAGTCACGACGAGTTTGCTTTTTATTTCCCTCTAGTTCCCTCTAGTTCCCGATCCCTCTCCGGAGAGATGAAATCAATTCGGACAACGATTCGTGCATTATCCATAGGACATACTCGACAACGTCACAAAGAGTTCGCGGTTGATTTCATCTCCATTTCGATAATATCGCAAAGAGATGATTTGATCTCATTCCCAATCACGAACGGAGATGAAATCAATTCTGTCAATGATTCTTCTAGTGTCCGTAAGACATACTCGAAGCCGTCACGACGAGTTTGCCTTTGATTTCATCTCGTTTCCGATTATATCGGAACGAGATGAATCCATCTATTTCCCGATCGCGAACGGAGATAAAATCAATTCTGTCAGTGATTCGCTGAGTATACATAGGATGCACTCGACAACGTCACGACGAGTTCGCCATTGATTTCATCTCCTTTTCGATAATATCGCGACGAGATGAATTCATTTCGTTCCCGATCGCGAACGGAGAAGAAGTCAATTCTGTCAGTGATTCATGCAGCATCCATAGGATACACTCGACAACGTCACGACGCGTTCACCATTGATTTCATCTCCTTTCCGATGATATTGAAACGAGATAAATTCATCTCGTTCCCGATCGCGATAGGAGATGAAATCAATTCGGACAACGATTCGTGCATTATTCATAGGACATACTCGACAACGTCACAACGAGTTCGCAGTTGATTTCATCTCCATTCCGATGATATCGCAAAGAGATGATTTCTTCTCGTTCCCGATCGCGAACGGAGATGAAATCAATTCTGTCAATAACTCTTCTAGTGTCCGTAGGACATACTCGAAGCTGTCACAACGAGTTTGCCTTTGATTTCATCTCGTTTCCGATTATATCGGAATGAGATCAATTCATCTCGTTCCCGATCGCGAACGGAGATGACATAAATTCTGTCAGTGATTCGTGCAGTATCCATAAGATACACTCGACAACTTCAGGACGAGCTCGCCATTGATTTCATCCCCTTTCCGATGATATCGAAACGAGATAAATTCATCTCGTTCCCGATCGCGATAGGAGATGAAATCAATTCGGACAACGATTCGTGCATTATCCATAGGACATACTCGACAACGTCACAACGAGTTCGCGGTTGATTTCATCTCCATTCCAAAAATATCGCAAACAGATGATTTCATCTCGTTCCCGACCGCGAACGGAGATGAAATCAATTCTGTCAATGATTCTTCTAGTGTCCGTAGGACATACTCGAAGCCGTCACGACGAGTTCGCCATTGATTTCATCTCCTTTCTGATGATATTGGATCAAGATAAATTCATCTCGTTCCCGATCGCGATAGGAGATGAAATCAATTCGGAGAGGTAATCTTGCATTATCCATAGGATATACTCGACAACGTCATAACGAGAGCGCGGTTGATTTCATCTCCATTTCGATAATATCGCAAAGAGATGATTTCATCTCGTTCCCGATCGCAAACGGAGATGAAATCAATTCTGTCAATGATTCTTCTAGTGTCCTTAGGAAATACTCGAAGCTGTCACGACGAGTTTGCCTTTGATTTCATCTCGTTTCCGATTATATCGGAATGAGATGAATTCATCGCGTTCCCGATCGCGAGCGGAAATGAAATAAATTCTGTCATTGATTCGTGCAGTATCCATAGGATACACACGACTACGTCACGACGAGGTCGCCATTGATTTCATCTCCTTTCCGATGATATTGAAACGAGATAAATTCATCTCGTTCCCGATCGCGAACGGAAACGAAATCAATTTTGTCAATGATTCTTCTAGTGTCCGTAGGACATAATCGAAGCCGTCACGACGAGTTCGCCATTGATTTCATCTCCTTTCCGATGATATTGAATCAAGATAAATTCATCTCGTTCCCGATCGCGATAGGAGATGAAATCAATTCGGACAGGGATTCGTGCATTATCCATAGGACATATTTGACAACGTCACAACGAGATCGCGGTTGATTTCATCTCCATTCCGATAATATCGCAAAGAGATGATTTCATCTCTTTCCAGATCGCGAACGGAGATGAAATCAATTCTGTCAATGATTCTTCTAGTGTCCATAGGACATACTCGAAGCCGTCACGACGAGTTCGCAATTGATTTCATCTCCTTCCCGATGAAATTGATACGAGATAAATTCATCTCGTTCCCGATCGAGATAGGAGATGAAATCAATTCGGACAACGAATCGTGCATTATCCATAGGACATACTCGACAACGTCACAACGAGTTCGCGGTTGATTTCATCTCCATTCCGATAATATCGCAAAGAGATGATTTCGTCTCGTTCCCAATCACGAACGAAGATGAAATCAATTCTGTCAATGATTTTTCTAGTGTCCGTAAGACATACTCGAGACAGTCACGACGAGTTTGCTTTTGATTTCCCTCTAGTTCCCTCTAGTTCCCGATCCCTCTCCGGAGAGATGAAATCAATTCGGACAACGATTCGTGCATTATCCATAGGACATACTCGACAACGTCACAAAGAGTTCGCGGTTGATTTCATCTCCATTTCGATAATATCGCAAAGAGATGATTTCATCTCATTCCCAATCACGAACGGAGATGAAATCAATTCTGTCAATGATTCTTCTAGTGTCCGTAAGACATACTCGAAGCCGTCACGACGAGTTTGCCTTTGATTTCATCTCGTTTCCGATTATATCGGAACGAGATGAATCCATCTATTTCCCGATCGCGAACGGAGATAAAATCAATTCTGTCAGTGATTCGTTGAGTATACATAGGATGCACTCGACAACGTCACGACGAGTTCGCCATTGATTTCATCTCCTTTTCGATAATATCGCGACGAGATGAATTCATTTCGTTCCCGATCGCGAACGGAGAAGAAGTCAATTCTGTCAGTGATTCATGCAGCATCCATAGGATACACTCGACAACGTCACGACGCGTTCACCATTGATTTCATCTCCTTTCCGATGATATTGAAACGAGATAAATTCATCTCGTTCCCGATCGCGATAGGAGATGAAATCAATTCGGCCAACGATTCGTGCATTATTCATAGGACATACTCGACAACGTCACAACGAGTTCGCGGTTGATTTCATCTCCATTCCGATAATATCGCAAAGAGATGATTTCTTCTCGTTCCCGATCGCGAACGGAGATGAAATCAATTCTGTCAATGACTCTTCTAGTGTCCGTAGGACATACTCGAAGCTGTCACGACGAGTTTGCCTTTGATTTCATCTCGTTTCCGATTATATCGTAATGAGATCAATTCATCTCGTTCCCGATCGCGAACGGAGATGACATAAATTCTGTCAGTGATTCGTGCAGTATCCATAAGATACACTCGACAACTTCAGGACGAGTTCGCCATTGATTTCATCCCCTTTCCGATGATATCGAAGCGAGATAAATTCATCTCGTTCCCGATCGCGATAGGAGATGAAATCAATTCGGACAACGATTCGTGCATTATCCATAGGACATACTCGACAACGTCACAACGAGTTCGCGGATGATTTCATCTGCATTCCAAAAATTTCGCAAACAGATGATTTCATCTCGTTCCCGACCGCGAACGGAGATGAAATCAATTCTGTCAATGATTCTTCTAGTGTCCGTAGGACAAACTCGAAGCCGTCACGACGAGTTCGCCATTGATTTCATCTCCTTTCTGATGATATTGGAACAAGATAAATTGACCTCGTTCCCGATCGCGATAGGAGATGAAATAAATTCGGAGAGGTAATCTTGCATTATCCATAGGATATACTCGACAACGTCATAACGAGATCGCGGTTGATTTCATCTCCATTCCGATAATATCGCAAAGAGATGATTTCATCTCGTTCCCGATCGCAAACGGAGATGAAATCAATTCTGTCAATGATTCTTCTAGTGTCCTTAGGAAATACTCGAAGCTGTCACGACGAGTTTGCCTTTGATTTCATCTCGTTTCCGATTATATGGGAATGAGATGAATTCATCGCGTTCCCGATCGCGAGCGGAAATGAAATAAATTCTGTCATTGATTCGTGCAGTATCCATAGGATACACTCGACTACGTCACGACGAGGTCGCCATTGATTTCATCTCCTTTCCGATGATATTGAAACAAGATAAATTCATCTCGTTCCCGATCGCGAACGGAGACGAAATCAATTTTGTCAATGATTCTTCTATGTCCGTAGGACATAATCGAAGCCGTCACGACGAGTTCGCCATTGATTTCATCTCCTTTCCGATGATATTGAATCAAGATAAATTTATCTCGTTCCCGATCGCGATAGGAGATGAAATCAATTCGGACAGGGATTCGTGCATTATCCATAGGACATATTTGACAACGTCACAACGAGATCGCGGTTGATTTCATCTCCATTCCGATAATATCGCAAGGAGATGATTTCATCTCTTTCCAGATCGCGAACGGAGATGAAATCAATTCTGTCAATGATTCTTCTAGTGTCCATAGGACATACTCGAAGCCGTCACGACGAGTTCGCAATTAATTTCATCTCCTTCCCGATGATATTGATACGAGATAAATTCATCTCGTTCCCGATCGAGATAGGAGATGAAATCAATTCGAACACCGATTCGTGCATTATCCATAGGACATACTCGACAACGTCACAACGAGTTCGCGGTTGATTTCATCTCCATTCCGATAATATCGCAAAGAGATGATTTCGTCTCGTTCCCAATCACGAACGAAGATGAAATCAATTCTGTCAATGATTCTTCTAGTGTCCGTAAGACATACTCGAGGCCGTCCCGACGAGTTTGCTTTTGATTTCATCTCGTTTCCGATTATATCGGAACGAGATGAATCCATCTAGTTCCCGATCGCGAACGGCGATAAAATCAATTCTGTCAGTGATTCGTGAAGTATCCATAGGATACACTCGACAACGTCACGACGAGTTCGCCATTGATTTCATCTCCTTTTCGATAATATCGCGACGAGATGAATTCATTTCGTTCCCGATCGCCAACGAAGATGAAGTCAATTCTGTCAGTGATTCATGCAGTATCCATAGGATACACTCGACAACGTCACGACGCGTTCACCATTGATTTCATCTCCATTCCAAAAATATCGCAATCCGATGATTTCATCTCGTTCCCGATCGCGAACGGAGATGAAATCAGTTCTGTCAATGATTCTTCTAGTGTCCGTAGGACATACTCGAAGCCGTCACGACGAGTTCGCAATTGATTTCATCTCCTTCCCGATGATATTGATACGAGATAAATTCATCTCGTTCCCGGTCGAGATAGGAGATGAAATCAATTCGGACAACGATTCGTGCATTATCCATAGGACATACTCGACAACGTCACAACGAGTTTGCGGTTGATTTCATCTCCATTCCAAAAATATCGCAAAGAGATGATTTCATCTCGTTCCCAATCGCGAACGGAGATGAAATGAATTCTGTCAATGATTCTTCTAGTGTCTGTAGGACATAATCGAAGGCGTCACGACGAGTTCGCCATTGATTTCATCTCCTTTCCTATGATATTGAGACAAGATAAATTCATCTCATTCCCGATCGCGATAGGAGATGAAATCAATTCGAACAGGGATTCGTGCATTATCCATAGGACATACTCGACAACGTCACAACGAGATCGCGGTTGATTTCATCTCCATTCCGATAATATCGCAAAGAGATGATTTCATCTCGTTCCCGATCGCAAACGGAGATGAAATCAATTCTGTCAATGATTCTTCTAGTGTCCGTAAGACATACTCGAAGCGGTCACGACGAGTTCGCTATTGATTTCTTCTCCTTTCCGATGATATTGAAACGAGATAAATTCATCTCATTCCTGCTCGCGATAGGAGATGAAATCAATTCGTTTGTCAAACGACGTTGACAGTTGTACGGAAACGTTAAGGGCAATGTTGATTTCATCTTTATCGAGTAAATAATGCGTCATGCCCGCAGTTCACAGCAGTGCCTGAATTGCCCACTAGCTCTGGCCGGAATTAAGATGAAATCGAAAACTATTTTGAATGGAGCATTTCAGGAATGTCCGATAGATGCTCCGAAACGGATTCAAAGCATCGATTTAATCTTTGATTGGTTTATAGAAGCTGTTAGATGCTCGAGCTGCGGGTCAATTTGCCTGTCTGCGGAATCCTTGACTTGATCGAAGATGAAATCGACAAACGCCATTACGGGGATGGTCGAACAACATTGGAAATTGCGCGGAAACGTCAAGGGCTATGTTGATTTCATCTTTATTACGTAAACAATACGTCCCACTCGCAGCTTGCAGCACCACATGAATTGTCCATTTGCTCTGATCACAAGTGAAATGAATAAATAACTAACATTTTATTATAAAGCAGCACAAATGTTGACTCTGTACATAACGCTGGTGTTCTAATATTCTTAAGGGGTACCACCACTCTAGCGGCAGAAAATAAGGCCCAACTTTGACAATTTATTTTGGGAGTTTGATAAATGGATAGGATTTCTTTTTAGAGGGTTTATTTAACACATTCTAAAGGATAAAAATGTATTATAATTTTCATGCAAAATGGCGGCGACAGAGCCCATCCTGAAAAACATGTTTTTTGAAACTGGAAGAACGGAGTACACGAACACCTTTGCAACGGATCAATTTGAAATGTTGATAGTAGCTTCACAATTACATTCTCTATGGGACGACGTAGGGATTTTTCGATCAAATTTTGAAAACATGGCGGACGTTGCAAAAAATTAATCGATTATTCGCCCAAACGATAAGCGATAAATTGTTTATAAAAAAAGTTTACATATAATTTAAAAAAAAACGGCTACGTACGCCCATAGAGAATGTAATTATGAAGCTGCGATCGAAATTCAAATCGATTCATGCAAAGGGTTCGCGTATTCCGGCCTCCCAGTTTGAAAAACAAGTTTTTCAAGATGGGCTCTGTCGTCGCTATTTTGTATGAAAATTACAATAATTTTTACATACTTTAATATGTCTTACATAAACCCTCTCATAAGAAATCCTATTCCTTTTTTCATACTGCCAAAATAAATTGTCAAAGTTAGGCCTAATTTTCTGCCGCTCGAGTGATGTTACCCCTTAAGAGAAACCGCAAACAAAGTCGCAACGCTTTGGGATTTCCAGAATCAACCCATATCGGTACGTGAAAAATTATATCTCAGGCGGTGCAGAAGATCTTCTCATCTATTTTCAATCCTAAAAAAACGTCGTATCGATTTTCGTTTGCCCGAACCGACAGATTTCGTCTCCCGTAATTGAGGAAATGGAAAGCTTCTCCCATGTTTCCTAATCCAGCTCGAACTCACTTTGAGATGATATTCGTACAGAAAAATGTATTTTTGGAGATCAATCTGACTATGATACTGAACGGAGTGGTCGAATGAGAAATGGAATCCCGAAACCATCCATTTCTCGAAAATGTCGCGTCAAGTTATTGAGAGTTTGTTAATAAAAACTTACGTATTGTTTTTTTTTCAATCCGCAAGTAAAATCGCTCGGTATATCGAAATTCGATAATCATTGACAATTCTTTGGTTTTGTTAATTTTTATTTCTTAAGGAAGCAAAAAGAACAGGGCTCTCGATGGATAATCGCTGCAAAATTCGTAAATGTCATTAATTGAGGCGCGCTTCACGCTTTGGCACGCAATACGCCGAGCGATAGCAGACGATAGGTGAAACGTCAAATCGTGTGTCATGATTCTCGGGCCGAATAGGTTGACAGGCAACGCAGCGGACGATTCGCTAAACGTCAGATCATGCGGGCTGGCATTTGTCAACCGCTGCTGTTTCGCAGAACCTTCTTGACGTCGGCTACGACTTCGTGGCCCTTCGTCTACTCTTCTGCCATTTTCGATCGTCCAACATGGCGGATTCGAGCGTTAATTTTGAAGATCGAACGCCTATTTTCTAATGGTTCCCATTTGGTGACGGAGGCGAAGAAAAGAAAACGGCTCGGTAGAAATCTTCGGAGTAACCTGCCGGACCCGGCATTTCCCGCTGTTACACCTATTCTGGATCACCCTGTATATGTGTGTGTGTGTGTGTGTGTGTGTGTGTGTGTGTGTGTGTGTGTGTGCGTGCGTGCGTGCGTGCGTGCGTGTGTGTGTGTGTGTGTGTGTGTGTGTGTGTGTGTGTGTGTGTGTGTGTGTGTGCGCGCGTGCGTGCGAGTGTGCGTATGCGTGTGCGTGCGTACGTGCGTGCGTGTGTGTGTGCATGTGGGTGTGTGTGTGTGTGTGTGTGTGTGTGTGCGTGTGTGTGTGTGTGTGTGTGTGTATGTGTGTGTATTGTTATGCCGAGTTGTTTGGGTCGGAATCAAGTTGACAACGTTTTATTCTCCGTTTTTTTCTTAAATCAATCTCACATTTATTTAGACTCGTAATGAACAAATTTCTATTTCTATTTCCGTATACGGTAGTTCTACTATTCGCTAATTCTCCATGTCGTTCCGAGTCGGAGGAGTTACGACGATGTTACATCCGTATCTTATTTTCCAATAATTTTCATTAGCATTCCCTCTAATAATTTTTAATATACGTTATAGCGATTTAAGTCCTTCAAGATTGAATTCATTCGAAATTTATATTACAACACCATACATTCCTCTAAATTGCGGCACCTTACATTGCGGAACCCATAGTTTTTAGGGCAATCGGAATTCCTATTTACCCACAATACTGACGACTTATTCAGCAACTTGCGAAGCGAATGCACTTCAATGAGGACTCGGAAAAAGCTACAACCGGTCAGCCTATACGTATTTCAAAATTCGTCGATTAGCGATAAATATTCACACAAAAGTCGAGGTGCAACCTACCATCGAGGTGCAACCAAATTCGACAGTCTCTCGCGAATCTTAGGACTGAGCGGAGCTCAACAGAGGCCAAGGCTCTCTGTACCCTGAGTCTTTTTCCGTGCCCTTAGAAGTTAGTTCCGAGTACGCGTCTTCGATTCTTAGCGATCAAGCATCACTACCCGAGGGTAAAGTGAGGCACTGAGGTGCAGCGTCTCACCACGCTTCGCAGGCTAAAAAGACCTCATTATTAGTGTGTAGAAATAATAATTCGTTCAACAAATCTCTCATCAACAAAACCCAACTTATAATTTGCGTACGTGAGTGTCGTACTATTGCACTGTCTTCGAGGAGACCCGAACGTCCAGCGTCAGCACGGTATCAAATTATAAGCTCACCGAATCGTAAGTCCAATCAACCCGTATTTAATGTAATAATTTCCAACTTTGTCAAACCGATTTAACCAATAAAAGGAAACTGCGATGATAAACTAAATTGTCAATAATAAATATCTGTATCAAAATTGTAACCACCATTTCCAATTTCTCAAATTTTGATAACAATATATATAAATATATATATATTTATTTCTAAAAAGCATACTTTGTCTCTTTGTTCAATTGGCCCAAGACCCTCATATTAACTAACTAGATAGGTGCGCCAAGCGCTTTAATAGCTAAACCGAAAAATATATTCAGAGATAGATCGGAAGACTTCAACTCTAGAGTCATTCCAAAATCAATCTTAGCCCGCTCAGTAACGCGAGCGGGTATAACAACGACTAACTTCCCTTCCTTACAAGATTCACTTTAGCCTATGAAAAATATGTATTACTCCGCCCTACTTCATATCACTCCGCGAGCAAAACGCGGTTTTCGAAAGCAGTGCGGGTAGTCTCCCAAGCTTGATTCGCTGAAACAGCAACTGTACCGTGGGACAGTTTCTTAGCGTAAATTTTTAATCTAAAACTGACGACTCACAATGCATTCCGAGGCGTTTGTAAGCCTTGGCATAACACCCCCAACCATAGATGAGAAATCCTCTTCACAATTTTACATAAAGGGATTTCTCTCTATTTAATTTTTTAGTACTAATATTCGTGATCGTCTTCGAACTCTGAAATTCGTAGATTTGAGTGTCTAAAATTTCCGCTTCTTGTTCGTGATTGGTATTTTCGCACGTCCAAAGTGTTTGGGGACGGGTCCCTATTTGAGGTTATTCTGTTAATACGTTCCACCGGCTCCATAGGAATGTCATTGCGAAAAGTGTTATGATTCGATTGCTGCTTCAAAACACAATTTGGCAAAGAACTGCATGTGTTAAACACTTTATTTAATACGAATTTCAGAAATTGCAAGATTCTCAATTCAAACAGCAGGTAGATTATTAGAAGTAGTGTTGACCCGTAGAAAATGTACCAAAACCATTTAGTTATGTTCTCCTGAAAGGTTCGCTTCCTTTCACGGTGTTCAATCCCTTCTATTTCTTTACTAAGATCGCTTAATTTGGTGCCGTATCTGGTAAGATCACCTATCTTTACGTCGGGAGTTTCAATTACATGAATTTTCAAGAGACTTAAGTCGAAAGATCGATTTTTTAATATTTCAAAGTTATAGCCGAAATCATAGGTTATCAAGGAAGTGAATGACTTGTTCTGACTGTATTTTCTTTCTACGTACAAATTTAGTATGACATCGTTGGTTACTGCGTCACATCCGGGCGCGAGCCAAAGAATTTTTGTTCCGTTGATTATTTTTTCTTCTACATCGTCGTTGCAGACAATTCGAATGTTTTCTGTCTTTGGTGCAGTGTATAACCACCTATTATCTTTAAATTGGATCCACATAGTATGGGTTATGTGAACTACCTTAACAATACAGTCTTCTTTGTTTAGTTGAGGTGGTTGGTTTACAATTTTACTTAGGCAGGTATCATGCGCCTTCATATAATATATCAGATTATTTATTTTACAGAAATATAAAGTTTGGTGTACATTACAGGTATCTAAAAAAGTTTGAATAACTCGGCGTGAATCAGTGCAGCCAGATCGCGCGCAAAAGTTACCCGCTCTCTAGTCTTTTGCGCGCCCATCACACAATCATAATAGCGCGTGTCCGTGAGCGAGCGACGCTAGGGAAGAGCCGAGCGCCACCGAAGTTTCCCGACCGCGCCTTCGGCAGCTACACCACCACATGGACGCTGAGCACGTCCATGTGCGGCCAAGCCGAAACGCAGGAGTCGAGGGAAAAAGCAATCTGAGCACGACTCGCGCGTGACGTCACCCGACGGCACGAGCGAGGCTTTTAGATGATGTCAATGCTTATTTAGCTCTTGATTCTCTGCGTGTATTTATTAATGTATACAAAAAAATGATCGCACACTTTCATCGCTTATTTTTTTCAGTTTATACGTTAATTGAAATATAATAATAAATCTAAATCACAACTTATTTATCTTCTAAAATATTGTTTACGCTTGACTCACACCCGTCCTTATGCCAAATAAATTATAATTCATAAAAGTAAGCGGAAATATATTTATATTCGTATTATTATGTTAATTCTCGTAACTCTCATATGAAAAACACACAAAAAAAACTTCAAAACCTTAGATTTCAACGAACCAAGAAGATACATCTTCACATTTTCAATAATGACGAATTTTTAAGAACAATATCATTGCAAACACATCTGAACCAAAACAATATACATCACCTGAATTATCAAAACATAAATCAAACAACACAAAATCACAACATCTTATACTCAACTCTTACTAATAGACAACAGCACACAAATAATAATATTTCCACTGATCCTCTGAATAATATAAATTCGACAATCACATTAAATAAAACGAAAGAATGGCTTATAAATCTCTCCAACATTGATATTCCGCTACACATTTCCACATTCTTGTCTCTAGGTGAAAAGTTTTGTTTTCCTCTTACCTCAAACTCTCAAACATAAAAACTCATATCCACAAATCAATCTCCGAACTTGAGTCCAAATTAGATTTTTTACTCGACAAACCTAGACAAATCGAAATTAGAACCAGATTCACTAAAGTCTTAAACAAAATAAATATTCCAACATCATTTTCCAACACTAATCAAATTATAAAACACACGTCCTCTTTCTTAAAAAACAACCCTCAACTTTTAGTTTCACGAGCTGACAAAGGAAATTCAACAGTCATTCTTAACAAATCAGATTACATTACAAAAACTCATAATTTACTCGCAGATTCCTCAACTTACAAATTAACAAATAGAAATCCCATCAACACTCTACAAAAAGGCATTAACAATAAATAGTCCAACACATAAACTAGCTGAATTTATACAATCTAAACTTTCCAAATTAATCAATACGACTAATTCACACGTCAAAGATAGTTTCTACCTAAAATATTCACTTTCTAACATCTCAATTCCACTCAACTACAAATTGGTCTCGTTTGATGTTGTTTCTCTCTATACCAACATCCCATTACGACTTGTTATTCAAAGCCTTCAAAAAAGGTCAAATCTATTTTCAAAAACATTTCCTTTAAACGAAATAATTAAAGTCATAGAATACATCATGTTCTCAACTTTCTTTACATTTCAAAATAAAATTTACCAACAAATCTCAGGGTTGCCAATGGGCTCACCTCTGGCTCGAATACTATCTCACATCGTCATGATTGATCTTGAAACAAATTGTCTGGAAAAATAAAAATTTTCGTTACCACTATATAAAAGATATGTTGATGATATTATTATTGCTCTACCAACAGACAAAATTGAATCCACCAAAAAGATTTTTAACTCATATAACTCAAAATTACAATTTACAGCAGAAAATGAAGTAGATAAAAAAATCCCGTTTCTTGATATACTTTTAATCCATAAACGAAATTCGAGTATCACAAATTGGTATAGGAAACCAATTTGGCCAGGCAGATTCATAATTTTTTTTTCACACCACCCACTTTCCCAAAAAAGCCATAATTTACATGTTAGTTGACAGAGCAATAAAATTATCTCATCCTTCATTTCACAAAGAAAACCTCAAGCTTATTAGTAACACGATGACACAAAATTGCTATCCGATCTCTTTCACAGAAGAAATAATAAAACATCGGGTTTCCACAATCAACAATCAAAAAAAGAATAACAACAATTTTGATTCTTCCAGACTAATAAATGTTCCTTACACAAAAAAAACATCTATCATCAACTAATTCGTCTTTTCCAACAATACGACATAACATTAGTCACAAACAATAAACACAGCATTTTATCGATTCATTTCATCAAACCAAAAATCCAACATATTTTATAAAATCGATTGTAAAGATTGCAATGCCACATACATCGGCCAAACCAAAAGATACTTTGAAACCAGAATAAAAGAACATAAAAATAGCCCAAAACATACCACCACAATACACACAGCCTTAGCACAACATGCAATAGAAGAAAAACATGCCTTTCAAGTCGACAATGTAAAAATGTTGAACAATGAAAATTGGTTAAAAAAAGACTAATCCTAGAGATGATCCAAAGTAAGGCACACTCCAACGCCATAAATTTTAGAACTGACATACAAAAACTAAGCTCGATCTATAACTCTATTATATAACTATTAAAATATTTTACAATACTTTACTTGACATAACAATTTTTAAATTATTGACACTATAACTTAATTTTAAATACTCTTAATATGACGCACCAATTTTATTTCTCTTGACACGTCACTGCCCAAAGGATCTTTCTCCCCCCATTCGCAAAATAAAGGCTAATAAGCTTCACGAAATTAAGACACCACTCAGTTTCTTTCGAACTCTCCGTGATCACACAACTCAATATGTATCGGAGTAATGTAAATTTCGAGTTTTTGTTTATTTTGGAAGAAATTTAAAAAAATCTTAAACTCAATAGGTAATCATCACAGTCATTTGATACTTTATTAAAATTTCTTTTAAATCAATCACGTACATTAAATTTTCATAAATAAAACACAAAACTTTCTTATAATTATTAATCCCTTACAGATGATAAAAATCGCTAAAAAACGATAAAGTCTTCCATCTGTTGAGTATACTCCAGCAAAACAGTATTTACTTCCATAAATACTGTCTTTTGAAATAACCTTCCAAATATAAGCAAAAGCTAGAAACATCAACAAAATCGAGGTTAGTCGTTTCTCATATTTCATTTCTTTATAACTCCATAGTATAATAAACCACACTCTCACACATCACTCATTTCAAACACCGATGTATAAGAAGAATTAACGCAATACAAGAACTTATGCATATCAAATCAATATAGTTATAACCAAAACAGAATTAACATAGCAGTTATACAAAACGACACAACAATTTTATTAGGTGTACAAATAAGTTTTAGGACACTTCGATTTTGTATCATAACAGCTATTCTAAATTAATTCAAAGGTCCCGCTCAATTATCATAGATGGCGCTTGATATGTAGTATCGAAACGTAAAGGAGTCATAAACATAACCTATAAATTCTGTAAATTAAGACTTATTTGTACACCTAATATAACACAATCATAACATAAAACATTCGTGTATTTAATTCCTTCAAACTTGATTTGTAAAACTTGTGTATCAAAATTTGTAGAGAAAAATATAATTTCTGAAGAGGACCCGAACCAAAGGGTCGAAACGTAAGAAAGCATCATTTATTTCCATCGCTGACTTTGGAAAACCTCTATTGGCCAAACTGAAGCCGAATCTTCAACTAGCAACTTGTCATCAACACGGCCGCACACATCTTTGACTCATTAATTCTCATACTTTCATCAAGCGATAAAGCATTATCCCCCAAAACAAGCCAATCATCCATCCGGCCGCGAATCGTCAGTACCAGGAAGTGCACATATTCTACAAGCGATGAGATGGTCTCGTTGGTAGCGTTCCTGGCTTCGGTCCGCAGGGGCGTGGGATCGTTCCCTCCGCTCAGTGCTTTTTTTTAAATTATTATTACTATTAATTCTTATTTGATTATTTTTGTTAGTTATCATTATTATTTTAATTAGTTATCTTTTAGTGTCGAAAAATGTATCGCGCACTCCGACCTCTTACTTTATTAGTTTGTACGTTAATTTAAATGCGATAATAAATCTAAATTACAACTTATTTATCTTCTAAAAATTGTTTACGCTTTACTCATACCCGTCCTTATGCCAAATAAATTGTAATTCACAAAAGTAAGCGGAAATATATTTATATTCGTATTATTATATTCATTCTCATACTTTCATCAAGCGATAAAGCATCATCCCCAAAAACAAGTCAATCATCTATCCGGCTATGAATCGTAAGTGCCAGAAAGTGCATTTTTAACACAAGCGATAAGATTGTCCCGTTGGTAGCGTTCCTAGCTTAGGGGCGCGGGATCGTTCCCTGCGCTCAGTGCTTTTCTGTTTCTTTTTTTAATTATTATTTTCTTTTTGTATGGGGCGAATTATTTATACGTGAAACACGCTCATTGAAGAACATTATTCTGAAAATAGGAAAACTGCTCATGATGTTTTACGATTAAATTTTTCTTGTTCTGTCAATGGTGAGTGTTCACAAATAAACAATTCACCCCATTACAATGAAAATTACCTGTAAATGTAAAAACATACAAAAATGCCACTTTCTGGCAGTTACGATTCGCGGCCGGATAGATGATTGACTTGTTTTTGGGGATAATGCTGTATCGGTGATGAAAGTTTGAGAATGAATATAATAATACAAATAAAAATATATTTCCGCTTAATTTTATGAATTACAGTTTATTTGGCATAGGGACGGGTGTGAGTAAAGCGCAAACAATTTTTTAGAAGATAAATAAGTTGAAATTTAGATTTATTAGTACATTTAAATTATCGTAGAAACTAATAAAATAAGCGGTCGGAGTGCTCGATAAATTTTTCGACACTAAAAGATAACTAATTAAAATAATAATGATAACTAACAAAAATAATCAAATAAGAATTAATAGTAATAATAATTTTAAAAAGAGCACTGAGCGCGGGGAACGTCCCGCGCCCCTGCGGACCGAAGCCAGGAACGCTACCAACGAGACCATCTCATCGCTTGTAGAATATGTGCACTTTCTGGTACTGACGATTCGCGGCCGGATAGATGATTGGCTTGTTTTTGGGGATAATGCTTTATCGGTTGATGAAAGTATGAGAATTGATGAGTCAAAGATGTGTGCGGCCGTGTTGATGACAAATTGTTAGTTGAAGATTCGGCTTCAGTCCGGCCAATAGAGGTTTTCCAAGGTCAGCGATGGAAATAAATGATACTTTCTTACGTTTCAACCCTTTGGTTCGGTCCTCTTCAGAAATTATATTTTTCTCTATAAATTTTGATACACAAATTTTACAAATCAAGTTTGAAGGAATTAAATACACGAATGTTTTATGTTATGATTGTGGTATAAAATTGTTGTGTCGTTTTGTATAACTGTTATGTTAATTCTGTTTTGGTTATAACTATATTGATTTGATATGCATAAGTTCTTGTATTGCGTTAATTCTTCTTATTCATCGGTGTTTGAAATGAGTGATGTGTGAGAGTGTGGTTTATTATACTATAGAGTTATAAAGAAATGAAATATGAGGAACGGCTAACCTCGATGTTGTTTATGTTTGTAGATTTTGCTGATATTTGGAAGGTTATTTCAAAAGACAGTATTTATGGAATTAAATACTGTTTTGCTGGAGTATACTCAACAGATGGAAGAATTTATCGTTTTTTAGCGATTTTTATCATCTGTAAGGGATTAATAATTATAAGAAAGTTTTGTGTTTTATTTGTGAAAATTCAATGTACGTGATTAATTTAAAAGAAATTTTAATAAAGTATCAAATGACTGTGATGATTACCTATTGAGTTTAAGATTTTCAAAGTTTTCTTCCAAAATAAACAAAAACTCGAAATTTACATTACTCCGTTACATATTGAGTTGTGTGATCACGGAGAGTTCGAGAGAAACTGAGTGGTGTCTTAATTTCGTGAAGCTTATTAGCCTTTATTTTGCGAATCGGAAGAGAAAGATCCTTTAGAGAAAGATCCTTTGGTTTCAAGGAACCTTTTGGTTTGGCCGATGTATGTGGCATTGCAATCCTTACAATCGATTTTGTAAACTATGTTGGATTTTTGGTTGTTATTTATTTTGTCTTTGGTGCAGCCAGTAATCGATGAAATGTTGTGTTTATTATTTGTGACTAATGTTATGTTGTATTGTTGGAAAAGACAAATTAGTTGATGATGGATGTTTTTTTGTGTAAGGAACATTTATTAGTCTGGAAGAATCAAAATTGTTGCTATTCTCTTTTTGATTGTTGATTGTGGAAAGCCGATGTTTCATTATTTCTTCTGTGAAAGAGATCGGATAGCAATTTCGTGTCATCGTGTTACTAATAAGTTTAAGGTTTTCTTTGTGAAATGAAGGATGATATAATTTTATTGCTCTGCCAACTAGCATGTAAATTATGACTTTTTTGGGAAAGTGGGTGGTGTGAAAAGAAATTTATGAATCTGCCTGACCAGGTTGGTTTCCTATACCAATTTGTGATAATTGAATTTCGTTTATTGATTAAAAGTATATCAAGAAACGGGATTTTTTTATCTACTTCATTTTCTGATGTAAATTGTAATTTTGAGTTTGTGAGTTAAAAATATTTTTGGTGGATTCAATTTTGTCTGTTGGTAAAGGAATAATAATATCATCAACATATCTTTTATATAGTGGTAACGAAAATTTTTATTTTTCCAGACAATTTGTTTCAAGATCAATAATGACGATGTTAGATAGTATTGGAGCCAGAGGTGAGCCCATTGGTAACTCTGAGATTTGTTGGTAAATTTTATTTTGAAATGTAAAGAAAGTTAAGAACATGATGTATTCTACGACTTTAATTATTTCGTTTAAAGGAAATGTTTTTGAAAATAGATTTGATCTTTTTGAAGGCTTTGAATAACAAGTCGTAATGGGATGTTGGTATAGAGAGAAACAACATCAAACGAGACCAATTTGTAGTTGAGTGGAATTGAGATGTTAGAAAGTGAATGTTTTAGGTGGAAACTATCTTTGACCTGTGAATTAGTCGTATTGATTAATTTAGAAAGTTTAGATTGTATAAATTCAGCTAGTTTATGCGTTGGACTATTTATTGATTATACTATTGGACGAAGTGGATAATTATTTTTATGAATTTTTGGCAGCCAATAGAGACGAGACAGGTTGCAATTTTCGGCTTTTAAGTATTTGTATTTTGTTTCATCAATGATTTTTAGGGTTTTCCATCTGGAGAGAATATTGTTAATGCCTTTTTGTAGAGTGGTGATGGGATTTCTATTTGCTAATTTGTAAGTTGAGGAATCTGCGAGTAAATTATGAGTTTTTGTAATGTAATCTGATTTGTTAAGAATGACTGTTGAATTTCCTTTGTGAGCTCGTGTAACTAAAAGTTGAGGGTTCTTTTTTAAGAATGAGGCCGTGTGTTTTATAATTTGATTGGTATTGAAAAATGATGTTGGAATATTTATTTTGTTTAAGATCTTAGTGAATCTGGTTCTAATTTCGATTTGTCTAGGTTTGTCAAGTAAAAAATCTAATTTGGACTCAAGTTCGGAGATTGATTTGTGGATATGAGTTTTTATGTTTGAGAGTTTGATGTAAGGAAAACAAAACTTTTCACCTAGAGACAAGAATGTGGAAATGTGTAGCGGAAGATCAATGTTGGAGAGATTTATAAGCCATTCTTTCGTTTTATTTAATGTGATTGTCGAATTTATATTATTTAGAGAATCAGTGGACAGATTATTATTTGTGTCCTGTTGTTGAGGGTTGAGTATAAGATGTTGTGATTTTGTGTTGTTTGATTTATGTTTTGATAATTTAGTATATTGTTTTGGTTCAGATGTGTTTGTAATGATATTGTTCTTAAAAATTCGTCATGATTGAAAATGTGAAGATGTATGTTCTTGGTTCGTTGGAATCTAAGGGTTTGAAGTTTTTTTTTGTGTTTTTCATATGAGAGTTTTCACATGAGAGCTACAAGAATTAATATAATAATACGAATATAAATATATTTCCGCTTACTTTTATGAATTATAATTTATTTGGCATAAGGACGGGTGTGAGTAAAGCGTAAACAATATTTTAGAAGATCAATAAGTTGTAGTTTAGATTTATTATTATATTTGAATTAACGTATAAACTGATAAAATAAGCGATGAGAGTGTGCGATCATTTTTTTGTATCCATTAATAACTAAACGCAGAGAATCAAGAGCTAAATAAGCATTGAAATCATCTAAAAGCCTCGCTCGTGCCGTCGGGTGACGTCACGCGCGAGTCGTGCTCAGATTGCTTTTTCCCTCGAATCCTGCGTTTCGACTTGGCCGCACATGGACGTGCTCAGCGTCCATGTGTTGGTGTAGCTGCCGAAGGCGCGGTCGGGAAACTTCGGTGGCGCTCGGCTCTTCACGAAGACGTCCGAGCGTCGCTCGCTCACGGACACGCGCTACTATGATTGTGTAATGGGCGCGCAAGAGACTAGAGAGGGGGTAACTTTTGCGCGCGATCTGGCTGCACTGGCGTGAATAGCAACTTTTCGTCGTTGGTGATTATATAATCATGTGGATTGGATATGTATGTGATTACATTATTTTGAATTAATTTCGAGGCGGGAATTACTCGATACGCTTTATAATTTTCTATTTCAGGGATCGGTACTTTGATAATGTAGACAAAACGGTATCCTATTACGATTATCGATACGTCACTTATTTCTAATTATTCAAAGTAATTACTACCGTGGACAGGAATGGGCATTCATTCGTTACTCTTTTCGTCTCTTATTAACTTAATAGTGCTAATTAATAACTTAGGCGATAGAAACTGAGGGTTTAGTTGGCCAGATTTTCCGAAAATAATTCCATTCCATTAAAACTCTAACATTTCTGTTCAGGTCTAGCAATGCCAATTCGATTTCGAAGCACATCTCAGTAATCAAAGTATCCTTTTCTAATGTCTTCTCTTTTTGCAGTAATTCATTCAGGTTTTTGTCGACAGTTTGGAAATTAACCCATTGCCGGATCGTCGAGAGTCCACACTCAGCAGCTAGGCGCTGAGCGGCGAGAGTGGGGATAGCGCACTCAGGGCCGTGCGTCTCGGTCTTATTCAAAAATTTTAGGCGCTTCGATTTAAAAAGGAATGCGCGAGAATAGTGGCTTCAATTTTTTTTCTTGAAAAGTTTTCTTATTCTATATAAACTGAATGAAAACGATATCAAGAAATACTCTCTTATGACAAATTATCACATTTTTTAGTCACTAGATAATGATTATCCCTATTGCGACTCCGATTTTTCTTTGATCTTATCGAAACCGTGGAAGTGTCGGAAGCAGGGGTCTTTGCACAGAGGTATTTGGCAACACAAGCATTGCCAAGTTGTACGTACTGCTAAGTAATTTTTTGTCTTCCTTCCCACTCGGGCATACTCAGTGGAGTTTCTCGCACTTATGCGCTCCAACTGATGCGGTACCTGGATGGATGCCCTCGAAATGGACCGTCTTTGCGACGAGAAGCCTCCAATCAATTGTCTGACCAAATTTTCTCGAAAAGCCAGCTAGTTACGCGGTTTACTGTGTTGATAAGGTCTTGTCGTAATTTCGCGTAGAGTGGAGGCATTGGTGATGCACACTTTGATAACAAAGAAAAGCACGTATTTCCACCACTTCACAGTTCTGCGACCAATTGGGTAATACGACAGTTTTTGATCGCATAAATCGACTCCACTCATACCGTTATTGTACGTAACAATAGGAAGAGGACACTGTATGGACTCTTGACCTTTACCTTTGTTATTTCGACGGTTCTCAACACGTATCAGTGGGCCACAGTTGTTGGAGATTATCGACACATCCCGCTTATCATGCCAAACCGTTGCAGTTGGGTCATCTCTCTGCATGTAGATGCAGTCTCCCGGCTTAAGCTTCATTGCAGCAGGTTTGCGAAGTTCCGCTGGCCAGTCTTTCCTGTTCGTTCGGATTGTACCGGAAGTATACATTTTACGCGATTTTAACAACTCCATAAGACGAACAGAAGTAAAAAAGTTATCACAGACGATATGGTGATTTTCCCCAGAAAAAGGCTCGGATATGTCCAGCACCACCTGTTCACCCAGAACAAGATTTTTTATTATGTGACGGCTCTTTCTTCCCCAAATAAATCTTCATCACCAGCATGTAATCGGTCTCTGCTTCTGCGATTGTCCACACTTTTATTCCCCACTTTGTCGGTTTGGCAGGCATATACTGCTTAAACATCAATCTTCAATTGAAGGCTATCATCTCCTCATCCACTGAAAGATCTCGACCAGGCTGGAAATACTTCCGGAAATTTTGTGACACGTCCAGCGCTGGTCTCATCTTCGACAAGAGGTCACACTTATCTCGATTTTCCTCGTCTACTAACTAAGTGCAGGTATCGGGAGATGTGCTGGAAGCGTTTAAAGGTCATTGAGTTAGAGACGAGAGGACACGAGACAAAATCCTCCCAAAAAACAATGCTCGACAGTCGGCGCTTTTATAATTCCCATATATATTAGAATCCCAATGTACGCCTTTATTTCTGGTGCTGTGACGGGAATCCATTTGGGATCTGGAGAGTTTTTCACTTGCTGTGAATATTCCGCATACCTGTTTGTCTCCTGTGCAACCGTTTCATAGAATCCTTCGTTGAGGAAGAGGCCCAAATAATCGAGTTCATGAGCATCTAGGAGTAAATTATGCCGGGGCCCTCGACGCAGTGAAAATTCCTCGACAGGGTGGTTGACGATCCTCGTTGACCACTGCTGTGTCGTATGCTCTTCATAATCAGAATGCCTTCATAAATGAATATTTACATTTGTTTTTGAGGATGATGTTTTATCGGTTTTCAACACGATTTTCCATCGAGAAAAGAGAAAAGGAGAAATAAAACTCTAAACATTTCAACTGACTTACCTTTCATGACCTAAATCGATTGTTCTGCTTTAAATACGAATGATTCTATAAATACAAACGGTAAATAAATCTTTAAACTCTAAAAAAATTCAAATTTTGTTTTTTCAATTAGCAATTTCTTCTTGACTGCGCAAGATATGAGCAGAACATTTTTACATAAATTTTTGATCGGAAATTTTCTGAAGTTTCCGAAAAAAATTATATTTGATGAAAAAGATGGTGAACAGAGCGAAATAGACGCCTAAATTTTTATTTTTCGATTTTTACCATTATGGAGGAGTGGGGGAGAAGAAATTACTATTTTTTTGGAAAATTCAGAAAATTCCCGATCAAACACTACTTTTTTTGTTTGTTTTTTCAAGCGTTTCTGAACACGTTACATCCGATAGAAAAATCCGAGATCAAGTGTTGCAAGAACAATGAAAAATGTTACCAACTCGAGAAATCTTTTTTTTATACATAGTAGTACAAAGAACCAAAAAAAGTGTCGCCTTTTTTAAGAGCGGATTTGCGTACAATATTTGGTGGAATCTACATTTTCGAATCAAAACGAATGCAACGCGGCAAATACGGTCCTGGCGCGCGGTGAAGTGGGAGCTCCACGCACGCACTAACACACGGCCACAGTCGCACACAGCGCTGTCCAGCGCACTCATTGGTTAGTCCCTCTCTCCACTTGGAAAAACTTCGTAAATCCCTAATACCCCATGTGCAAGTTCGGGAATGTCGAGAATTCTATTTCCCCTGACTTGCTGGCATTGTTTGACGATATCTTAATCAGTATGGTTCTGGAACAAAGTAACATTAGAATATTTCAATAGTAATGTGCTTAATTCCCAACATTTTCGTAAAGTTCTTCATCAGATCGCTAGTGAAATTCGTCCCTCGGTCCGTTAGGACGGCACGTGGTACGCCAAAGTATCTAGCGTATCCTTTCAGAAACATTTTCATTACTGAAGGGGCTGTGAAATCTTTGAGTTCGAGTGCGACGAGGTATTTGGTCAAACAATCCTGGATCGTAAAAATGGATTTGTTCCTGTTAGCAGTCAATGGCAATGGGCCGCAAATATACATGGCAATTTTGTCGTTGCATTTTTGCGGTGTGTCAGTGATTACCATTGGCATTTTTGTCGGGTGTCTGTTAGCCTTATTCCTCTGACAAATAACGCAATTTTTTACAAATTTTTCTACATCTCTTCCTAAATTTTTCCAGAAGAAATGTTCTGATATCCGATAATATGTTTTCTTGATTCCGCCATAACCTCCTATTGGGCTATTGTGGTTTTCTTCGAGTATCTTCTGGATATCACCTTTTCATGGGATTATTCGCTCTCTGTCATGGAGGTAGACAGTACAGTTTCCATTATTAAAAACATTTCGCCACAGCTTTTCTATGTCTTTCCCCGAAACAGCAGTTAGGCCAATGCAACTGTCGTGATCGACATGAATCTCGTTCCATTCTTCGGCAATTGCTGCATCAAATAATTCTTCGTTGTATCTCGATAAATCATCGCTCGTTGTTCTTTGGTCTACCCCAATTACTACAATGAGTCTGAAGTTTGCATCGTTGGACTCCAACGAAAATCTTTGAATTTTTTTTTATTTTTAATTAATTTTTTTCGGGTACATTATGGCTCCACAATATCTGAACAGGCTATACAAAACGTTTAAAAAAATTTGGGGGCCCAGAATCCACCCTTTTTGAGGGATTGAAAGTGAAAAAAAATTATATCTCGGGTGATAATGACATTCCCAGTTTTTTTATTTGCGGCATCATTTTTGGGCGTCTGCGAAAAGCCACAAAAAAATTAGCAACGATTTCCAACTTCCGGAACCCACCCTTAGGGGGAAGTGAAAGTCGAATGAAAATCATATTTCCGCTGGTAAAGAATTTATCAGTTTTTTTATTTGCGCCGATTGTTCCTAGTACCTAAAGAGACCCAGAAAAAAATTGGGAACGATTTTCAACTAACGCAACCCGCCCTTATCGGGGGTGGGAGAGGGGGTGAAATTCGAAAAAAAATTGTATTTCCGGCGATAAAGGGATTCCCAGTTTTTTTATTTGCGCCGATCGTTCCTAGTACCTAACGAAAGCCACAAAAAAATTGGCAACGATTTCCAACTTCCGGAACCCACCCTTATGGGGGAGTGAAAGTCGAATGAAAAGCGTATTTCCGCTGGTAAAGGATTTCTCAGTTTTTTATTTGCGCTGATTGTTCTTAGTACCTAAAGAAACCCACAAAAAAATTGGGAACGATTTTCAACTAACGCAACCCGCCCTTATCGGGGGTGGGAGAGGGGGCGAAATTCGAAAAAAAATTGTATTTCCGGCGATAAAGGGATTCCCAGTTTTTTTATTTGCGCTGATCGTTCCTAGTACCTAACGAAAGCCACAAAAAAATTGGCAACGATTTCTAACTTCCGGAACCCACCCTTATGGGGGAGTGAAAGTCGAATGAAAATCGTATTTTCGCCGGTGAAGGATTTCCCAGTTTTTTTATTTACGCTGATTGTTCCTAATACCTAAAGAGACCCACAAAAAAATTGGAAACGCTTTTCAACTTTCAGAAGCCGCCCTTATCGTGGGTGGGAGAGGGGGTGAAATTCGAAAAAAAATTGTATTTCCGGCGATAAGGGGATTCCCAGTTTTTTTATTTGCGCCGATCGTTACTAGTACCTAACGAAAGCCACAAAAAAATTGGCAACGATTTCAAACTTCCGGAACCCGCCCTTATCGGGCCTGGGAAAGGGGGTGAAATTCGAATAAAAATTGTATTTCCGGCGATAAAGGGATTCCCAGTTTTTTTATTTGCGCCGATCGTTCCTAGTACCCAACGAAAGCCACAAAAAAATTGGCAACGATTTCCAACTTCCGGAACCCACCCTTATGGGGGAGTGAAAGTCGAATGAAAAGCGTATTTCCGCTGGTAAAGGATTTCTCAGTTTTTTATTTGCGCTGATTGTTCTTAGTACCCAACGAAAGCCACAAAAAAATTGGCAACGATTTCCAACTTCCGGAACCCGCCCTTATCGGGCGTGGAAGAGGGGATGAAATTCGATTAAAAAATGTATTTCCGGCCATAAAGGGATTCCCAGTTTTTTTATTTGCGCCGATCGTTCCTAGTACCTAATAAAAGCCACAAAAAAATTGGCAACGATTTCCAACTTCCGGAACCCGCCCTTATCGGGGGTGGAAGAGGCAGTGAAATTCGAATAAAAATTGTATTTCCGGCGACAAAGGGATTCCCAGTTTTTTTATTTGCGCCGATCGTTCCTAGTACCTAACAAAAGACACAAAAAAATTGGCAACGATTTCCAACTTCCGGAACCCGCCCTTATCGGGGGTGAGAGAGGGAGTGAAATTCGAATAAAAATTTTATTTCCGGCGATAAAGGGATTCCCAGTTTTTTTATTTGCGCCGATCGTTCCTAGTACCCAACGAAAGCCACAAAAAAATTGGCAACGATTTCCAACTTCCGGAACCCGCCCTTATCGGGCGTGGGAGAGGGGGTGAAATTCGATTAAAAAATGTATTTCCGGCCATAAAGGGATTCCCAGTTTTTTTATTTGCGCCGATCGTTCCTAGTACCTAACAAAAGCCACAAAAAAATTGGCAACGATTTCCAACTTCCGGAACCCGCCCTTATCGGGCGTGGGAGAGGGGGTGAAATTCGAATAAAAATTGTATTTCCGGCGATAAAGGGATTCCCAGTTTTTTTATTTGCGCCGATCGTTCCTAGTACCCAACGAAAGCCACAAAAAAATTGGCAACGATTTCCAACTTCCGGAACCCGCCCTTATCGGGCGTGGGAGAGGGGGTGAAATTCGAATAAAAATTGTATTTCCGGCGATAAAGGGATTCCCAGTTTTTTTATTTGCGCCGATCGTTCCTCGTATCCAACAAAAGCCACAAAAAAGTTGGCAACGATTTCCAACTTCCGGAACCCGCCCTTATCGGGCGTGCTGTAGGGGGTGCAATTTGAATAAAAATTGTATTTCCGGCGATAAAGGGATTCCCAGTTTTTTTATTTGCGCGGATCGTTCCTAATACCTAACGAAAGCCACAAAAAAATTGGCAACGATTTCCAACTTCCGGAACCCGCCCTTATCGGGGGTGAGAGAGGGAGTGAAATTCGAATAAAAATTGTATTTCCGGCGATAAAGGGATTCCCAGTTCTTTATTTGCGCCGATCGTTCCTAGTACCTAACGAAAGCCACAAAAAAATTGGCAACGTTTTCCAACTTCCGGAACCCGCCCTTATCGGGGGTGAGAGAGGGGTGAAATTCGAATAAAAATTGTATTTCCGGCGATAAAGGGATTCCCAGTTTTTTTATTTGCGCCGATCGTTCCTAGTACCCAACGAAAGCCACAAAAAAATTGGCAACGATTTCCAACTTCCGGAACCCGCCCTTATCGGGCGTGGGAGAGGGGGTGAAATTCGATTAAAAATAGTATTTCCGGCGATAAAGGGATTTCGAGTTTTTTTATTTGAGCCGATCGTTCCTAGTACCTAACGGAAGCCACAAAAAAATTGGCAACGATTTCCAACTTCCGGAACCCGCCCTTATCGGGGGTGAGAGAGGGAGTGAAATTCGAATAAAAATTGTATTTCAGGCGATAAAGGGATTCCCAGTTATTTATTTGCGCCGATCGTTCCTAGTACCTAACGAAAGCCACAAAAAAATTGGCAACGATTTCAAACTTCCGGAACCCGCCCTTATCGGGCGTGGGAGAGGGGGTGAAATTCGAATAAAAATTGTATTTCCGGCGATAAAGGGATTCCCAGTTTTTTTATTTGCGCCGATCATTCCTCGTACCTTGCGGAAGCCACAAAAAAATTGGCAACGATTGCAAACTTCCGGAACCCACTTTTATGAGGGCATCATGCCTAATCGATAACCGTGCAGGGCTTTACCATTATCGGGCTACCAATTTGAAGAAATTGCTCGGCCCTTTTCACAGCGAAATTCGCAAGTAATTGTCCATGAAGAAACATGCACTTTTCCAGAACCGCGCCTTATTAGAGTATAAAAACATGGGGCGATTCCCCCCTCGCCCACGTCTTTTCCTAAGAAGATTGATACTTCCATCGTTAGAGTGCGATGCGAATTATTTTTTTGGTTGGCTGATGGTTTTTCTTGTGCTACGAGAATCGTTTACTTATTTTTCAAGATGTTCATTTAGAGATCTACGATTTGAAAATTGATTATAATAAAAATGAGGCAATACACATTTAAACTAAATCATTTTTAACGTTCGAGCAATCCAAACAAACTCCAATACCATACTTTCTATACGCGGATCATTTCAGCGTTTTTTTCACACCCGCGCGCTCTGCTATTCTTGAGGTTGTACTGCTTTCTCACTCTCATTTCAGCGTCCGCCTAGGTTTTATATCCCCTCTCATCTAGCTACAATGCCACGCTTGACTTTCGGCACAGTACAGCCAGATCGCGCGTAAAAGTTACCCCCTCTCTAGTCTCTTACGCGCCCATCACACAATCATAGTAGCGCGGGTCCACGAGCGAGCGACGCTCGAACATCTTCGGGAAAGAGCCGAGCACGGTCGAAGTGTCCCGACCGCGCCTTCGGCAGCTACACCAATACATGAACGCTGAGCACGTGCATGTGCGGCCAAGCCGAAACGAAGGCTTCGAGGGAAAAAGCAATCTGAGCACGACTCGCGCGGGATGTCACCCGACGGCACGCGCGAGTCTTTTAGATGATTTTAATGCTTATTTAGCTCTTGATTCTCTGCGTTATTAATGTATACAAAAAAATGTATCGCGCACTCTGATCGCTCATTTTTTTAGTTTATACGTTAATTTAAATATAATAATAAATCTAAATCACAACTTATTTGTCTTATATAAAATTGTTTACGCTTTATTCACACCCGTCCTCGTGCCAAATAAATTATAATTCATAAAAGTAAGCGGAAATATATTTATATCCGTATTATTATATTAATTCTCATACTTTCATCAAGCGATAAAGCATTATCCGCAAAAACAAGCCAATCATCCCTCCGGCCGCGAATTGTAAGTACCAGAAAGTGCACATATTCTACAAGCGATGAGATGGTCCCGTTGGTAGCGTTCCTGGCTTCGGTCCGCAGGAGCCCCTAGTGCACATTTTTCTCCAAATTTTTCATAATTTCTCATTTTTTAGTCATATCTGAGATTTTCGAAGAAAAAACGATTTAAAACAGATTCAAGTACTGCTCTATTTCCCAAAAACACATTTTTTTACTGAATATTCTTGATTTCTCATTTTTTTCCGGAAATTTCTCTTTTTCCTATGACCTGAGTGAACGGCTGCGGAGATGTCCAGAGAAAAGTTAAAGATTAAAAGAAATGAGATTTTCGTTCGAAATTTTTTTATTATTTTTTTCCGGAAATTTCCCTTTTTCCTATTTTCTTAGTGAGCGGCCGCGAAGATATTCGGAGAAAATGTAAAGATGAAAAAAAAATGAAATTTTCGTAAAAAAAACTTGATAATATTTTTTATCCCGAACTTTTGCTTTTTCCTATTAAGTGAACGGCTGCGGAGATATTTGGAGAAAAAATGATTTAAAACAGATTCAAGTACTGGTCTATTTCCCAAAAACACATTTTTTTTACTGAAAATTCATGATTTCTCATTTTTTTCCCGGAAATTTCTCTTTTTCCTATGACCTGAGTGAACGGCTGCGGAGATATTCAGAGAAAAGTTAAAGATGAAAAGAAATGAGATTTCGCGTGTCCGCTCACGGACACGCACCACTATGGTTGTGTGATGGGCGCGTAAGGGACTAGAGAGGGGGTAACTTTTAAGCGTGATCTGGCTGCACTGTTTCGGCATTCCCGGCGGCGACGGGCACGGTGCGTCTACGGTCGAGGGACCGTATTTTTTCGTGCGCGAGTAAATATGCCTCGCTTCAACGAGTCAGCGCCGCGTGCAAAGCCTTCCCCCACTGCTCTCGGCCAACAGTCCACGCGTCCACGTCGTGGATAGCTATACTGGCGATAAGTCCCGCCGAATGAATAATTTCCTGGATAAACTTCTAAAACGCCGAATTCGAATTTCGATCAGAAATCTGGCATACACCTTCCTTTTAATACTTTAAGAGATTCCCTAAAAAGATTGGTGGCGAGGCGCCGTATTTGTCGAGATGTCGATTTTTGTACGTCACTTTTTTTAACGCGCTCCTACTATATCTATAGCTGGCGGGCTAAGCTCTGTCTATACCTATATATGTTATCGCGCTCCGTTTTGTGCGAATGGTGTAGGGTCCGTGGAATACTGAGCTGGGCGAAGAGCACCTCGTATGTGCGTGTGGAATGGTAGGGTGCGTGAAACACTAGTGTAGGCGCGGATCGGCGCGGATCTGCGTGCAATATTGAGATAGACACAGAGCGTCGTAGATTCATTTTTTTTTGTTATTCTACACGTCATTTCTTTGCAGGTGTAATACATTTTTGGGGTTCATTTATTAACTTTCAATCGTTTTGAGATTTTATATATTTTTGCTTCTCTAGTGTCTGATTTTCCTTTGTTTTTTCCTGTTTCTAATTTCTGGGATTTAACATGGTTTTTAACATTTTTGGGTTTTGTATAGTTTTCAATTTTTTTAAATTATATTTTACATGGGACTTCCTTATAATGCTTGGTAACCGGTCGCTGCAGCGATGGTCTACATTACTACCCTTTAGATAGTGATATAGTAGGAGCGCGGTAAAAAAACAACATTCAACAATAGATATCTCGAAACGTATGGCGCGTCGCCAAAAATCCTTTTAGGGGATCTCTTCAAATATTACGAGGAAGGTGTATGGCAAATGTTAGAAAGGAATTCGGTTTCCGCTTTTCGGATGGTTAGCCAAACACATCAACAGGAGTCAGATGGATTTCTTAGTTTACAATGATTTTTTCCGTAATTCCCGGTTCTGAACAACGGTGGGTTCCGTGAACCTAATGACATTGCGAACTTCAATTGAGGTCTCTCGAAGGATCCTCAAAATCACTTCGTGGCGTCACCGAAATATCAACCGACTCGGAGAAGATTGAATATCTACAAATCGGCTGTTTGCCGCACGCATTGCCTCTTGGTCGCTACAACACTTCGCTTCGAATCACACGCTATAGGAACCGCGTATTAGTATACTTGTTGGGTCTACTGTAATACTTGTAGTCCAGTCAAAAGTGGCCAAAGTCGAAAATTTTTGCGACCGCTTAGTGAAACATGTATTCCTATGTTAATCGACCTGGGCAATTCGAATTTCTAGGAAGTTTAACTATCAACAGTGAAGAAAAAGCTTAAAACCCGGAAAATATGCATTATTTCGAGAACGAAGAGAAAATCGCAAAAAAGTTTCGAACAAAAGGTGTAGACTGGAAGATTTTATCTTGTAGGTGTATACGATTCTTTTCTCTTTCTGCAATAGTTTAGCCGTAAATTTATAAAAACCAATTCACACCAATACAATAAACGCGCGCGTGACGAAATCAAGAAGATTAAAGACCACTGGTACCTAACCGCCCCTTATTCTCTGGCCGGCGCGCTGCACGTGCTTGGGCCGACGGTCTCCCAAAGTCGAACGGGTATCTTCGGCAGCCTAGTATATATAGCTAAGCTGTCGAATTATGAAGGCTCCGCTACCGGCTATATTTCCTTTCGCACGAAATCCATCGGGACTGAGTTTTTTACCTGACAGCCCCCGGCTCTTGGGCACGAACCGAACCAGAAAATGAGCGATAGGAATTCTAGAAATACCGCTGTATATGAATTTGTTAATTATATATATCAATAAAACACTGATATATTAAAATATGAATTTTTTATTTGTGATAAGGTATAAAAATTAAGCCGGGGTCCTAACCGTTTTTTATTTTCCTGATCGTCAATTAATATTTTAATTAACAATAAATTACATTTATTATCTTATTAATTTCAATAATTATATCAATTTTATTTCTATTTTCCACACGTATTATTCTTTTTTAGGAATATAAAAAAGTGATCTTAAAAATTAATCTATATTATAAAGTTTTAATATTAATAATATAAATAATTTCTTCATAACTTTATTTATCAGTTCAGGACATTTATGAATGTTAAATAAATGAATTATTTAACATTTTAAGTTAAAAAACTATTAATTTTCAAAATAAAAAGAAAAATTTACTTTTGAATCTTAATAATGTGATAGTAAAGAATTAATCTTTCAAATGAATTTACAATTTATTACTTAAATCTGACACATAACTTAAAATTTTATCACTAATACATATTTAAATTTGCAATAATTTTTTTAACTAAATAATCATTCTGAAATGTTTTTTTTCTACTAATCATAATGATATTGGAATTCTTCATTTTTTTGGCAATATTATCTGGTATAATAGGATCTTCATTACGTTTGTCAATTCTTATAGAATGCGGTAATCCTGGTTACTTCATTAATAATTATCAATTATATAATTCCATCAGTACACGTCATGCATTCATCATATTTTTTGATATTTATACCTATTATAATTGGAGAATTTGGGAATTTAATAATTCCCTTAATATTAGCAGCCCCAGATATATCATTTCCACGCATACATTATTCGTGATTTTGACATTTACCTCTTTCTATTAATTGATTAATTATAAGAAACCTCTTTCATTGAATTTATACCATGAAGGAATATCATTAGATATAGCAAATTTCTCTCTTAATCTCGCGGGATTCTCCTCAATTATAGGAGCAATTAATTTTATTACCACAATCATAAATATAACAAAATGTTATATTGTTATTTGCTAAATGTTAGTTTTGAACAAATTATTGTATTTTCATGATTAAAAAATTTTTTTTTCAAGTTTTACTTGCACAGCCTATCCGGCTTTTTACAAGGCTCCACTACTTATATGTCCACCGCTCTACACTTGTTCTTTTTCTCCATCCCCCCCCCCCCCCCCCGCCCCCTTGCGGCCGCAGCCGACTTCCTCGTCCGTATCGTATTCACCATGCATATCTCATGTTTTCGCCAGTCATGGGCATAGGGAAACTGCCGAAAACCTATACCGATACAGTCGGTCCCAAGTTCGCCTCCCAGTCACGGAACTAGTCGCCTTTTGCTGAGAAAATGTCGAAGAAAAACATTTCCTGACGAAAGTACGCCACTGGGATTCGAACCCGCGACCTCCCGCTGCACTGGCCCGTAACGCTAACCACCAGACCAACTCATAGTTTTTTCATGAGTAACATTAATTACAACAACTTTATTATTATGAGCTATCTCTGTATTAGCAGGGGTCACTTTACTTTGAACAAACCGACATTTAAATACAATTTTTTATCCATCCGATGGAGGAGATTCAATTCTATACCAACATTTATTTTGATGTTTTGGACATCCTGAAGTTTATATTTGAATTTTACCAGGATTTGGATATACCTTACAGCCTACCATATTTGGTTTCTCATATAATTTTTTACCACAATGAAAAAAAAAAGAAACTTTTCGTTCCATTCGTATAATCTATGCAATATTAGCTATTCGATTTTTAGGATTCATTGTATGATCCCATCATATATGTACAATTGACATAGATATCCGAGCTTATTACACTTTAGCAACTATAATGATTGCAATCCCTACACGAATTAAAGTCTTTGAATAATTAGCTACCATCCATGGATCAAAAATAAAATTTAATCCTTCAAACCTTTGAAGATTAGAATTTGTATTTTTAGTTGGAATTGTAATTGTAATTGGATTAACTGGAGTAACTCTAGGTAATTCATCAAGTGATATTACTTTATATGATACTTATTATGTAGTACATCATTTTCACCATTTATTATCTCTGAGAGCTGTATTTGCTATTATCGGAGTTTTTATTTATCGATATCCATTAATAAACGGCCTAAGATTACATATACAAAATTATTAAAAATTCAATTGTATAGAATATTTTTCGAGTTCATTTAACTTTCTTCCCCCAACGATTTTTGGGTCTAAATGGAATACCTCGACGATATTCTGATTATCCTAATTCATATATAACGTAAAATATTTTTCCTTTTATAGGATCTTTAATTTCAATATTAAATATTATATATTTTATTTTCTAATATGAGAACGAATATCACCTCAACGATTAAATCTTTTCTCAATTTATACAATTTCTTTAGTTGAATAATTAAGAATATTTTACCCCCCATTAAATCGTAGATTTAATTAAACTCCTTCAATGTATCATAATTAAATCTCTCCAAATTAATTAAATTTCTACCTAATTCGTTATTAATATACAAGACGCTAATTCACAATTTACAGAAAACTTAAAACAAATTTATGATCATTGATCAATAATGTTGTTGCTAATTACGATTTTGATTATTTATATTTTTTCCTCATTAATTAATAATTTGAATAATAAGTTTATTTAACAAAATCAAAATATTGAAATTGTTTGAACATTAATTCCGATATTGATTTCAATTTATCTAACAAATTCCGTCATTCAACGTTTTATATTTAACAGATGAAATTTATATATCAATTCTAACAATTAAATCTATTGGATATCAATGTTACTGATCTTATGAATATTCATATTTTAATAAAATTAAATTTCATTTATTTATAATTAAAAATAATGATATGAACATAAATAATTTCCGTTTATTAGATGTTGATAATAATAAAATTATTCCAAATAAAAATCAAATTCGTATATTGATTAATTCTTCAGATGTAATTCATTCCTCAACTGTTCCATCATTAGGTGTGAAAATTGATTCTATCCCTGGTCGAAGTTATCAAACTTTAATTAATATAAATCTATCTGGATTAGATTATGGACAATGTTCTGAAATGTGTGGTATAACTCATAGATTTGTACCTGTTGCAATTGAAAGAACTAATCATGAAAATTTTATACAATGAATTTCTTATCTATTTTCATTGGATGACTGAATTTAAAGTTTTGATCTCTTAAATCAATATACAGTAATTAAAATTATCTCTAATGAAAGAAATGAGTTAAAATATAACGTTAAAATGTCGTTTTTAAATTATTAAAATTAATATTTTTTATATTCCACAAATATCACTATACAATTGATTAACTTTAAATATAATTTTATTTAGATTGAAAAAAATATTAATTCGTATACTAAAAAAAATTAGAAAAAATGTATCTTAAAATGATAAGAAATTTATTTTCGATTTTTTATTCTCGTACCAATTCAATGGTTGATTTAAATTGAATTTCTTCTATTCGAATTTTGTTATTATTCCAATATTATTCCGTATAGATGATTCTCGATTAATTAATTTTTAAAATTTTATTTGAATAACTTTATTCAAACAATTAAAAATGATTTATTGAATAAATTTATTTGTTTTAATATAATTGATTTCACTATTTTATTTATATTAATTTTAAGAAATAATTTTATATATTTTTTCACAAGTCCCATATGTTTTTACAAGTTCAAGACATTTAATTTTTTCAATTAATATTTCCCTCCCATTTTGATTTGGTTTCATAATTTTCATTCTATTAAATACAAACATTGCATAAGCGCATTTAACCCCCAAAAGACCTCCTTTATTTTAATACCTTTTATAATTTTAATTGAAACAACTAGAAATATTATTTGTCCTTCAACTTGATAAATTCGACGAACAGCAAATATATTTGCAGGATATTAACTTTTAACTTTAATAAAAGAATCAGCCATTTCATCAATAATAATTTTATTATATGTTATCATTTTAACACAAATTACATCATCAATATTAGAATTTAGAGTTTCTATCATTTAATCTTACGTCTTAACTGTTTAAAAAACTTTATACACAAAGACAACAAATTATGTTAAAACCACTATTAAACAAAATTTCTCATAACCATCTTTTTCATATAGGCGTTTCCACTATTAGAGCTTTACCTTTAAAAAAGGTGCATTTCTGTACGTCGTTTCAACGAAATGCTCTATTCTCGCTCTTTTTATTTCAGTGTACGAAATATCAGCAGGTAACGGATTCGATATTTTAAATGCCCCATCTAACCCCCGCGAAAACACCCGATTGGTCCCGGGGACTCTCGAGCCGAGCTGCAGGTTTGCGCGCCGTCCCAGAAAGAGGGGAAGCCCGTGATGTACCTCTGGGCTGCCGAAAATACCCGATCGAACGTCCGGGACCCCCGAACGAAGCGCGGTAGCGGCCGTGCGAGAGCGAGAGAGAGAGAGAGGAGGTCCTAGCGATGCTCATACCTCTCGATTTCGTCCTGTTCGTGTGCCTCCCTCGTTGATAGTATTGGTGTGAATTTGTTTTTCAATTTTACGGCTAAACTATTGGAGATAGAGGAAAAACATCATATACACCTACGGCATAAAATCTTCCCCTTCTTTTGTTCGAAACTTTTTTGTGATTTCCTTTTCGTTTTCGAAATAATGCATATTTTTCGGTATTTAACCCTCTTCTTCACTGTTAATACTTAAAATTCCTAAAAATTCGGATTCCCCGGGTCGATTAACATAGGAAGACATGTTTCACTAAGCGGTCGCAAAAATTTTAGACTTTGGCCACTTTTGACTGGACTATGGAGTGCCTTCGGGTTTCTTCGGTTACCTTCGACAATTGCGACCCTGCGAAAGTATATGCATGCGATTCACCGATTCCTTCATGTTCGACTATGGGTACCCCACTACTACCAGCCGGCACATTACATTGGGCTTAACCTCACCAGTTTTATCCAGCAGGCCTTTCATCTAAGTTGGGAATAGATCAATTTTGTTCGTTTTTAATTCGACACCGTTTACATGTTAAAATAATGCGAAAACCTTGGTGAAGGGTATTTTTTAGGAAAGAACCTTTTCCATGACATTGAAGTTTCCATCGTTGGTATGCAACGATTTTTTTTTATTTGTTTTTTGTTTCTTTACTCTTGTCATTGGCCAGAGGTTTTTTTTGCAAATTGAGTTCGTGAATTTTTAATAAAAATACAAAGTTGAACAATTAAGAAGAATTCATTTTCTTTTCATTGCAATGATGTAAACTTCAACAGCATTCTTTTCTGATCTTCTGGAACATGGAGAATCTATATCTATTGTAGTCTCGATTAAGATACAATCCAAAAACTTTCTCCTATCGAGCAGAAAAAACTTCGGTATCCGGGACTTATTTCGTGTGTAATGGAGTTGATGTTAGCAACGTTCAAATGCAACGAAAATTCCTGATCCCCTTTATTTTTATTATTGTCTAGAATTTTTTGCAGCTTTTAGTTACAAATTTTTCACAAGGATTCTCAAAAATGTTTTAGGGAGTTCCGTAGCCTAAATTGTCCCCAAAAAAATACGGCAATACGAAACAAAATATATTTTCATTGCATTTCAACGGTGGGAATCTGAATACCATCCTGCATAACCCTCCGTTCACAGACTGGGTCATTTGAACCCGGACGAATTAAATTTAAAATGCTCAATTCCCCAAAATTGGAAATTTTAAATAATTTTTTCCGACACTACAATTTTATATTTTTCAAATTTTGCTTATGCAGGCATATTAAGAAATGTTGAAAGTGCAATGGTGTTGAAGTTTGCATCGTTCAAATACAACGAAAA
The DNA here is from genome assembly GCA_964007375.1 of Ophion obscuratus. Lineage (NCBI taxonomy): Eukaryota > Metazoa > Arthropoda > Insecta > Hymenoptera > Ichneumonidae > Ophion > Ophion obscuratus. Next base: position 22,558,695 of record OZ023316.1, read on the forward strand.
TTCTGTTTTCGATTTTATTTTCCATATTTTTATTATTATAAACGATCTATTTTTATAGATTTGTCATGTAGATCGATAAATTGATATCTTGAAAAATTGTCGAAGGACTTTTGTCGCCGAAATCTGCCAAAAGAAATTAAATTCGTTGCACTCGCACGATGCAAACTTCAGCATCGTAAAGTGCATCCCTGATTTTTTTTCGATAAAAACCAACTGTAGGCTTGTCAATGACAGGTGGATCCTGCAAGCGCATAGCGCAAGATTCGGTAAGAGCTAAGAAGGTCATTATATCCTACGAGAGTAGCGAGATGTGGCTGAATAGTCTTCGAGGGTGCTTAAGCAAGGAGCGGGCGGATAAAAAATATGAGCGAAAATGCTCTATCGCTCAGAAAAAAAACGTAACTCCGACTTTACTCACTCCCGTGCGTACATGACGTGCCATTCAGCGAGTTCGACTACTACAAAACACTCTATCTAGCCGAAGCTACCCCCACTACTCTTATTCCGGCCGCGTCTCGTTAACGCGGAATTATTCTGCTCCTAATCCCCAATTATTGATCATTTTTGTCGAGTTTTTAATATATTTACTATGTTTAAAAACATCGGTAAAGCGAATGCGAACGTTTTCTTTAGCCGTAACAACAATCTTTTTTAATTCGTCTATATTTTGCGCAAAGACTGTTCGAAAAATGTTGTATCGACTTTTCCAGCAAAAACATTATTTTCTAAAAATTTGTACTAATTTGCGACTTCCGGAACGGACCCGTAACGGTGAGTGTCAGTTGAAAAAAAGGTTTTCTTCCGCTGTAATAATATGCACCTTTTTTAAATCGTCTTTCGACCTTCGCACCCCCAAATGAAGGCGTGAAAGTCAGAAAAATAGCCTCTATTCTACATTTACGACGTTGTCGATTTTTTTGTTACCTTATTTTCTGTCCTATTCTTGACTCAGAGAACCGCCCTTTCCCGGCGAGTCAACATTTTCTGAAATATATTATTTTACGTGAGGTCGTCCTCAAGGATTTGAGGACAACCTTTTCTTTCTATACATAGCTCAATTTAAAAAAAGTACTGCAACCCCAGCGATCCTTCAAAAATTTTCTCGAGGAAATAACACGTCACTTTTCATATGAATTCGTTTATTATGTTTCACATTACATGGACATCTAATAGCAACATCTGTTCACATATTGGCAGCATGTTGGCAGCACGATGAAGATAGCCGGGACGCGTTCGCGTCGCCTGCGTCTTTTGGGATTACTACATGCCGATGCAAAAGTAATGAATAATATCAAATTCTATTAATTTCTATTATATTTATAATTACTTCATAATTATAATTACTATAATTAATCTATTCTATTACTCATAGCTACATCAAACCATACATTAAAACATACATAAAATAAAAATATACATAAAAACATACATAAAAAACATACATTAAACATACATTAAACATACATTAAACATACATTAAAATAAAAAACAGTTGTCTATTCATGAACCGCCATCGATATCTGTTTTCTTGATGGCATTTAAGAGGTCCTCCGCTCATAGGCCTCTAAAAAAGATGAATCTGCCACTTCTCGAACTTAATCAACTCGTCAATAAACGCTTGCTCTATCGATTCAAGTATCGCAGTCTATTGTGCGTCGCCTGCACAATTTACAAATAAAATCTCTAGGGATACTGTCTTTCTTATTCATACTTTCTTTTGAGTTTTCTGCAATTAATGTTTCATCGTAATCTGTGCTGTTGTCCGACTTATATGTGCATTGCGTGTGACACTTGCGTTCACATATTTTGCATCTTATTCCACCTTCGCTCGTCGATCCAAAGCAATGTATACATATATCTTCCATATTTTCCGATTTTAAAAGTAAATTATATGCTACTTCGAGGCGATACGCTATCGGATCGAAGTGCATATTGAATGATTTGTCATTTCCTAAGCAATCCATATAATACATCACATACGCTCCACAACTGTATCCGTCATGTTCAGCCTGATATGGACGTGTACTTAACTCATTCATCTTCCAGTTGATATTTCGTAAGCTACTGAATGATGAGCATGAGCCGCAGAAATGCACGAAATTTTTAAATGCGTCGACCACTCGACTGCTATCAGTTCCGTCCTCATACGGATCTAACAAGCTCAATTTTTCTGCTGTTATGTTAGCGATTAGTAATCGCCAGTGACCGTGAAATAAGTACGGCATAAACAATTTATTCCCGATAGGTTTCTTAGTTTTACAGATGCTTCTATTCCTATCAATTCTTTTCCCGCTAAATTCACCGATAATAATTGATGTGTCATCCGTGGGTACGTACGTAACGTCCTTCCACTCATCAACATTCACTGCCGCAAAGGAATCGATTACGATTCCATTAATCCATACGTGACTGTGAAGTGTAGAGTACTCCCTTGTAGTTAGCTGGAATGTATCGATCGATATCGATTTTGTCGTCGAGTATCGGCCAACTGTTAATTTAGTAGATGTGGACTTCATATAATAATTAATGTCTTTAATCAATCCATTGTAAAACTTTTCAAGACTTTTGCGTTGTTTTTGCTGTACGATTGGTTTTTCCAAATTTGTAAGCCCTTCATCGTCTTCGTCTGTTTCATTTATTGTGTCAATATTCATGTTTGTACCCTGCTTAGGGCCAGTTATTACCTTATCCTCTTGTTCGTTTTTATTCGGAACCATTGTGACATTTGTTTTAATACCTTCTTTGCATATTTTTTTAAGAAACGAGGCTTCTACGTATCCCGACCTGCGTTTCTTTCCTTGGCTTTTTCTCCGCCATTTTTCCTGAATGAAAGGATTCGACACAGTATGAGGATATTTCGGTTTTTTACGCGAAGTTGTTGTTCCTTTTAAGTTCACATTTAAATCGATTTTGCTTATCGTTGACTGGCGATGCGTCTTCAGTTGTCGCACTCTATCAGCAATTGATGAGTTGGTTATTCCTTTGAAAACCAGATCTTTCGTAACTTTCATTGTACTTTCTGCAAACGCATTACTCACTCTTGATATGGTGGGATCAACGAAGTCGAGGTCCAACGAACTCCAAAGAATTACATATGGCATCCATCCTGTTAATAAATGATCCATGAACTTCGGTGCATAGTATTCGTTTTCGACGTTATCATTCGTAGTGCATTCGTCATCACTCTCAATGTCAGTATCACCCGTCTTTCTCATCTCATTTTGCAAACTTGTCATCATTAAATTGTATCGTTTAAAAAATGGTGAGTTTCTATAAATTGTGTCGTCCTTTTCCTCTGAGAGTAGCCCTGTAAACTCGTCAATCCCTGTGTTAGTCGCGACTTCGCGAACGTCTTTCATTGTTCCAGGGTTTTTACCAACGAGGTGTATTATAACGGCAATACTCTCAGCCGCCTTTTTCTTGTACTTACACATTAACAGTGTGCAGACATGTTTAAACATTTCATCTAACTGATTCATGTTTCTAGTGATGCACAATAGAGCCATGCATTCTAATAGCAAAGGTTTAAACTTCTTGTATTTGGGATAAGTGTCGTGTATGGTTTTCGATACTATTTTCATGAAGTGGGAAAAGCAAATTTTCAAAAGCACCATTTCTTTTGGCGCACACATTTTGCTCGTACAACATCTGTACATAATATCCAAGTATCCATTTATTGTTGTTCCATTCCACTCTTATAGAATGGAATGGATAAAGGCCCACGACCAATCAATCGTGATTATATGACCCAATGACCACTTATGGTTAGTCTTCATGACAAAATATTTATATCGCTTTAAAAATGTGCTTATAGAAACAACATCGTGTTCGGATGTTATCATGTGAGCAAGTGTTATTATTTCAATGTCATGTTTGGCCAATATGCAATAGTAAAAAATTCGTTTGCATAGTAGATCTTGAGGTTTCCGCACAACTGAACCCGTAGCATCCATATGCAAAATTATCGGTTTTTGACCAGACATTGCTAAAAGATCTTCTTCTGTGTACATAATCGCCGTTAAGGGCAAGCTAACGTATCTTAAAAATGGATCTTTTAGCTTTTGATCTTGGATCCACAACTCCATTAAATCCGATAAATCAAACGATTTTAAGGACAAACGGCCTCTACAATTCACTTCGGATTTTAATTTGTAAAGAACGGGAAGATTGCGCAAGTCTCCCATGTCTCCATCATCTTTTCGTTCTGTGCTCGTATTCTTTTGAATTTCCGCTAAAAATTCTACAACTCTACAATGCTGTATTCCCTTATACCAACTTCGTCGTTCCGCGCCTTTTAATACTTTGAACTGTGCCACTGTGGTTTTTTTATGCACATATTTCAGTTCATTATCACTGGAAATCTGGAGGCGTGCAAGGGGCTCGTCCAGATGATCGATGCGAAACTGAAATTTTTGTTCATGTTCCGCACTTTTGCAACGTGCATATGCGGTAACATCTCGTAAATTGTAGCGAACTGAACCATAAAAACTTAGGATGCAAGTACATTGCATAGTGCAAGCCATTATGTTCTCGATTGCGCTTCTTACTTTTTCCGGATCATTATACCCCAGATCATCTTTGAATTTCGTAGACGGTACTTTAACCGTGCCTAAATCTTTTACAAAGATCCGTTTCCTCGCTTTCGATTGGTTAGTTTTTGTACATTTTTCAATAATTTCTCGTTCACTATCCGAATGACCCTCGGATAAACTTTGCTCCTGAAAGTTTATGGAAGATTTTTTTCGTTGTCTACTCTTTATAAATGTGCGGGGTTTAAAGGAACAACCTGACGCGTCGGAATTACATTCTTCATTACTACCTGAAGAAAACTCATAAACGCTGGACTTTTTCGCTTTTCTGTTACATAATCTTTTCTTTATGTAACACGGTTGCCGTTTACCGGGTTCGTTGAAGTCTGCTATCTTTTGTTCAGTTTTCTGAACTTCATTTTCGCCCGCTAAGTCCGTGCTTTTTCCACTATCTGTTGCCAAATCCGGTTCTGTAATATCGGCAAACGTGTTCGGATCTTGCTTTTCAATTTCCCTGTCTTCATTTTCTAAGAGACATGGTATTCTGCTGCAAACATTTGTTGAGTTGACCATCTGTGCAGATTTTACCGGCTGAAAAGGGAGGATCGATAGAGTTTTATTCGTCTCCAATACAGTTCCTGGATTTTCATTCTCTACTTTGTCCCGGTATTCAACGGATGCAGGGTGAGATTTCTCCTCGAGGACGACGAAATGACCATTACGTTGGGGTCCGGTAAACATTATTTTTAAATGCTTATCAGTGTTTTGATCTTCACTATCTAGTGTTTGCACTTTCTTGATGTTTGATTCTGGTGAAGTCTGTCGGAATATTGTTACAGAAATCCCATATACGCGAATAAACGCTCCGATTTCCCAATCAGTACCAAAGGCTCCGCTTGAACCCATTATTTTTTTGTACTCGTCGGCATTTCTGTACGGTTTCTCTTCACAAGTACTTAAGAGTAATGCACAGTGCTCTTGCCAGTTTCGTACCGTATAGTTAACTATTTTCTCCCTCATAACGGAATGCAATTCCTCATTACCGAGGACGTGGTATGCAAAACAACGGAATAAACAATTTCCGTCGCCGACAACGTTTATGACGGTAAACACATCCTTCCCGTCGCTCACGGTTATTTCCTGGGAGTTGTCTTCTTTCTTCAGGTTTTCTTCGTGTTGTTTTTTGTTGGCGTGCAACGAACTTGCGACCGACGACCTCAAAGTGGAACCTTCGACGTCCCACAAATATCTAACGTGCAACCTGAATGATTCGTCGCACGGAACCTTTAATGTCTTTGCAACCTGTTGAGATAGCATGATATTAACATACGCCATTGTTACTCATAATAATGAAATCGTATCAATGCGTACTCGGAATCAGGGGTCGAAAATCAAAATGTTTTCTTGAAAAATTGCGAGAAATGTAATTGATTTTATAAACATTGATAGTTTTATTTCCGTTATTATTAATTATAAGAAACATGGATAATGCGAACTGTATTATAAATTGCCTGACAATGAAGAATAGAAGAGTATCAGCTTCACACTGATGGAATATTCATGTTTTACGAATTATATTACATTATATTATAACATTTTTGGAATTATATTTTTCAAATGGTTATGATTATTAAATTAAGAAACAGGATACGATTAACTTATCCTCCGCCTCACTAGTTTTCGCGAGGGTTTTTTCTGTCAAAGACTCACCCACAGTTAATCTTATTTTATTCAAGATTTTCATCAAGATTTTTTCTTCCAAAAATTGGCCAGACAGGGTATATCGTTAACATATTTTTTATTGTTAGATTAAAGTTTGCATTATGTGAAGACAATAAAAATGAATGTATCTTAATTGCCTTAATTTCTGTTGGCATTATTCCATGCATGAAAATACACTCGCGGCATTCAAAAAAACAATACAGACTTATACGCCATGAATCTATAAAACAACTTTATTATAATGCTAAAAATGCGTAAATACAATACATGAAAGGACTCCCGCAGCATTGTAATGATGCTCATTTCAACTTCAGATTTTCTTACGATCTTTCAATGGAGAGAGTTAAATGACACGAGAGCATTCATAATATTTATGCTCATTCGTAATCATTATCATACGGAAGTCAAATTGTCGGGTCGAAACCAAGTCGAGTTACTTAGCAATCCATAATACAAATCGATTTAACAATCTTGTACAATAATAAAAATATGGAAAGAACATGCGAAAAAGAACTTCCGTTGCGTTCCAACTATACATCACCATCGTTGCACTTTAACAATGCAAACTTCACCACCATTTTGATTCTCCAAATTTAACGTTGTTGTTGTGTAAAGGTGGAGAAATGGATCAATTGGCAGATGGATTAAACCCCGTAAATTTTTGGAACAAACAGGAAAACAATAAAAAATAATCTAATGAAGGAAACGACAAACTCAGACGTAAAATAATTAATGATTCATTTTTCAATCATTTATTCTTATCAAGTTACAAAAAGAAGTTACAAAAAGAAGTTGAAGTTTGCATCGTTGGAATGCAACGAAAACTTATTCTTTTTTACTGCTCCATTTCATTTGGCTGATTTGGGCTGTGAAAATAAATATTTTCACATATTCTTATTAGGGACTTACCACCTCAGTTTGCAAAAAAAAGACTTTTGATAATGATAAAAATAAAGAAATAAAAGATTGAAGAAAAAAAAATCGTTGCATTCCAACGATGCAAACTTCAACGTCATGAATTATGAACAATCTCTTGAATACCCGCCGAAAAAGTCATTTAAAACAAAAATTAACCATTTTTTTATTTTTTATTTTTATTTGCCAATAAATGATGCTCCACAGCTGTTTTTTTTATTGCAAATGTTTCTTATATCGTCAAATATTTTTGTGATTTCTTTCAAACGGAAGAACGCACATTTAAACTCTTATTTTAATAATAGTTAATAAAATTAAATATGCAAGTAGTCAAATTAATTTTGCAAGAAACATTTTATATTTCTTTATAAACAATTTTTAACACTTTGTTCGTGAAAAATACACTTTTTTTTCTTTTAACAATATATTATTATAATCCGGCCACTTTTTTCTTGTTGATTCCGTTTAAAAAAACGGAAATTATTATGTATTCGACGACTGTCTGGAGTTTTAAATGAAATATTCTGGGGTTTTTGTTTGCTGAAAAAAAAACTAATAATACGAAGATATTCGTTGATTTTTCAGGTAGTTTTTCGTTGCAGTCTTCGCAAATCTCTCAATCAATACATTTAGCGATCGCAGATTTTCAGAAACGTGTGAACAATAAATTAGCAATCGAAAAAGTTGTTACAATTTTTTGTTGATATTTCTTTGTTTCATCGCATATTATTTTTATTCCTTCCATACGGCAACGAAAATTCGCGGAAGTTTGATCAACCAGCTAATTTATGCCTTCCCCCACCATCAAACAACAATAACAATGGTATGCAGGGCAGAAGACAAATGTAAAACGGGCTTTTTCATCGAAATTTACACCTCTATATGATAAGAAGAAAAATAATGATATCAAATTGTTTTCCTATTGTAAAACATCGTTTTTGTGAAAAAAAGCGCGTAACAGAAATTCCCATACTGAGATAATGAACAGTCGATTCGGTAAACAAGTTTTTGGTCCCAATAAACATTTCTTTCAACGGAGATAATGCGACTACGAACTGATGTCGTTGAAGTTTGCGTCGATGAAATGCAACTTTTTTTTCTTTATTTTTCATTCATACATTTTTATGATTCTCCAGAGCCTTTTTTTGCAAATTGTCGCCGAAAATCTCTTATCAGGATACGTAAGAACGTTTGAGCGATTATCACAGCAGAAACTGGCAAAAAATTAAGCAATTTCAAGTGATGAATGTTTCTCACCTGTAATACGAATTATACTCATGCATTTGTACTCATTGTTAGCGATGACCAGAAGATATTTGTTTATCACTTTTGCTAATATTTTTTGTTCCGTAGGGTACCCAGCAAAACTTGATTCATTTTAATTGAGACGGATTATATTTTTTTTATTCTTGTCTTAATATTAACGGTAATTGTGAGTCGAAATAAAAAAAATTTCTTTTTTTTTCGAATGACCCATCATTATAGTTTTCAAAATGATCCATGTTCAAGTAATTGAAAAACGGAAAACGTAGTTTTTTTCAACCCCTGCTCAGAATGAATTTTATGCTAATAAAGTTTTTAATAATAGGACGGTTTACTTATTATGAAACATATTTATGAATTTATAACTTACTTTCTCGATTACTGATCCTGGACCTCTTCGACAGAACGTAACGTCTTCCAAAGTTTTCACATTTTGCACAATAACAGCTGCAATCTTCCCAACTGGAAAATTTTTCTTTCTCCCCATGATGTCACTCTTTTCAATGGCACGTTATGAAATATTTATGTGTGCGTTATAAATATTTATAGGTTTTCTAAAATATTTATGTGTAACTTTGTATATGTGTTTCTTTATGTAAAGTTTATCAAAACGTTTTGAAACGATTTTCTTCTAAGGGAAAGAACTGTGTCTCGTTGTACGTCATAAGGCAAACTGAAAACTTCCGATCTACGTTTTGTCAAGAGAGGGGAGGGTCTTCGACAATAAAAACAAAAAATTACAAGATGGAAAGAACTATGGCTTGGTTCATCACCTATACTTTTGAATACCGTAACCGTGAGATTATTGGTCATGGGCCGATTTTACGTCACAGCAAGCACGGTTGTGTGTGTTATGAGTGAATCCCAGAATCTGCAAAAAAGTGTACAGGGAGCTTAAACAGGGATAGGGGTGTAGCGTACTGTGATACCGTTGCCGTTTTATCCGAAGATTATTTTCTTCCGTACGATCGCATGTCTGTGTGCAAACTTGTGTTGAACTAGATGGCACCGCCTCTTGATTTATCCCCACTTTCAGGAAGAATTGACCACACGAAATTATCTGCCTCTTTCGCGGGTGCCCGTATAGTCCAGTCAAAAGTGGCCAAAGTCGAAAATTTTTGCGACCGCTTAGTGAAACACGTATTCCTATGTTAATCGACACGGGGAATCCGAATTTCTAGGAATTTTAACTATTAACAGTGAAGAAAAGGGTTAAATACTGAAAAATATGCATTATTTCGAGAACCAAGGGGAAACTGCAAAAAAGTTTCGAACAAAAGTTGTAGAGGGACAGATTTAACCCGGTAGGTGTATATGATGTTTTTTCTCTATCTCCAATAGTTTAGCCGTAAAATTGAAAAACAAATTCACACCAAACTATAAACGCGGGAGGCACACGAACGGGACGAAATCGAGAGGTATGAGCATCGCTAGGACCTCCTCTCTCTCTCTCGCTCTCGCACGGCCGCTGCCGCGCTTCATTCGAGGGTCCCCGACGTTCGATCGGGTATTTTCGGCAGCCCAGCGGCACGTCCGCGGCTCCCCCTCTTGCCGGCACGACGCCGCAACGAGCACCTCGGCTCGAGAGTCCCCGGGACCAATCGGGTGTTTTCGCGGGGGTTAGATAGGGCATTTAAAATGACAAATCCGTTACCTGCTAATATTTCGTACACTGAAACAAAAAGAGCGAGAATAGAGCATTCCGTTGAAACGACGTATAGAAAAGTACCTTTTTAAAGGTCACGCTCTATTAGTGGAAACGCCTATATGGAAAGGATGGTTATGAGAAATTTTGTTTAATAATGATTTTAACATAATTTGTTGTCTTTATGTATAAAGTTTTTTAAACAGTTAAGACGTAAGATTGAATGATAGAAACTCTAAATTCTAATATTGATGATGTAATTTGCGTTAAAATGATAACATATAATAAAATTATTATTGATGAAATGGCTGATTCTTTTATTAAAGTTAAAAGTTAATATCCTGCAAATATATTTGCTATTCGTCGAATTTATCAAGTTGAAGGACAAATAATATTTCTAGTTGTTTCAATTAAAATTATAGAAGGTATTAAAATAAAGGAGGTCTTTTGGGGGTTAAATGCGCTGATGCAAAGTTTGTATTTAATAAAATGAAAATGATTAAACCAAATCAAAATGGGAGGGAAATATTAATTGAAAAAATTAAATGTCTTGAACTTGTAAAAATATATGGGACTTGTGAAAAAATATATAAAATTATTTCTTAAAATTAATATAAATAAAATAGTGAAATCAATTATATTAAAACAAATAAATTTATTCAATAAATCATTTTTAATTGTTTGAATAAAGTTATTCAAATAAAATTTTAAAAATAAATTAATCGAGAATCATCTATTCGGAATAATATTGGAATAATAACAAAATTCGAATAGAAGAAATTCAATTTAAATCAACCATTGAATTGGTACGAGAATAAAAAATAGAAAATAAATTTCTTATCATTTTAAGATACATTTTTTCTAATTTTTATTATTATACGAATTAATATTTTTTTCAATCTAAATAAAATTATATTTAAAGTTAATCAATTGTATAGTGATACTTGTGGAATATAAAAAATATTAATTTTAATAATTTAAAAATGACATTTTAATTTTATATTTTAACTCATTTCTTTCATTAGAGGCAATTTTAATTACTGTATTTTGATTTAAGAGATTAAAACTTTAAATTCGGTCATCCAATGAAAATGGATAAGAAATTCATTGTATAAAATTTTCATGATTAGTTCTTTCAATTGCAACAGGTATAAATCTATGAGTTATACCACACATTTCAGAACATTGTCCATAATCTAATCCAGATAGATTTATATTAAATAAAGTTTGATAACTTCGACCAGGGATAGAATCAATTTTCACACCTAATGATGGAACAGTTGAGGAATGAATTACATCTGAAGAATTAATTAATACACGAATTTGATTTTCATTTGGAATAATTATATTATTATCAACATTTAATAAACGGAAATTATTTATGTTCATATCAATATTTTTAATTATAAATAAATGAAATTTAATTTTATCAAAATATGAATATTCATAAGATCAGTAACATTGATATCCAATAGATTTAATTGTTAGAATTGATATATAAATTTCATCTGTAAAATATAAAACGTTGAATGAAGGAATTGCTATGTAAATTAAAATTAATATCGGAATTAATGTTCAAACAATTTCAATATTTTGATTTTGTTAAATGAACTTATTATTCAAATTATTAATTAATGAGGAAAAAATAATATAAATAATTATAATCGTACTTAGGAACAACATTATTAATGAATGATCAGAAATTTGTTTTAAGTTTTCTGTAAATTGTGAATTAGCATCTTTTATATTAATGGTGAATTAGGTTGAAATTTCGTTAATTTAGAGTGAATTAATTATAATATATTAATGGCGTTTAATTAAATCTATGATTTAAGGGGAGGGGACGGTAAAATATTCTTAATCATTCAATCGAAGAAATTGTATACATTGAAAAAATATTTAATCTTTGAGGTGATACTCGTTCTTATATTAGAAAAATAAAATATATTATTTTTAATATTAAAATTAAAGATCCTATAGAAGAAAAAATATTTTAAGTTTCATGTGAAACAGGATAATCAGAATATCGTCGAGGTATTCCGTTTAGACCCAAAAATCGTTGGAGGAAAAAGTTAAATTATCTCGAAAAATATTCTATACAACCGAATTTTTAATATTTTTTTATGTAATCTTAGGCCGTTTATTAATGGATATCGTTAAATAAAAACTCCGATAATAGCAAATACAGTTCCAGAGATAATACATAATGAAAATGAGGTACTACATAATAAGTGTCATGTAAAGTAACATCACTTGATGATGACCTAGAATTACTCCAGTTAATCCTCCAGTTACAAATAAAAATACAAATCCTAATCTTTAAAGGTTTGAAGGATTCAATTTTATTTCTAATCCCTGGATGGTAGCTAATCATCTAAAGACTTTAATTCTTGTAGGGATTGCAATCATTATAGTTGCTAAAGTCTAATAAGCTCGAATATCTATGTCAATTGCACATGTATGATGGGATCATACAATGAATCCTAAAAATCGAATAGCTAATATTGCATAAATTATACGAATGGAACAAAAAGTTTCTTTTTTTTTTTATTTTGGTAAAAAATTATATGGGAAACAAAATATGGAAGGCTGTAAGGTATATCCAAATCCTAGTAAAATTCAAATATAAACTTCAGGATGTCCGAAACATCAAAATAAATGTTGGTATAAAATTGGATCTCCTCCACCGGATGGATAAAAAATTGTATTTAAATGTCGGTCTGTTCAAAGTAAAGTGACCCCTGCTAATACAGAAATAGCTCATAATAATAAAATTATTGTAATTAATATTAATCATGAAAAAAAAACCCGATGAGTTGGTCTAATGGTTAGCGTTGCGGGCCAGTGGATCGGGAGGTCGCGGGTTCGAATCCCAATCGCGTACTTTCGTCAGGAAATGTTTTTCTTTGCCATTTTCTTGGCAAAAGGCGACTAGTTCCGTGACTGGGAGGCGAACTTGGGACCGACTGTATCGGTATAAGTTTTCGGCAGTTTCCCTATGCCTATGACTGGCGAATACATGAGATATGCATGGTGAATACGATACGGACGAGGAATTCGGCTGCGGCTGCAAGGGGGGGGGGCGGTGATGGAGAGAAAAAACAAGTGTAGAGCGGTGGACATATAAGTATTGTACCCTTGTAAAAAGCCGAAAAGACTGTGTAAGTAAAATTTGAAAAAATATATTAGTCATGAAAATACAATAATTTGTGGAAAAAAAATATATTAATCGTGAAAATAAAATAATTTGAAAAAAAATATTAATCATGAAAATACAGGAATTTGTTCAAAAATAACATTTAACAAATAACAATATAATTTTTTTTATATTTATGATTGCGGTAATAAAATTAATTGCTCCTATATTTGAGGATAATTCTGCGAGATTAAGAGAGAAAATTGCTATATCTAATGATATTCCTTCATGATATAAATTTAATGAAAGAGGTTTCTTATAATTAATCAATTAATAGAAGGAGGTAAAAGTCAAAATCGCAAATAATTTATGCGTGGAAATGATATATCTGGGACTGCTAATATTAAGGGTATTATTCATTCCCAAATCCTCCAATTATAATAGGTATACCTATAAAAAAAATGATGAATGCATGACGTGTAATGATAGAATTATATAATTGATAATTATTAATGAAGTGCCCACCGCATCATAAATAAAAAATTCATATTTTGGTATATCAATGTTTTATTGATATATCTAATTAACAAATTGATACACAGCGGTATTTCTAGAATTCCTATCGCTCATTTTCTTGTTTAGTCTGTGCCGAAGAGCCGGGGAGCTGTCAGGTGAAAAACTCAGTCCCGATGGATTTCGTGCGAAAGGAAATATAGCCGGTAGCGGAGTCTTCACAATCCGACAGCTTAGCTATATATACTAGGCTGCCGAAGATACCCGTTCGACTTTCGGAGACCGTCGGCCCAAGCACATGCAGCGCGCCGGCCAGAGAATAAGGGGCGGTTAGGTACCAGTGGTCTTTAATCTTCTCGATTTCGTCACGCGCGCGTTTATAGTATTGGTGTGAATTGGTTTTTCTAAATTTACGACTAAACTATTGGAGATAGAGAAAAGAATCGTATACACCTACGAAGTAAAATCTTTCATTCTACAACTTTTGTTGGGAACTTTTTTGCGATTTCCTCTTCATTCTCGAAGTAATGCATGTTTTTCGGTTTTTAACCCTTTATTTCGCTGTTAATAGTTAAAATTCCTAGAAATTCGGATTGCCCGGGTCGATTAACATAGGAATACGTGTTTCACTAAGCGGTCGCAAAAATTTTCGACTTTGGCCACTTTTGATTGGATTAGTACCTGTACGAAAAACACAGGTTACATATACGTCTTGCACCGAAGTTAAATTTTCGAGATGGAGGTAGGTACGCTTATGGTCCCCATATTTCGATCTCCTAGGCGCCGCCACCCATCACCAATAGTAAAGGGAAGTGCTTACCCCGTACCGCGTTTCGCTGTATTCGTTCTAGGTATTTACGTCTGTTTTGGTGGCGCAATTATGAATATAATCTTTATTTGCAATCACATTCCACGAGATCTTAGGCAATTTCTCGTAACAATTTTTTAATCGTTTTTTCATAGCAATAGAGGTAAACTTTTCAGCATGGTTCCCTCCACCAAGATAGTTCATTTTTATCACGGGTGCTTGAATTTAATAAATTATTCGTTGAGAATTAATAATCTGTTCTAAGATTACGAAATCACAGCTGATAAAAATAAGAAATGAGAAACAAGTTTAGCGGAATCGAACCCAAACAAACTCAATTACGATTATTTAACGGTAATCATCTTTTTTCTGAATCAGCACATTATTTTTCATTGCTTTCGTAATTATGCAGCGTATACGACAATACGGTAAAAAAGGTAGAGGGAACGGCGCATGCGTTCCAGTAAGGGGGCCAGAATCCAGAAGAGCTGTTTATCTCTTCGGGCACACCGTTTGCCATCGTGCACTGAACGGGGACGACCAAAACCATAGAGAACTAAAAAGAAGTAGGTAAGAATGTTTTCACTACTTGAAGAAAGAACATTGCCCCTTGTATTCGCACGAATCGAATTATTTGTAGTATTTTTTTCTCTTTCGAATTTATATTCAGTCAACTGCAACTATACACACAAGAAGTCCAAAGACTCCAGAACGTGAGTGAAATTATTTTTCGGGTCACCGGGGTTATGCTACCTTTCTTTTTATAGAGCGCCATATGAAAAGACAACAAAAATGATCGTGAAGACAACTTAACGTTAAAAAAATATAGTTGAAGAAATTTTCATGCTCCGGAAAGTAGTGGTTGTCTGAGTCAAGAATAGGACAGACAATTGGTAACAAAAAAAAATCGACAACGTCTTAAATGTAGAATAGAGATTATATTTTCGACTTTCACCCCTGCATAAGGGGGCGCGAAAGTCGAAAGATGATCTAAATAAGGTGCATATTATTAGGACGGAAGCAAACCTTTTTTTCAATTGACACTCACCGTTACGAGTCCGTTCCGGAAGTCGCAAATTGTTATAAATTTTTAGAAAATATTGTCTTTGCTGGGAAAGTCGATGCAACATTTTTCAAACAGTCTTTGCGCAAAATATAGACGAATAAAAAAAAGATTGTTGTTACGGCACTAGAAAACGTCCGCATTTGCTGCACCCCAGCCGATAAGAGGAAGTTCCGAATATTAAAATTTGTTTGACATTTCGGAAACTTCCGCTATCGCGGGGGGAAAAAGGGAAGCAGAACGGGGCCGGGTTAAAATTCCGAACTTTGAATGCTCTGACGGTTTAAAATTCCGAATTTTAATGTTCCAAATTCAAGATGGTGCCGGGTTGAAATTCCGAACTTTGAATGGTCAGAACGCTTAAAACTCCAAAAGATCAAAACCCCGAAAGAATTTTACACGAAAGACCAAAACTCTGAAAATCTTAACACCGTCAAAATAATTCGGCGATGGAAGTTTTAAAAGTTTGAAATTTTCAATAAATCAACGAATTTTTTCAAGAATTTTTTTTATTAAGAAGTGATATTGCGTCAATTTTGAAATTTGTCTAGACAATGATATACGTTCTACATCATTTCCAGTTAACTGTGTAGACTTCCGCTGGCATGATCTTGACATGAGGGCCGGGTTGAAATTCCGAACTTTGACTGCGCCGACGGTTTAAAATTCCAAATTTTAATGTTCCGAAATTACAAGATTCGTCAAGATTATGCCAGCGAAAGTCTACAAAGTTGACGTAAATGATGTAGAACGTATAACATCGTCTAGACAAATTTCAAAATTGACGTAAAATCATTTTTCGATGAAAAAAATTCTTGAAATAATCCGTCGATTTATTGAAAATTTTCAAACTTTTAAAACTTTCATAGCCGAATTATTTTGGCGGTGTTCAGATTTTCGAAGTTTTGGTCTTTCGGGTAAAATTCTTTCGGCGTTTTGATCTTTTGGGGTAGTATTCTTCTGGAGTTTTGAGCGTTCTGATCATTCAAAGTTCGGAATTTCAACCCGGCTCCAGCAGAACTCAATTTCGCCATAAAAAAGTTGTGGTGTTGCTTTTTTGTTGGAAATTTCCTTTACCGATGATTTTAAACATAGTAAATATATTGAAAACTCGTAAAAAATTATCAATAATCGGCAATTAGGAGCAGAATAATTCCGCGTTAACGAGACGCGGCCGGAATAAGAGTAGTGGGGGTAGCTTTGGCTAGATGGGGTGTTTTGTACGCACGCCATGTACGCACGGGCGTAAGTAAAGTCGGAGTTACGTTTTTTTTTGAGCGATCCAGCATTTTCGCTCATATTTTTTATCCGCCCGCTCCTTGCTTAAGCACCCTTGACGACTATTCAGCTACATCCGGCTACTCTCGTAGCATATAAGGACCTTCTTAGCTCCTACCGAATCTTGCGCCATCGGTTATATGTATCTGGCACGCGACTCACCATGTATCTTCATACGCGAGTCTCAGGACCACGAGTTCACGCGGCGGATTTCCAATTTTGGGGAATTGAACATTTTAAATTTAATTCGTCCGGGTTCAAATGACCCAGCCTGTTAACGGAGGATTATACAGGATTGTATTCAGGTTCCCATCGTTGGAATGCAATGAAAATATATTTTGATTCGTATTGCCGTATTTTTTGGGGGAATTTAGACTACGAAACTCCCTAAAACATTTTTGAGAATCGTTGGGAAAAATTTGCGAACCAACAGTTGCGAAAAAAATCCTAGATAATAATAAAAACAAAGGGGGGGGGGGACAAGAATTTTCGTTGCATTTGAACGATGCTAACATCAACTCCATTATATACGAAATAAGTCCCGGACACCGAAGTTTTTTCTGCTTGATAGGAGAAAGTTTTTGGATTGTATCTTAATCGAGACTCTAATAGATATAGATTCTCCAGATTCCAGAACATCAAAAAAGAATGCTGTTAAAGTTTACATCGTTGCAATGAAAAAAAAATTGATTCTTTTTAATTGCTCAACTTTTTTGGCCGCTTCAGGCTGTGTATATTACACAAACGTTTTTTGTATTTTTATTGAAGATTCGCGAACTTAATTTGCAAAAAAAACCTCTGGCAAATGACAAGAGTAAAGAAACAAAAAACAAATAAAAAAATCGTTGCATTCCAACGATGGAAACTTCAATGTCATAGAAAAGGTTCTTTCCTAAAAAAATACCCTTCACCAAGGTTTTCGCATAATTTTAACATATAAACAGTGTCGAATTGAAAACGAACAAAAGTGATCTATTCCCAACTTGGATGAAAGGCCTGCTGGATAAAAGTGGTGAGGTTAGGCCCAATGTAATGTGCCGGCTTGTAGTAGTGGGGTACCTATAGTCGAACATGAAGGAAACGGTGAATCGCATGCATATACTTTCGCGGGGTCGCAATTGTCGAAGGTAACCGAAGAAACTCGAAGGCACTCCAGGACTGCTTTGAAACAGAAATGAATGAATAGAAAATGTAAACATACGCGCACGCGTAGCGCAGCGCGCGCAGGTGCAAGTGAGAACGCACTACCTGCTGTATATGGGAAGAGACCCGAGTATTACAGCAGACCCAACGAGTATACTAATACGCGCTTCCTATACTGTGCGATTCGAAGCGAAGTGTCGTAGCGACCAAGAGGCAATGCGTGCGGCAAACAGCCGATTTGTAGATATTCAATTTTCTCCGAGTCAGTTGATATTTCGGTGACGTCTCGAAGGGCTTTTGAGGGGATCCTTCGAGAAAGACCTCAATTGAAGTTTGCAATGCCATTAGGTTCACGGAGCCTACCGTTGTTCAGAACCGGGAATTACGGAAAAAATCATTGTAAAGCTAAGAAGTCCATCCGACTCCTGTTGATGTGTTTGGCTAAACATCCGAAAAGCGGAAACCGAATTCCGTTCTAAAATTTGGCATACACCTTCCTTGTAATATTTAAAGAGATCCCCTAAGAGGATTTTTGGCGACGCGCCATAGTTTTCGAGATTTCGATTTTAGAATGTTGTTTTTTTACCGCGCTCCTACTATGTCTATATTACTATCTAAAGGGTAGTAATATAGACCATCGCTGCAGCGGCCGGTTACCAAGCATTATAAGGAAGTACGATGTAAAATATAATTTAAAAAAAATGAAAACTATACAAAATCCAAAAAATGTTTAAAACCATGCAAAATCCCAGAAATGAGAAGCAGGAAGAAACAAAGAAAAATCAGACACTAGAGAAGCAAAAATATATAAAATCCCAAAATGATTAAAAGTTAATAAATGAACCCCAAAAATGTATTACACCTGCAAAAAAATAACCTGTAGAGTAACAAATAAATGAATCTATGACGCTCTGTGCCTATATCAATATTGCACGCAGATCCGTGCCGATCCGCGCCTACACTAGTGTTTCACGCACCCTACCATTCCACACGCACATACGAGGTGCTCTTCGCCCAGCCCAGTGTTCCACGGACCCTACACCATTCGCACAAAACGGAGCGCGATAACATATATAGGTATAGACAGAGCTTAGCCCACCAGCTATAGATATAGTAGGAGCGCGTTAAAAAGTTACGTTCAAAAATCGACATCTCGACAACTATGGCCCCTCGCCGCCAATCTTTTTAGGGAATCTTTAAAAGTATTAAACGGAAGGTGTATTCCAGATTTCAGATCGAAATTCGGATCCGGCGTTTTGGAAGTTTAACCAGGAAATTATTCATTCGGCGGGACTTATCGCAAGTATAGTGTATCCACGACGTAGACGCGTGGTCTGTCGGCTGAGAGCAGAGGGGGAAGGCTTTGCACGCAGCGCTGACTCGTTGAAGCGAGGCATATTTACTCGTACACGAAAAAATACGGTCCCTCGCCCGTAGACGCACCGTGCCTATGCCACCGGGAATTCCGAAAGTGAAGCGTGGCACTGTAGCTAGATGAGAGGGGATATAAAACCTAGGCGGACGCTTAAGCGGGAGTGAGAAAGCAGTACAACCTGAAGAATAGTAAAGCGCGGGGGTGTGAAAAAAATGCTGAAATGATCCGCGTATAGAAAGGATGGTGTTGGAGTTTGTTTGGATTGTTCGAACGTAAAGAATTATTTAGTTTAAATTTGTATTGTCTCATTTTTACTGTGATCATTTTTTTTTTGCATTTTCAAATCGTAGAACTCTAAATGAGCATCTTCAAAAATAAGTAAACGATTCTCGTAGGAACGTTTTTCCAGAAAAACCATCAGCCAACCAAAAAATTAATTCGCATCGCACTCTAACGATGGAAGTATCAATCTTCTTAGGAAAAGACATGGACGAGGGGGGAATCGCCCCATGTTTTTATACTCCTATAAGGCGCGGATCTGGAAAAGTGCATGTTTCTTCATAGACAATTACTTGCGAATTTCGTTGTGAAAGGGGCCGAGCAATTTTATCGAATGGGTAGCCCGATAATGGTAAAGCTTCGCACGGTTATCGATTAGGCATGATGCCCTCATAAGAGTGGGTTCCGGAAATTGAAAATCGTTGCCAATCTTTTTGTAGCTTTCCTCAGATACTAGGAACAATCGGCGCGAATAAAAAAATTGGGGATCCCTGTACCGCCGGAAATACAATGTTTATTCGAACTCGAATTCACCCTCTCTCCCACGCCCGATAAGGGTGGGTTCCGAAAGTTGGAATTCGTCGCCAATTTTTTTGGGGCGTTCGTTAGGTACTAGAAACGATCGGCCCAAATAAAAAAACTGGGAATCCCTTTATCGCCGGAAATATAATTTTTATTCGAATGTCACCCCCTCACCCGCCCCCCATAGGGGGGGGGGGGTAAAGTATTAAAAAATGTTTTCATTTTTTTTTAATTTTTTAAATGAATGCATAACATATCAAGAATATTGTGTTAAAATTTCAAGTCGATCGGAGTAAAATTGACGACGTTATGAGTATTTGAGCGTCTATTGCTCCATGCCGGGTTTTATACCCAGGCGGCAGCTGCGCGGCGCGCTATTGTATTTTTCGACCCCGAATAAATTTCTTGATAAACGAGCCTGTTCCGGGCCCGACAAGTTGACGATTTGCGAATTAGTAGAGCAAAGGAGCAAGCGGCGCATTACAGTAAAGAAGAAAGAGTTTTGCGTAGACAAACGCAAAAAGATGCTCTCGATCATCTTGATGGAAGCCTTTTGCTCTACGGACCTGGCGACGACGACTTTGAGTGAGTATAAGAAAATTATCGAGTTTTATTTTGAATTTCTAAAAATTCAAAGATAATTGAAAAATCTCAAAAAATTCATACGTATTCAGAAAAATGAACGAATCACGAAAAAAATTGGGTTGCGGGGAAATTTGTTGACTAATTTTTTTTTTTCATCATTTTGTTAATAACATTTTGGAATTATTATTATGCAAAATTAATCTTTTGAGTACCTTTAATATGCATGAATTTTCTCAGATTTTTATGCAATCGAGAAGTTTTCTCAAACTTATGTGCAATGAGCGCTAAGCGACTAAACTCTTCTGCGTTTTTCAAATCGTTTCTCTGAGACTTGTCATATTTGAAGTCCGTGTGAACGATAACTCAAAATCTACTGGACCAATCGCTTTGAAATTTTGCACAGTACTTCTTCACATAATTCACCAGGTATTGTCGAGAGCTTTTTTTTTTTAAAATAATTACTAATTTTTCAACAACACAATAGCCGATTTTTTTTAGCGAAAAACTGGTTTTTGGCTCCCAAGTGCTACGAAAAATCGAAAAATCGAAAAAAAAAATCCTCCCGTCATTACCTCGAGAAACATCTCCTTTAACAAATGCATTTTTATTTTTTTGTTTCTGATGATTCTGTTGCGAGTTATGGTGCACACCGCAAACCAACTTTTTTTCGAGGCGCCTCCGGGGTTTAATTTTCACTCGCTCAATTTTGAATATTTTGCAATGCAAATTTAGGAGAATGTTGTTCAAATGTTACTTTATTATATGTAAATTTTTCAATAAACGAACACTATTCGTTACGCCAAAAAAAAATCTTAAAAACATGCCTTTTTTTCGCCGAATTAACTTTACCCCGCCCCTAAGGGCGGGTTCCGAAAGTTGGAAATCGTTGCCAATTTTTTTGTGGCTTTCGTTGGGTACTAGGAACGATCGGCGCAAATAAAAAAACTGGGAATCCCTTTATCGCCGGAAATACAATTTTTATTCGAATTTCACCCCCTGTCCCACGCCCGATACAGGCGGGTTCCGGAAGTTTGAAATCGTTGCCAATTTTTTTGTGGCTTTCGTTAGGTACTAGGAAAGATCGGCGCAAATAAAAAAACTGGGAATCCCTTTATGGCCGGAAATACATTTTTTAATCGAATTTCATCCCCTCTCCCACGCCCGATAAGGGCGGGTTCCGGAAGTTGGAAATCGTTGCCAATTTTTTTGTGGCTTTCGTTGGGTACTAGGAACGATCGGCGCAAATAAAAAAACTGGGAATCCCTTTATCGCCGGAAATACAATTTTTATTCGAATTTCACCCCCTCTCCCAGGCCCGATAAGGGCGGGTTCCGGAAGATTGAAATCGTTGCCAATTTTGTTGTGGCTTTCGTTAGGTACTAGGAACGATCGGCGCAAATAAAAAAACTGGAAATCCCTTTATCGCCGGAAATACAATTTTTATTCGAATTTCACTGCCTCTTCCACCCCCGATAAGGGCGGGTTCCGGAAGTTGGAAATCGTTGCCAATTTTTTTGTGGCTTTTGTTAGGTACTAGGAACGATCGGCGCATATAAAAAAACTGGGAATCCCTTTATGGCCGGAAATACATTTTTTAATCGAATTTCACCCCCTCTTCCACGCCCGATAAGGGCGGGTTCCGGAAGTTGGAAATCGTTGCCAATTTTTTTGTGGCTTTCGTTGGGTACTAGGAACGATCGGCGCAAATAAAAAAAACTGGAAATCCCTTTATCGCCGGAAATACAATTTTTATTCGCATTTCACCCCCTCTCCCACGCCCGATAAGGGCGGGTTCCGGAAGTTGGAAATCGTTGCCAATTTTTTTGTGGCTTTTGTTAGGTACTAGGAACGATCGGCGCAAATAAAAAAACTGGGAATCCCTTTATGGCCGGAAATACATTTTTTAATCGAATTTCACCCCCTCTCCCACGCCCGATAAGGGCGGGTTCCGGAAGTTGGAAATCGTTGCCAATTTTTTTGTAGCTTTCGTTGGGTACTAGGAACGATCGGCGCAAATAAAAAAACTGGGAATCCCTTTATCGCCGGAAATACAATTTTTATTCGAATTTCACCCCCTCTCCCACGCCCGATAAGGGCGGGTTCCGGAAGTTGGAAATCGTTGCCAATTTTTTTGTGGCTTTTGTTAGGTACTAGGAACGATCGGCGCAAATAAAAAAACTGGGAATCCCTTTATGGCCGGAAATACATTTTTTAATCGAATTTCACCCCCTCTCCCACGCCCGATAAGGGCGGGTTCCGGAAGTTGGAAATCGTTGCCAATTTTTTTGTAGCTTTCGTTGGGTACTAGGAACGATCGGCGCAAATAAAAAAACTGGGAATCCCTTTATCGCCGGAAATACAATTTTTATTCGAATTTCACCCCCTCTCCCACGCCCGATAAGGGCGGGTTCCGGAAGTTGGAAATCGTTGCCAATTTTTTTGTGGCTTTTGTTAGGTACTAGGAACGATCGGCGCAAATAAAAAAACTGGGAATCCCTTTATGGCCGGAAATACATTTTTTAATCAAATTTCACCCCCTCTCCCACACCCGATAAGGGCGGGTTCCGGAAGTTGGAAATCGTTGCCAATTTTTTTGTGGCTTTCGTTGGGTACTAGGAACGATCGGCGCAAATAAAAAAACTGGGAATCCCTTTATCGCCGGAAATACAATTTTTATTCGAATTTCACCCCCTGTCCCACGCCCGATACAGGCGGGTTCCGGAAGTTGGAAATCGTTGCCAATTTTTTTGTGGCTTCCGTTAGGTACTAGGAACGATCGGCGCAAATAAAAAAACTGGGAATCCCTTTATCGCCGAAAATACAATTTTTATTCGAATTTCACTCCCTCTCCCACGCCCGATAAGGGCGGGTTCCGGAAGTTGGAAATCGTTGCCAATTTTTTTGTGGCTTTCGTTGGGTACTAAGAACGATCGGCGCAAATAAAAAAACTGGGAATCCCTTTATCGCCGGAAATACAATTTTTATTCGAATTTCACCCCCTCTCCCACGCCCGATACGGGCGGGTTCCGGAAGTTTGAAATCGTTGCCAATTTTTTTGTGGCTTTCGTTGGGTACTAGGAAAGATCGGCGCAAATAAAAAAACTGGGAATCCCTTTATGGCCGGAAATACAATTTTTATTCGAATTTCACTCCCTCTCTCACCCCCGATAAGGGCGGGTTCCGGAAGTTGGAAATCGTTGCCAATTTTTTTATGGCTTCCGTTAGGTACTAGGAACGATCGGCGCAAATAAAAAAACTGGGAATCCCTTTATCGCCGGAAATACAATTTTTATTCAAATTGCACCCCCTATGCCACGCCCGATAAGGGCGGGTTCCGGAAGTTGGAAATCGTTGCCAATTTTTTTGTGGCTTTCGTTAGGTACTAGGAACGATCGGCGCAAATAAAAAAACTGGGAATCCCTTTGTCGCCGGAAATACAGTTTTTATTCGAATTTCACTGCCTCTTCCACCCCCGATAAGGGCGGGTTCCGGAAGTTTGAAATCGTTGCCAATTTTTTTGTGGCTTTCGTTAGGTACTAGGAACGATCGGCGCAAATAAAAAAACTGGGAATCCCTTTGTCGCCGGAAATACAATTTTTATTCGAATTTCACTGCCTCTTCCACCCCCGATAAAGGCGGGTTCCGGAAGTTGGAAATCGTTGCCAATTTTTTTGAGGCTTTTGTTAGGTACTAGGAACGATCGGCGCAAATAAAAAAACTGGGAATCCCTTTATCGCCGGAAATACAATTTTTATTCGAATTTCACCCCCTTTCCCAGGCCCGATAAGGGCGGGTTCCGGAAGTTTGAAATCGTTGCCAATTTTTTTGTGGCTTTCGTTAGGTACTAGGAACGATCGGGGCAAATAAAAAACTGGGAATCCCTTTATCGCCGGAAATACAATTTTTATTTGAATTTCAACCCCTCTCCCACCCCCGATAAAGGCGGCTTCCGAAAGTGTAAAATCGTTCCCAATTTTTTTGTGGGTCTCTTTAGGTATTAGGAACAATCAGCGCAAATAAAAAACTGGGAAATCCTTCACCGGCGAAAATACGATTTTCATTCGACTTTCACTCCCCCATAAGGGTGGGTTCCGGAAGTTGGAAATCGTTGCCAATTTTTTTTCGGCTTTCGTTAGGTGCTAGTAACGATCGGCGCAAATAAAAAAACTGGGAATCCCTTTATCGCCGGAAATACAATTTTTTTTCGAATTTCACCCCCTCTCCCACCCACGATAAGGGCGGCTTCCGAAAGTTGAAAAGCGTTTCCAATTTTTTTGTGGGTCTCTTTAGGTATTAGGAACAATCAGCGTAAATAAAAAAACTGGGAAATCCTTCACCGGCGAAAATACGATTTTCATTCGACTTTCACTCCCCCATAAGGGTGGGTTCCGGAAGTTAGAAATCGTTGCCAATTTTTTTGTGGCTTTCGTTAGGTACTAGGAACGATCAGCGCAAATAAAAAAACTGGGAATCCCTTTATCGCCGGAAATACAATTTTTTTTCGAATTTCGCCCCCTCTCCCACCCCCGATAAGGGCGGGTTGCGTTAGTTGAAAATCGTTCCCAATTTTTTTGTGGGTTTCTTTAGGTACTAAGAACAATCAGCGCAAATAAAAAACTGAGAAATCCTTTACCAGCGGAAATACGCTTTTCATTCGACTTTCACTCCCCCATAAGGGTGGGTTCCGGAAGTTGGAAATCGTTGCCAATTTTTTTGTGGCTTTCGTTAGGTACTAGGAACGATCGGCGCAAATAAAAAAACTGGGAATCCCTTTATCGCCGGAAATACAATTTTTTTCGAATTTCACCCCCTCTCCCACCCCCGATAAGGGCGGGTTGCGTTAGTTGAAAATCGTTCCCAATTTTTTTCTGGGTCTCTTTAGGTACTAGGAACAATCGGCGCAAATAAAAAAACTGATAAATTCTTTACCAGCGGAAATATGATTTTCATTCGACTTTCACTTCCCTCTAAGGGTGGGTTCCGGAAGTTGGAAATCGTTGCTAATTTTTTTGTGGCTTTTTGCAGACGCCCAAAAATGATGCCGCAAATAAAAAAACTGGGAATGTCATTATCACCCGAGATATAATTTCTTTTCACTTTCAACCCCTCAAAAAGGGTGGATTCTGGGCCCCCAAATTTTTTTAAACGTTTTGTATAGCCTGTTCAGATATTGTGGAGTCATAATGTACCCGAAAAAAATTAATTAAAAATAAAAAAAAATTCAAAGATTTTCGTTGGAGTCCAACGATGCAAACTTCAGACTCATTTACTACATGGAATTCACGGTTGTCTTTCTCAGAATAGACTTCGAAATTCTGTGCAGCCTCGTCTTGTTCTTCTTCCTCTCTTCTGACGAAACAAATATCTACACCACCCTCGGGTATTGGAGAGTTCGTTAAAAGTATTTTTCTTCCCAGTTTTTCTTGGAGGAATCGTTCGGTATCTTCCCGGGCATCGTCCTGATGTGGTTCTTCCAATTCTTCCATTGATATTTCCCCTGTTTCTTGAATCCTCCTTCTTTTTATGCTCGCGTTTTCTTCCAGTTCTTCTTGGTCAGCCTTTTTTCTTCTTGGCGATATTATTTTCCTCGGCCACTCGTCTTCTTTCGAGGTACCTGGTGTCTGGCTTCGTTCTCTTCTCGATGACCCTGATGCCTGATTGTCAATGTTCACTTGACGGTTTACTATGACTGGGTTCCTCGATAACGCATCTGCATTGGTGTTGACGATCCCTTTCTTGTATACCATATCGTATTCGTAATTTTCTAGGGCGATTCGCCACCTTGCAAGTCGTGAATGCGGATCTTTGTGATTCATCAACCACATTAATGGACGGTGGTCGGTAATGATCTTGAATTTACGACCGTACAAGTAGGGTCGAAAATGTTTGATGCACCAGACAAAGGCCAATAACTCCTTCTCCGTTGTTGAATAGTTTCATTCTGCTTTGTTGAGTGCACGGCTCGTATACGCGATTGGATGTTTATTGCCATTTTTTTCTTGAGAAAGTATTCCTCCCAGAGCAATGTCCGCAGCATCTGTGGTCAATGTGAACTGTTTAGAAAAATTGGGGTACGCCAAAATCGGTTCCTTACATAATTCCCCTTTTAGGGTGGTAAAAGCCTTTTCCTGCGGAGTGCCTCAAATAAAATCAACATTTTTTACCAGAAGCTGTGTCAATGGTTTGTCCTTTTTACTGTAGTCTCCAATGAATTTTCGGTGGTATCCTGTCAATCCTAGAAATTGGCGGACATTTTTAACGTTTTTCGGTTTTGGGAATTCAGAAACACTTCTGCAAGTTTCAGGGTTTGGTTTTACTCCTTCTTCTGTGATAATATGCCGTAAATATTGCAACTCAGGTCGAAGATATTCGCATTTATCGGGTTAAAGCTTTAAGGCCCACTTGTAGCTCAAAAAAGGCCTTTTTCATGATTTTTTTAAAAGAAAACTACAAAACTTTTTTAATCGATCAATAACCATCTTAAAGAACACATCTTGAAGAACTTTCAGTAATTTTTTTATTGAAAAATATTACATTGTTTAGTGGCAAATGGCCGTCAACGAAATAATGTTTTTATATACACGGTTTGCGGTGACCAACATTGCGGCGAAGTGGATCATCTGAAAAAAATGCGGATGGATTTAGTCAAATATAAGTATAAACTAGTCTTTAATCGAAGGATTTTAAAAAATATTCATTTTTCACAAATTGGCGGACAGTCAAAGTTAATGGTTCGATTTTAACGGAAAGAAACGGCCGTTTTTTGGCTATAAAACGGCCATTTTTTTCGAAAAAAAAATCGAACGATTAAAGACTACATTTTTATGTATTAAATAAGCCTGCAAAATTTCAAGAAGATCGGTACATTAGTGTTCGAGTAATCTTGGTCACCGACTTCAGAAATGCCATTTTGAGAAAAACGCGTTTGAAGTTTCAATTTCAGTTTACACGAAGAAAATATTTTTTTTTGTAAACTTACATAGAGTCATCTATTCCGGGCCGCTTGCAAAACGGAAATGTGGTGTTGCCTTCGTAACATTCTTCTTTCACGAGTGCTCTCGGCCGCACGTCTCTCTGCCAGTGCAATCCGTGCTTCGTCCATTTTATCAGCGTATTCGTGCGCGTTGTGTCCACCGCTCACTCCGATTGAGTTCAAATAAAATAATAATGATTTTGAACCTTCGTTGAATAGTCCAATGGCAATATAAGCTGCTACATTTACAACGATTGCTCCACTCGAGACGATTTTTGGGCTGATTTTCCAAATAAGTTGGTTGAAGCTTTCGATGTTATTTTGATTGAAGCCACCGACGCATCTTTCGAGTAAAGTTTCCTTACTCAGATAATTGTGTATAGGTCTGATGGTATCCAATACTTTTGATGGAAGTGGTTTGTAATCGTGTTGGAAAGCCTCGTTTCTCGCCTGAGCTCGTTGATGCGAACACCACGATTCTTCACCGGTTGGACATCTCTCATGGTGTGGATTTGCATCGGTTGAACTGTAATGATCGAAGGTCGCCCATATTGCCTCATGCATATCGTGAACAGAAGCAGAATGGCGTCTAATAGCAAGTCCATAGTACACAGTGAGCTTGTCAATAAATTTTTCTGTCAGCTGTCCTTTACCACTAAGCTTTTTGTTTTACTAAATTACGAAGGCGGAATCCCATACGCTTTTGGACGCGATCGATGCATTCTTTTTTTATAACTTCTACGTCGTTATAAGGATGAGAATTTACTAGCGCAGTGTACGTTTTCGAATCTCCGTCTCCAATATAGTAACTGTACAGGACATTATATTTTTCTATTGAACGCTTGAAGATTTCGATAATGGAGTCCACCTCCATTTTTCCCGAGGAGCCTTCGTGATTTGCACTGCAATTATCTTCGTGTGTGTAGGATTCTCAAGGGAGGGCACCAGTATGCTTTATTTATGCGTCTTCATTGTACACTGTGCTCATCGGTTACAACCACTCGACTGCCGCTCCTCGGCTTACGCACCCTCTCATACCCATACTCACACAACGCTAACACACCATCCAAGGCCGCTCGTTACGGATACTACAGTGTGTTTCATACCATTCTTTGTATTCCGCATCATTTAGCTTATGTTTCCACGATTCACAAATTTTACAATACGCACTTTTTACCACAAGATCAAGTACTTTTCCACTGTAGTAGCCTATGACTGATGTGACTCCGAACAACGACGTATATCCTCGCTTCTTCCAGGATCCATCTCCAGAAACTGTTAATTGAGGAGTTGCATCGCCTTCTGCATTAGGTGTATCTTCAATTTCTTCTCGTACGGCTTTTTTAAATATTACATCTGCACATGTTTTCACAGACTCATAAATAATTTTCAAAATTATTGAATATGTAGTCTCGGTAAGAAACCTTGGCATGTCCATAAGTCCGCAAAATTTTTGTGCTCCAGCCAATCCTATACCGAGAACTCGCATGGTGAATACAAATCAACGATTTGTTTCATACGCATGTTCCAAAAAAGGAGATGTTATCAAATTATCTGCACATGAGTCACATTTCACAACGATTTTGAAGCCTAGTCCTCTTGCACTTGCCGTTTCCGATGTAATATTTCCATTACACGTTTTGCACTTCACTAAATTTGAAATAGCAGCAAACACAACCCAAAAATTCAAAATCCGATATTCAATATTAGGACTGTGATTCACAGTCATATCAATATTATTTTTCAGTTTCTTCGCAGACGTGCTGAAACTTTCAGTTTCCGTTTTGGCCAGCTTGGGGTTAAAAACACCCTTCCTTTTTTTGGTCGAGATTTCCGTAAATTATCACTGCTTCTTGTTTGTCCCGAACCTTTTTTTCGATCCATTTTTGAATGTAAAATGAATAAAAACTGCGCTTATAATATTATGAACGGCGGAATATACGTCTTATATAGTCGAACTTTCGAGCTCCACTGACGAGTTTAGACCATAACAGACAACGAAAATACGTTTATATAAATTCCGGTCTATTATATGAACGTTGTGAATGCCAGGTATACGACACTATTCATCGAAAAATGCATTGAACGTCGGAGGGAGGGTCGAGCGGCAGACTATCCGGTCGTTTACACAACGGAATCTTCTCTTTCAACGCTCATATCTCAGTCAATTTTGTTCGGATCGACTTGAAATTTTCAGGACATATTCTCAGGTACTTATACTTAAAAAAAATGCAATGAAAAAAATCGATTTTTTCAAAATCGCAAGTGGGGTTAACCCCTTAAATTCGTTTCTCTCAGTCTTTCAAAAAATACGCGTAACTTTTCATTGTGTTCTTCGAGAGTCCTCCCATAGACTACAACATCGTCTAGGTAAACGAAGCAAGTGTTGCCAATCAACCCTTGTAGCGCGTTGTCAATCATCCTCTGAAATGTTGCTGGGGCGTTCTTTAAACCGAACGGCATGCGTAAGTATTCGAAGTGACCATGAAGTGTACTAAAAGCTGTTTTTTTTTCTATCTTCTATTTTCATTGGGATTTAATGAAATTCACTGGCCAAATCAAATGCTGAGAAGTACCGTGCGTTACCTAGCTGATCAAGAATTTCCTTGATGTTGGGCAAAGGATAGGCATCCTGTAGAGTTTTTTCA
Organism: Ophion obscuratus; assembly: GCA_964007375.1. NCBI lineage: Eukaryota > Metazoa > Arthropoda > Insecta > Hymenoptera > Ichneumonidae > Ophion > Ophion obscuratus. The sequence continues at coordinate 22,589,092 of OZ023316.1, forward strand.
TTTATTTTTCGAAAGTCGACGATTACTCTCCATTTTTGTTTGCCAGACGCGTCCTTTTTCTTTGGAACAACCCATAACGGTGAGTTGTACGGAGAGTTCGATTCTTGGATGATTCTTTTTTGATGCCTTTCGTCTACTTGTCTCGGGATTTCCTCGTGTTGAGCCAAGGGGTATCGATATTGTTTGACATTTACTGGAGTCTGTCAATTATCGCGACGTTTTTATTTAAACAAATTCTCACTGGTTTGTTACAGATCAATTTTTCACTTATACTAGCACCATTATGCTTCTCATTTTTTTGAACGGCATTTGGTCACCGATTTGAAGTATCCTTTTTAGCTGCCACCAATTTTATGTTATGCCGGGTTGTTTGGGGTGGAATCAAGTTGACACCTTTTTATTCTCTGTTTTGTTCTTAAATCAATCTCACATTTATTTAGAGACTCGCAATGAACTAAATTCTATTTCTACTTCTGTATACGGTAGTTCTACTATTCGCTAATTCTCCAGGTCGTTCCGAGTCGAAGGAATTACGACGACTAACTTCCCTTCCTTACAAGATTCACCTTAGCCTATGAAAAATATGTATTACTCCGCCCTATTTCATATCACTCCGCGAGCAAAACACGGTTTTCGAAAGCAGTGCGGTTAGTTTCCCACGCTTGTTCGCTGAAACAGCAACTGTACCGTGGGACAGTTTCTTAGCGTAAAGTCTTTATCTGAAACTGACGACTCAGGCTGCATTCCGAGGCGTTTCTAAGCCTTGGCATAACAATATATATATATATATATATATATTGCAACATGATTTTTTTGGTACTCCGCTGGCCCGCCTAGCATGGTGGCGGCTGCAGCAAAACCGTCCTCCGGCGCGGGGCCGCCATCGCGATCACGACATGATTCTGTAGGCTTCGCTACGCGACGTTAGGATTTTATTTTAACATTCCGTTTGTTTTCTTTACTTTCGCTACCTCAACGTCTGGCTTACACGAGCCAAAGTCCCAACGGCCAGGAAGAGCGAGAGGGAAAGAAGGCGAGGCCAAATATTCTTCCAAGGCCAACGATCGGGATGACGCGGTGGCCCAACTACGGTCAAACGTTCGGAAAGACGCAGATTCCCGCGAAAATGGACTGCCCAGGGTCGTGATTCACGCCCCCCTTCACTTCTTCCGTTTCTTCTGGACAGGGGCCGAATTGTCACCCTCGGCCGATAATAAGTCTGGCGTCGGTCGCGGTCCTTGTTCCCGTCGTCGCCAAGGTCAACCGTTACGAAACATCATCCAGGGAAGGACGAGGCACCACTAGGACATAAAATACGGCTCGCGGGAAGAGCGGACTTTTTATTTTCCGTTGCGAGAGGTTCAGGATTCGAAATCCGCGCTTGATCGACAAGCACACTCTCAAAAATTATTCAACACGGGCCTGTTCTCTCTGGTGTAATCATAAGAACAGAAACTAAAGAAAGGGTGGGGGATGCGCTTCTCGCACGTCGGCCCGCTTTTGCGTGAGCTTCCTGCGAGGTGTCGACCCGGACGGACGTGGGCCGAGACAATGGGAAGCGACCGAATTAGTCAGCCGGTGACCTTGGCCATGCCTTCGGCAACAATCCGGATAATTTTCGGCCGTATGGTCGGCTCACGATCTCGCGCATCTCTACAGTGGCCACGGCCTTTTTTCGCGTTCCTGCAGAGTCGTTTTTCTTAGCCCATGTTCATTGCTAGCGTGTACTGTTAAGGAAAACCGTATCGTGGTCGCGTTCGGAAAGCTCCCCATCAGTTCGCGTCGGAATTTGTCCGAAATTCTGTTTCGCATGATATCATTTGCATGGGCGCATGAATGTGCGAGTTCAGAGCCGTGAAGTGTCATCTCCAGTGATCCCTCGGCCTGTGGCGGAGCCTGAACGGCGGGAAAGGGTGGATGATTTTTCCGAAGTCGAGGAACTCCTCACGGAGAGCCAACCTTCCGTTTACCAGCGGGACGTGGGCTTGAACCCGTGCGGCGTCCCGTCATTCTCGCGTCATATATCGGGTGTCCCTTTCCCCGACACAGAGACTTTCCCCGCTTTGTCACAGGGGAGAGGTTGCTGGAGATCGACGTTCGTGGTAAGTAGCGACCGGGTATTTCGTTCGAGATAAGATTTTGGGTATCGCTCGGCCGGGTAACCGACTTGCGGGGGCCCGGTTATTTTTGCCGTTAAAAAGAGGCCAGTAGGGGAGAGAAGGAGGCGGCCAACGACGAGCTCGAGTTAACATTGTTTGCGTGTGTAGCGCCCCGGTCGGGATTGCGTGAGAGTGTGTTCGTGATTAATCATCTCGTGACATCTTGCGAGGGCCTTTCTATTTGATATCGCTCGGGTTTTTTTCCCAGTATTAAATTGTTGCGAAAGAGCAGTGAAAATAAATTATTGATAAAATGTTATTTCGCGGGATCTTTCTTGTCGCGTTATGAGAAAAGTAATTAACTAAGGCGTACATAACAATTATCGCTAAATAAGTAGGGAAATTATAGTAGGAGAAAATAGAGTCCGAGAAAGTATTATAATTGGTGAACGTTACGAATATATAGAACACAACCATATTAAATTTAGAAGAATACGAGAAATATTATACTAGGAGATAAGAAAGCGCGAAAACATATTCAAATATTGTAAGGGACAGTCATACAAAACACACACGCACACAGAAACACACCGTTATTATCGACAATTGCGTATCAGGGTCACAGAAAGGGCAAGGAGGTATCCCGTAATAACGAGCGTGCCGAAATCTATGCAAAAAAAGGGCCAGCCGAATGCCCGAGGTAAATTGCGCGGATAGATCACTGAGGTAAATCGCGCGGACAGATCACCGTAGACCAGTAGACCTCTCACGCCAAGATCGAATACCGTGTGAATCAATTATCGACGCGCGATAATTGATCCGGATAGAGCGTCGATCACGACGACGCGGCTGGCAGGCATAGGGTAAGGGAATCGGTATCGACGCGTGACGAGAGAGCGCGCGCGCCTAGGGCACGTAGATCGCGATTCCGAGCGCCACGAGCGCGCCGCGACCATGCCCTTATAAACAGGTCCGGGCACAGAGGATAAAATCATGTGAAACGAAGTGAGGCCAATTGAGTTCCAAATTCCGCCACGTCGCTAGCGTCGGAGCGGCCGATTTGCTTATATATACTAGTGTTGTTTTGTTTGCTAGTATATTGTGTATAACCTCGTCGCCACCTTTTCCACACCGTACACCGACGGCCAACAGAAGTGGAAATGTTTATTTTATTGGAAGTGCCTTTTATTGAAGTGAACCGATAATTCAAGTGAATTGATAATGGAAGTCAACATTTTGCAATGCCTGAAATATCCTATATTGCGTGAAAAATGGGTGAAGGTAGTATCGCCACTCATAAATGAATTAAAAACAACGCACAAAATATGCGAGAAGCATTTTAATCAATCCGACATTGTGCGCCACTTCATCCATAAAGACGGAGATGGAGAAATTATCGCACAAGTAAGTTTCTATGATAAATGCTATATGTAATTATGTAGAAGATGTATTCTTATTACAACCATGAATACAGTACGCATGCGCTAGTATATCGCTCTCTGTCCCACAATCGGCCGCTCCGATACTAGCGCTCCAAGGAGTGTGGCCCGTTTTGGAACTTAAATGGCCTCACTTTTTGTCACACGACGGCCTATGCAAAGTATATGGGAGTGCCTAGACCTGTTTATAAGACCGTGGCCGCGACTCAACGCGCCCTAAGAGAAAGGTACAAGGAGAAAAGGAAATCGCCGCATAGACCTAGACTAAGCATAGCGGCCTACAGCACCGCAAGCGAGAGCGCGTCGTGACTCGGGCCGCCTGAAGCAAAAGGACTCGGGAAGAGGGGGTAACATATCTGTTACCCCCTCGATCGATGATAAATGATCAACGCTCGACCTAATTGTACCACGCGAGTAATGAGTATTTGACCGACCGAGAAAGATATCGCGAAACGTACAAAAACAACACATTATACTTATACACGGCGTTATTTTTAAATTATATCGAGCCATGAAAACTGAATAAATAGTTTTTTATTAAAAATACCAAAAACACCTGAGTTTCTACTAATTTTTTCACTGTTCGAGTCCCGAACCTATAAATTTATTTGCGACGAATTAAGACCCGTTACAATATATATATCATATATATGTATAGTCTCCGCCTCATATACATGTAAATGTATATATATGTATAGGTATATCATATATATGTATAGGTATATCATATATATGTATAGTCTCTATCTTCCACCTTTACACCCGGAACTGGCGGGTTCAGCGGGGTACTTCGAGTATAACTGTCAAGGCTTTTTTGTCTCCGTCAAATGATTTTTGAAGGAGAGCGATACCAATTTTGGCATTCGAAGGATTGTTGTAGGGCTGCAGTCTGCCCTTGACAACGCCACTCGAGGGCTGGGTCTGAGCGCGAGAAACGTAGCAGGTGACGGCAAGGTAGATATGCATCTGTCTTGCTTGTCCAGCCAATTTGACGTTTCGCGTATTTTCTACAATTATTTCCTGTCATCTTGGGTACGCAAGTTCAGAGCGTGAGCCGAGCCGCGCGACTGAGCGTGACTTATTTTTTCGGATGTCGTCGATGCCTATTTGTCGCACTTTCGTACTTTTATTTAATGAGCGTCTCGTATCGTCTATCTCTCATTAATAAATATCCATCTTCTCTCTCGTCCTCTTCCCTCTTTGCGCATACTTTTGTTTTTTTGTTCATTCCCTCTTGTCATTTCTAACAAGGAACGCCACTTTGGTGCCCGCCTTCGACTTTAATGAAACTCATGTCCATGGAAGAGCACTGAAAACGGTCATACGTTTATGGTATGACTGGAAAAACAATTACACTTGTTGAAACTCTTTTTAAATAGAAATAGCTTTGAAATGCGGCATTGTTTCACGTCTCTTAAAAAAAAAATTTTTTCTCGAGATTTGTTAACCCTTCCTTGACACACTGGGTAATGTTGACCCGGAGAAATTGAAATAAAATGCTCACTTTTCACTCACAGAAATGTTTAAAGTGTATCCAGAATTTGTTTCAATTAGAACCGACCAATGGGATGGTAAGGGCAGGTGGATGAAGTACTATCCGGGTCAAAATGACCCTGTGTGTGAAAGTCGTGACCAAATGTAAGTGTCTCAAGGAAGGGTTAAGTATTCGATGCAAAGTTGTAAGGAAAAGGACCAAACCAATCCCATTTGAACATTTTCCTCATTTAAAAACCTCCACGTGGTACGCTTTTGGTCCTGATAATACTGGCGGTAGAAAATTTGAACATTTTTTTTATTTCGAGTAAAGAATGTTTGTTTGAGGTTTTTTCTCGAAATTTGATGAGTATTGAATGCCAAACTGTGGAAAAAGTTTTATTTTTTCATCCTAATAATCCTTAAATTAAGTTTAAGGACCAATAAACGTGCTCCTAAAATTTGTTTAAAACTGATCGATCCGGAAGGAGACGCATGACCGGATCGATTTGGAATTTTGAAATCAACTGAAAAAAACTGCAAACCGTACTTACAACCATATTTAGAAGGTAGAGGCGGGTTTTCTAAAAAGCACGAAAATATAATTTTTTTGTACTTTTTGAAATCAATGGCGAGCATGGAAACAAATTCTTCTCCAAAACAATAGTCAGGCCTCAAAGGGAATTTATTGAAGTTTCAGAAACTGCCAGTCAATTTACTGTACAATGATGAATTCTCATACTTCATGGGATATCCATGATCAAAGACAAAAGGGTGACATTTTAGTCAGCGGCTGATATGACAGCAACTAATTGTTGGACCGAGCGAAAAAAAACCCAACTGCACCTAAATGATAAGTTTCGATGACCCTAATATTTCTTTTGCTTGGGCACTAAATGTTTCAATGACCCTGATATTTCTTTTGATAGGGCAATAAATGTTACCCAAAAAGCATGTCATCAAAGGGTTCAACACTAGAAACTGCAAGCTTCGGAATCCTTATTGTCACTAAAAAAAAATACGTTCTTTTTCCTTATTTTCTGCTCCTCCTACATTAAGCGCAAAAATTAAAGGATCACTTTTTCTTCGTCGAAAAATTCCCCTGTTTCGGACGGGCATATCGCGGTTATAAATAATCGGCAAAAATAAGTAACAAAAGCATTTTGTAGCGTTAATTGTCAACTTCATAACGCTTATGTAAACAATTTTTATGAATTTTTTTAACCAAAAAAATTGTTGGTAAGCAAGACAAACGGGAATTCAAAAAATTGGACCAAATTTGCCGGTTTACACGGGGAACAGGAATGTTTGTAAAGGAAATCCGTTTCAGCCATTTGAAAGCGTATATCTTCTTCTCTTATTTTATTTTTTCGAACGTCTGTGCAATTTTTATTCACCTAGCTATCAATGGCCAAATGAAAAAAATGCATTTGTTTTTTTGGACGGTTATAACTCTGGTGCAAATCATCGTACAGTATTCATATTAAAATCGTCGGAAAGCTTTGATTTTTTCTACGAAACATAGGGTTTGAAAACATTTACGTATTGTTTTTAAATACCGTGAAATTGATTTTTGAAAACGTGTAAAATGCCGTTTTTTTAACTTTCTGTCTATTACATAATACCGTTGCAACCAACGCACAGGGCTTTAAGATTTTTACGTTTTTTTAAAGCTAAGTGTACATAGAAACATTCGACCAACAACCAGTCCGCTGCATATAGGCTTTCATACTGTCCTGAGGCTTTGAACTTCGCGAAAATTGAGATACGGCAATTTTTCGCGGAGTCTAATTTCTCTATTTTCGACAGACGATCAGAAAAAATCTCCAATACCTCTATAATATTCCCGTTCAAGGGGAAGTGAGCGGACATTGCAGCGATCGGGATTTTGATTTTTTAGCTTTTGATGAATCATAGAATTATAATTGCATAAAATTAATGGTTAGCAAAAACTAATGTTTGGCAATAACGCTGGACGAACAAAAAACGTCGACCTCCAAACACCGCATTTAAGGGGTAAAATTAAGAGAAATAGGGCATTCGCCTTTTTCCTAGGAACGGGTTCAACGAGTTCGTGGAAATATAGGATATAAACAATCTACTCTTTCCAGGTGCAAAATAGCGACGTAAGTTTGCCTTGACTCCAGAACCTCATTTAAGGTGTCATATTGAAGAGGGCTATGTGTGCGAAATTTGTCTTATTTCATTAAAATTGAATGCAGTGCAATCGATCGGACTCATCTATCGTCTTTCGGTGCGAGATGCACCCTGCACAGATTATGACTTTGAAAAATATGGCTTGAGGGGGTGAATCCGATGGGCGGTAAATGATAATCTTATATAAAATCTCCTCGAGGATTTTAACAAAATGGACTCAATCACACATGGACCCAATATTCCAATGCTACAAATCAATTCGGCCGTACCGCGCCGTTCGGAAGCCACATTTCAAGGGGCGACTTAAAACGTAGACCCGCCATTGTATCCGAGTTTAGTAGAGGTATTTCGTAAAAATGGGAAGCTAACCCTCTATGTGTGCGAGAAAGCGATTTCGCTGTGGTGCTATAGTAAAATACTTGATTTAAGGGGTTATACTCAATCTCATCATATTTCCGGTCAGAGCGAAGGGATCACTTGATCAGTGGTCGTAGATACAAGTTTAATCATAGAATCATTCTTTATGCGACAAGGACGAAATCGACGTCCGGCTTGAGTTGTAACCCTCTTCGAACATATTCATCATTAAATTGATCGATTTCGCTTTATTTTGAAGTAATAAGCCCCGAGACGTGTGAGGTATGTTACTGAAAAAGAGCCTGAGTCGTTATCTGCGAACATCAAAAGAATAAAGATAAAATTGATTCTCCGAACGGTTTTCGCATATTCTGTCAGACATTGCTGACATCATTTACCTAAATTCGTTTTCGATTTCATCTTATTTCCGGTCAGAGCTAATGGATCATTTGACCGGCGCTCAAAGATACAAGTTCAATAATAGGACCATTATTTACGCGACACAGACGAAATTGACGTCTGGCTGGATATTTCGGCATGTGCTGTAATTCTCTTCGAACATACTCATCATTGAATTGATCGATTCCGCTTTAATTTGAGGCAATAAGCCCCGAGACGTGTAAGGTACGATGCTGAAAAGGAGCCTGAGTCATTATCCGCTAACATCAAGCGAATGAAGATGAAATCGATGCTTGGAACGCTTTTGGCATATTCTGTCAGATATTTCTAAGAAAATTCGCCCAAATTCGTTTTTTATTTAATCTTTTTTTCCGGTCAGAGGTAATGGATGATTTGGCCGGCGCTCAAAGATAAGAGTTAAATAATAGGACCATACTTTACGCGACGCAGACGAAATCGACGTCTGGCTTGATTTTTCGGCATGAGCTGTAACTCTCTTCGAACATACTCATCATTGAATTTATCCACCTTGCTTTATTTTCAGGTAATAAGCCTCGAGACGTGTGAGGTACGTTACGGAAAAGAAGCCTGAGTCATTAACCGCTAACATTAAGCGAATAAAGACGAAAACGATGCTCTGAACGGTTTCACATATTCTGTCAAATATTGCCTAGATCATTCGCTCAAATTCGTTTCCGATTTCATCTTATTTCCGGTCAGAGCGAATGAATCATTTAATCGGTGCTCGAAATAGAAATGAAATGAAATCGATAAATACAATTATGAGTATGTTCGAAGAGAGTTACAACTCATGCCGAAAAATCAAGCCGGAGGTCGATTTTGTCTTTGTCGCGTAAAGGATAATACTATTATTAACCTTGTATCTTTGAGCGCCGGTAAAATAATCCATTAGACCGGACCGGAAGTAAGATGAAATCGAAAACGAATTTAGGCGAATGATCCGAGCAATGACTGACAGAATATGCGAAAAATGTTCGGAGCGTCCATTTCATTTTTATTCGCTTGATGTTAGCAGATAATGACTCAGGCTCCTTTTCAGTCATGAATCTCACACGTCTCGGGGCTTATTACTTAAAAATAAAGTGAAATTGATAAATTCAATTATGAATATGTTGGAAGAGGGTTACATCTCATGCCGAAAAATCAAGCCGGACGTCGATTTCGTCTTTGTCGCGTAAAGAATGATTCTATGATTAATCTTGTATCTTCGAGCACCGATGAAATGATCCATTCGCTCTGACCGGAAATAAGATGAAATCGAAAACGAATTCGAGCGAATGATATCTGACAGAATATGTGAAAACCGTTTAGAGCATTGATTCCATCTTCATTATCTTGGTGTCAGCGGATAATGACTCAAGCTCCGTTTCATAAACGCACCTCAAACGTCTCGGGGCTTATTATCTCAAAATACCACAAAATACGCACCGATCAAGTTATCCATTCGCTCTGACCGGAAATAAGATAAAATCGAAAACGAATTTTAGCGAATGATCTTGGCAATATCTGATAGAATCTGCAAAAACCGTTCGGAGCATCGATTTCATCTTTATCTTCTTGGTGTTAGCGGATAATGACTCAGGCTCCTTCTCATCAACGCACCTCATACGTCTCGGGGCTTATTCCCTCAAAATAAAATGAAATCGACAAATTCAATGATGAGTATGTTCGAAGAGGGTTACAACTCATGCCGAAAAATCAAGCCAGACGTCGATTTCGACTGTGTCGCGTAAAGAATAATTTTAGCAATATCTGATAGAATATGCAAAAACCGTTCGGAGCATTGATTTCATCTTTACTTTATTTATTAAGATTAGTAAACTTATATCTTCGAGCACTGGTTAAATCATCCATTAGCTCTGACCGGAAATAATATGAAATCGAAAACGAATTTGGGGGAATGATTTTAGCAATATCTGACAGAATATGCGTCGAGGTAAACTTAAGTCGCTATTTTGCACCTGGAAAGAGTAGATTCTTTATATCCCATATTTCCAAGAACTCGTTGAACCCGTGCCTAGGAATAAGGCGAATGCCGTATTTCTCTTAATTCGACCCCTTAAATGCGGTGTCCCAAAGTCGATTTTTTTCGTTCGTCCAGCGTAATTGCCAAACATTAATTTTTCCTGATCATTAATTTTTTGCAATTAACATTCTATAATTCATCAAAACCGACAAAAACCCGATCGCTGCGATGTCCGCTCATTTCCTCTTCAACGGGAATATAATAGAGGTAATTGGAGAATTTTTCTAATCGTCTGTCGAAAATCGAAAAATTAAACTCCGCGTGAAAATTGCAGTATCTTAATTTTCGCGAAGTTCAAAGCCTCAGGTCAGTATGAAAGCCTATATTTAGCGGCCTGGTTTTTGGTGGAATGTTTCTATGTACCCTTATCTTTAAGAAAAGGTAAAAGTCTTAGAGCTCTGTGCGTTGGTTGCAACGGCATGATGTAATATGCCGAAAGTATAAAAATCCGCGTTTTACACTTTTTAAAAATCGATTTCACTGTATTTAACAATAATACTCAAATTATTTCAAACCCTATGTTTTTGAAAAAATCCAAGCTTTCCAACGATGTCATTATAAATGCTGTACGGTGATTTGGACCAGAGTTACCTTAATAGTTACGGTAACAGAGTTACCGACCAGAGTGACCGTCCAAAATAAACAAATCCATGTTTTATCATTTGGCCAGTGATAACTAGGCGAATGAAAATCGCACAGAGGTTCGAAAAAATAAAATAAGAGAAGAAGATACACACTTTCAAATGGTTGAAACGGATTTTCCTTACAAAAAATTCTGTTCCCCGTGTAAAACCCGGCAAAGTTGGTCCAATTTTATGAATTCCTGTTTTTATTGCCTGCAAAAAAATTTTTTGGTTGAACATTTTTTATAAAAATTGATGAACAGAAGCATTCTGAAGTTGACAATAAACGCTACAAAATCCTTTTTTTATTTATTTTTTCCGATTATGTACAACCGCGATACGGTCGTCCGAAAAAGGGCAATTTTTCGATGAAGAAAACGTGATCCTTCAATTTTTGCGCTTAGCGTAATCGAAGGAGCAGAAAATTAGAAAAAAATAGTTCTTTTTAGTGACAATAAGGATTTTGAAGCTTGTAGTTTCTAGTTTTGAAATGTTTTGATGGAATTTTTTTTTGGTTAATATTTATTGCCCAAGCAATAAATATTAACCATAAGTATATTAATCATAAGCAATAAATAAGTATCAGGAGACAAAAACGTTCCTATTGTTTTTTGTCTTAAGTTGTCCCTGGGCTCAGAATATTTTTTTTCCGACTAAATGTTTGCGGATTTTCTTTCAGTTAATTGTATCGCTAAGAGCCCTGTAAAATTTCAAATCGATCCGGTTATGCGTCTCTTTTCGGATGGATCAGTTTAACAAAAAATTAAGAGCACGTTTATTGTTCCTTAAACATAATTTAATAATGATTAGGATGAGAAAAAAAACATTTTTCTTACAATTTGGCATTTTATACTCATAAAATTTTCAGACAAAAACCTCAAAAAAATGTATATTTTCGAAATAAAAAAAATGTACATATTTTCTACCGCCAGTATTATCAGTACCAAAAGCGTACCACGTGGACGTTTTCAAATGAGAAAATTTCAAAATGGGAATTTTTTTGTCATTTTCCTTGCAACTTTGCATCGAATACTTAACGCTTCCTTAACGCACTTACATTTGGCCACGACTTTGACTCACTGGGTCGTTTTGACCCGGATATTGCTTCATCCACCTGCCCTTAACAACCGATCGGTCGGTTCTTATTGAAACAAATTCGGGACATACTTTAAACATTTATTAATACGTCTGCGTAATGAAAATTCGAAAATGTAAAATTGAATTGTTGTAAAAAAAGATTTATAACTTTCGTTTACGGAAAAGTGAGCATTTTATTTCAAATTTGTCCGGGTCAACATTACCTAGTGTGTCAAGGAAATGTCGACAAATCTCGGGAGAAAAAAAATTATTTTTTTTCCGAGACGAAATTAAACGCCCTATTTGAAAGCTATTTCTATTTGAAAAGGGTTTCAATAAGTGCAACTGTTTTTCCAATCATACCGTAAGCGTACGACCGTTTTCAGTGCTATTCCATGGACATGAGTTTCATTAAAATCGAACGCGGGCACCAAAGTGGCGTTCCTTGTTAGAATCGATGAGAGGGCATGAACGGAAAAACAAAAGTATGCGCAACGATGAAAGATGACGAGAGAGAAGATAGATATATTATTAATGAGAGATGAGCGATAGGAGTCGCTCATTAAATAAAAGAGAACGAAAGTGCGACAAATAGGGATCGACGACATCCTAAAAAACAAGTTACGCTCAGTCGCGCGGCTCGGCTCATGCTCTGAACTTGCGTATCCAAGATGACAGAAACAATAGCAGATAATACGCCAAACGTCAAAGTCGCCGGGCAAGCAAGACAGATGCCTATCTACCTTGCCGTCACCTGCTACGGTTCTCGCGCTCAGACCCAGCCGTCGTGTCGCGCCATATATATATATATATATATATATATATATATATATTGTAACGGGTATCCCCTAATTACACTAAATTTATTTGTTTGGGTTCGGGACTCGATTAGGGAGTAAATTAGTAAAGACCTTTTTCGCATAAAATAATCGTAGATTTATTGATGAATTTCTTCTTTAACGTGTGTACAATGCGTTGTGAATCAACCTGCATGTTTAAAATTCGTCGCTGGCTCCTTTGCTTGCCCGATACTCTGCTTATTTGTGTGTGTGTATGTGTAGAGTCTCGCTCAACTCATGCTGCATCATATGTTTGACTGCGTGTGTGTATGTTTGTGTATCTTCGCTTCATGTATGTGTGCTTGTGTCGCTCGCAGATCTTGCATGTGGGTGTGTGTGTGTGTTGGTGCTCGCTCGCAGTAGATATTGTGTATGTGTGTGTTTGTGTGTGTTTGTGTCGCTCGTAGTTGATATTGTGTATGTGTGTGTTTGTGTTGCTCGCCGTAGATATCGTGTATGTGTGTGTTTGTGTGTGTGTGTGTGTTTGTGTCGCTCGCAGTAGATATTGTGTATGTGTGTGTGTGTGTTTGTGTCGCTCGCAGATATTGTATATGGATGTGTGTGTGTGTGTTGACGTTCGCTCGCAGATATTGTATATGTGTGTGTGTGTGTTCGAGTAGTGAGCCGCTATGTTCAAATGTGCATTTGTGTTGGTGTGGGCTTGTATATGTGTTTCGCTCGCGGATCCGTCATTTTCGACAGCTCGGCCTTTCGCGGCCACTGCCCATGTGTTGTTCGTTTCTCTCTCTCTCTATCTCTCGGTGCGAGACGGCTTTTCTCTTCCTCTATTTATTTCCTCGCTCTGACGTTTTCTGACTATCGTCAGCTGGATTTATTTTGAATCTTAGTGGCTTTAAATTTATCTATTTCTCTTTATCTCTTTTCTTCTTATTGTTTTCTGAGACTTTCGTTTTCATTTCTCTCTTAATCGCAGCATTTCATTACTCCAGCGCATTCACATCTCCCTTTCGCTACTTGCGTTAATTGGCACGTTCTTTAATCGGGTATCCGTTAGGACTCCCTTTCGCTACTTGCGCCGAATCACACTTTCCTTAATCGGGATTATTGAACGCTGCCTTTTCAGTATTAATGCCGCAATGAGCAGTGAAATGTCAACCGATAATGTCTCTTTTATTTCGCTCCTTTTCCTTCCTCTTTTCCCTGACGCTTTCCTTACTCCGATATCTTCCTCGCTTTGCAGCTCGTACCGATACCTTCTTTCGCTACTTGCGTCAGGGTTGGAGGTCGAAAACAGAAGACCTCTTTTGTGGCCCTAGAACGGCTCTTTTATACTCATCTTTTGCCGCGTTTTTGTTCCCCTTCCCAAGTGTCTTGGTCATTCGTCGAATTTTCTCGAATCTTTTTCCCCCACTTGACTCTTTTCGATTCCCAATATGCCCACCGAGTGATCGAGGATCGCACGAAGGCAATGACCGCCCGCCATAATATTGTTGGCCTTCGCGTTTCGGGAGCGCTCGCACCTGAGACGTACCTATACGTCTCAATATATATATATATATATATATATATATATATATATATATATATATAGAGACGTATAGGTACGTCTATATATATATATATAGGCACGTCTATATATATATATATATATATATATATTGTGACAGGAATGTTTCGTCCTGTCACTTCGAGGGGAGTGACTTCGAGTAGTGGATCGGGTTTACGACTCTTTTGGAGGCGCGTCGGGCAGCCAGATTCCCGACTTACACTTCGGGACTAGGAAACGGCGTAGAACAGCGATTTTTTTTGGTAGTACAATATTGAAATCATCCCTGAATGCCTGAAGGGAATCCGAATTAATTTGCGAAGTAACGCGGGCCTTTGGCCGGGGACGCTGTGTTTGAGGTGGCCGTGCCTGTGTGGCGTGATCGCAGTACCAAGAGATCAAATACCTTTCTTTTTTTCTTTTCTTCCAATTAAAATGATTAAATTTACGACGACCCCAAGTGTCCGTGGCGATTACATCCCGCGGCCCTTATGTGAAGGCGGTTCGTCCACGAGGAGGTCCTCTCTCCTAACTATCGGCGTCGGGGAACGTCGGGAGCTCGGGCACCATTGTCCGCTCCGCGCGTTGATCCAGGCGGGTATACGCGGATTTGCCCACATCGGAGCAGGAAAGGACGGAACACCAGCGCTCGCAGTCAAGGGATGACCGAGGGAACGCTGGCTTAGGACCAACGCAACGTGTCTCCCGCTCCTCGGACCCTCACGTTTCCCGTCGTCGTGGAAACGTGCAGACGTTCGGCCGTTACTAAAAGTGAACCCGCCATTATCACCATCTGATGTGAGGCCGATAACCAACTTATGCGAACTTTTAAAGTTATTCGAGATGGTGGTCCACACACAGATTACTAAATTTGTTGGTCAAAACAAAATTTTGGATAGTAGGCAATTCGGCTATTGAAAGGGTTTTAGTACGCAGACGGCATTGCTGCGACCTTGCCATGATATCAGAAAGGCGGTCCATGTCAGGCAAGTAACCATCTTAGTCCTATTTAATTTTAGCAAGGCGTTTGACATGGTGGGTCATCCTTTCTTGATCGCCAAACTTAGACGTATCGATTTTTCGGAGAGTGTTCTCGATTAGCTAGATTGATATTTGTTAAATAGATCACAAGCAGTACGAGATGAACCGGGTCACTGTTCCAGGTGGATGGAAACATCGGCGGGTGTACCTCAGGGCTCCGTCTTAGGGCCCTTGTTGTTCTCACTATTCATCAACAACATTGCTATATATCTGAAATATTCACAACACCTTGTATTCGCAGATGATACTCAAATTTATCTGAGCTATCCTCAGACGGAACTCAACGATGGCATCTCCAAAATCACTCACAACTTCAATGCCATCGTCAAGTTTGGTGGTGCTAATGGGCTTAAGATTAACTTAAGCAAATCGAAAGTTCTTATCACGGGTAGTGGCAGATTCGTCAGCGAGATCGATGTAGGCGCCTTCGCTCCTATTTTGGTGCATGGCGTTTCTCTGCCATATGTACAGGAAGTTAGGAATTTATCGGTCATCATTGAGGCCAAAATGTCTAGGCAAGCGCAGGTCATTTCGGTGTCGCGAAAGGTGAACTTCTCACTATTCAAACTTAAATTTCATAAACTAGCTCTTTCTCACGACTTGCGAATCACCCTCGTTGTATCGCTAATATTTCCGCTGATAGATTCTTGCTGTCTAGTTCTGATTGATTCAACATCCGAAATATATAATGCTCTGGAAAGACTTGTGAATTGTTGCATCAAATGCGACCATTTTTTTTATCTCAGTGGAGGCGCTGTCGCACAGTAAAGGTGACCTCCACTTTTTTAAATGGGATGGTACATTTTTTGTCAACTATCTTGTAGAGCATCGAAAACTGCATCAAAAACATTTCCGGTCGGTCGGTCGGTACCGTAGTCTGCAGCCTAACCAGTCGCTGTACAATTATCACATTTCTTCTCTCACTCTACACTACAGTATCGACTAGAGCAAGCGGTGTCGCCTCCCTCACACATACATTTTTATTCATATATATTTACTACGGCCACTGCACTGCTACGGATACTGCACTTCCATTATAATACGATGGCTTCTCGGTGTGCTATATGTCTGAGACCGCCGACTCGACGTGAGATAATTATACCATGCGTGTGCGAATGTGGGGATTCTTTTCATGTTGTATGTGCCACTGCGAAATTTCATTATAGTCCTGGTGATACTAACAATGCCACTGCCCTTCGCTGCGATCCGTGCGCGATGCATCGTTCGCAAATTACACCTCGCACCCCCGACCGCTCTCTCGAGCATGCGCACGAATCTAAAAACCTAGATTCAAATACTTTACTGCAAGACGTACTGACTCAACTCCAGCAGTCCACTTTGGCAACCACTTTGGCCTTATCAACACAACTTCAGCAGCCATCTCGTCATCTAATACCAAACTAAACTCAATCCAAGATGTGCTGGCCAATGTTATGAGTGATGTCAGGGATTTGCGTTCTGATATCACACGACTCACTTCATCTCATGATGACTCAGCGCATCGCGGAATTGGACCACAAAGTGAATACTGGAGTCGTTGAGACTGAAGCTATCCGTGCGCAGTACCACGCACTCAGTGGCAAAGTCGATGCACTCGTAAACGATTGTTCAAGTCATTCACTGGAATCGTACTTATCCGAAATTACCCTGACAGGCATTCCGGTTGAAATTCAGGACACACCAGACATCATGGTTCAGAAAGTTTTTACGGCCCTCGGTATTCCTTACTTAGTCACGGACATTCTCGCAATCAGGCCACTTTCAAAAACCATTGTGAATCCTATGGGGGAGCCCAGTAGCTCGTTCATCACGCCACCGACCTTCAAAAGCTACATCATAGTACTCAAGTCGCAAACTATTCGAGACTTCATTATTGATAAGAAACGCGTCATACAAACTCCAACCATGCGGAAGGGTTTCGCTATCGATCGTCGTGGCAGCATTCATCTAAGCAAAATGCTACCAGCATCTATGTACGCATTGCTAAGAAACACCAAATCCAAAGGCAAATCAGCGGGGTTCACACACATTTGGACTCGCTCAGGCAATATTTACGTTCGGAAGTCCGATGGCACGACGCGTTTTTCGATCCAGAGCGAAGCCAATTTCGAAAATTTGGCTTGACTAGAAGGAGATCATACTCTCCCAACCCTCCACTGAATCATCGAGCGTCTCGCCCTCACGAATGCACCTCCATAAAAATAGCCCAGTTCAATGCTAACTCCTTGCTCAGGCATCTTGACATCATTAATGCACATTTGTCTTGCAATTTTTATCAAATAATCTCCATGTCGGAGACATGGCAGAAGGACAAAAACTCCGATTTCCTAATTGCAATACCGAGTTATGCGCTGATACGTCACGACCGCACAATCAAGCGCGGAGGGGGAGTGGCTATCTACGTCCACAACAGTCTAAAAGCCAAAGTACTTGCTACCTCCCCTAACATTGTACTAAATTCTCCTGAGTTCATTATTATCGACGTAAAAAACCAGAGGGATGAGTCTTTGCTGTTCAGCTCAATTGACAGAAGACCCAAACGTCTTCTATTCGATGAGTTTATGGATTCATTCTCACGCTTTGCAGTCGCGTAAAAAAATATTATTATCCGTGGAGATCTTAATTGTAACTTACTGAGCAGTAACTTCGAAGCAACTTCTCTCCGGGAACTTGTCGCAAATCAATCGCTTCACATAGTCGAGTCGGCCGCAACATTTCACACTGCGACCTGTGATTCATGGCTCGACGTGTTCATAATTGATCATCCATCCAAATTAGTTTCCTTCACTAAAACTCAATCGCCATTTGTAGCCGGCCATGATTTACTAACTCTTACATATCAGATTCAGTCTAAGTCCGCCATAGACCGTGTAATCTCCCGTCGCGCCCTGACTGGATTCAACGAAGCACTTTTTTGTTCTTCTCTATCGACTGCTCTCGTAAATCCCAGTGATCGGTCAATTAATTTATGCACGTCCGCGTCAAAAGTCGAGAGTTGCCTGATTAGTTTCTGTGAAACTGTTGTCACTGAGTTTGATATCCACGCGCCACAACAGTCATTCCATGTGGTGAGGCCGCTCGCTCCTTGGCTGACTTCCGAGCTCAAGGGTCAAGCAACATAACATACTTTTCAAGCAAGCGCAACGATCCAATAATGTTTTAAGCTATGCTATATACAGATATTTCCGTGATGTACATAAAAGGAAACGATGCGAGGTCGATGTCTCCGATTTCGATAAAATTTGGCATGCTTGTGGAATGGGTAAAAATAGGCGAAACGCCTATTTATATCGGCGGAACCCGATTTTTAAGGGTTGAAAAGCACCCTTGAAAATTAGGGTGTTTTTCGTTTTTCGTCGATAACGTTTTAACGGTACGAGATATGAAAAAACTTCAAATTACAACAATGTTTATTTTTTCGTGTACTATACACTGGAGATGAGAACGATGCAGATAGCAACAAATTTCATGTTGTTTATTGCAAAAATGCAATTTTTTCAACCGTATCTCCGAGAATTTTCAATCGATTGGGATGTAAATTTGCATACATGTAGAGAATGGAAAAGTGCGGATACCGATTTTGAAACTGCCCGTCGATTTTTTTGCAGAGAGCATCGTATAATCAGCTTGTCTTTTGGCATTTCGGTCTAAATTCACGTCAATATACGTTCGTGTTATGACGCAATTGCATATTTGTAACATTCCAGCGTCCTCCCCCCAACGGTCCCCCTCTCGAAAGGCAAACGTTCAAAGTTCTTACCGTGCGGCATGGACGAAAATTTGTAGAAATAGAAATGGGTTACAAAGAAAGTACAATCAGTCAGAAGAGTCAATACACATTTTCTCGTTTTGGCGGAACGACACTCTTAAGGGGTCAACGCACCCTTAACAACTTCGTTCTTTCTATAGCTCGTGAACGAGCCGAAATAAAAATACAGTTCGATAGCAAAAAATGTTGTATTCTTCGACTACTAGGCGTTCATGATGATAATGATGAGTACAGCAATAACGTTCAAAGTTCTTACCATGCGGCATGGACGAACATTTCTAGAAATAAAAATGGGTTACAAAGAAAGTACAATCAGTCAAAATAGTCGATACACATTTTCTCGTTGTCGAAATAACAATAAAGTTCGAACGGAAAAAATGTTGTATTTTTCGACTACTATCATGATGATAATGATGAGTACAGCAACAGATGGCGTGTTGTTTATTGCAATAATTCGTGAATTACTTGTGAAAAATCACTCTTCAGTTTCCCACTCATATGGGCGGAAGCAAGGCTCGCAATCACGGACTGACTTCGTGCTTCGGAAAGCAACTGGATTACAATTGTATATACACGAAGAAATTCCACTCCGCTCACCGTATCGAAGGCATTATCTGCAGAGGTTACAGCGTTTTTGGGTTGCCGCTGAAACTAATGAACAGAATGATGCAAACATTTTTATTAGCTTATAACGCAGCATAATTTAATCTTTATCATTAACTTTAATTTCACAAACAGCGGAACCAATGAACGAAAGAAATAAATCTTCGCAAAGAGCGACTACGGTGCAAAGAGCGGCTCTCATGATAACCTTGAAATCGCCTTATTGAAGATTAATAGCAGTTCTGGTAATAGCGTGTGTCGTTGTTTTTTCGTGTGTATTTATCAATTGGGTTTCAATTCATATAAATTCACCAACGATCATTATTGCTGCAGTTACGACGGAGAAGCCAGCCATACATTTTGAGTTCGAAATACAAATAAAAATGTACGTTAATCCGGTGAATGTTATTCAACTTCTATCCATAGCGATAAGTGCTATGAATTTGCCTCGCACTCAAATCACCAAACAGGAAAAACAGTTCAGTAAGGATCTAGAAAACATGATCATTGAAGCGATGGATCAACCTATGAAAATGGAAGTCGAAACTGGTTTGGATTTTCTGTCACCAAATGAAATTCATGAAGCAGCCGCAATAGAAGATGACAGTGAAGGAGATTGGCACGGACAACGATACCTAGATCCAAAAATTGATGAAAATGTATGTTCCCAAGATATAGAAGAATTGAGTTACGAATACAAGACAAGAGCTGTAGATTACTGGAGACCCTGGGCAAATGGGAATAGAAAGTTATCATCTGTTCAAACGAAATTCAAAAAGGTGAAATCAGAGCCGCAGTTGCGCCGGTGGGCCCATAGTATAAATACGGGTGGCACCTACAAAGAAAACTAACAAACATAGCTCACTACACGTTAAACAATTTTAATGATGCTTTGAACAAAAGGCTGCCTGTCCATGATATAGATCTTTGACGATGGGCCTTACGTGCACGAGAAATTGTAGAAATACCAGCCGTAAATTTCCAAGCATCCGCTTCTTGGCTAAGAACATTCAAAAACCAACATGGAATTGTGTCACGGAAGATTACTAAATATGTAACAAAACAACAATTATTAAACGTTGATACACTTCAAAACAAAGCTACCGAATTTATAGAAATGGCGAAAGTCAACATAGCTGAAAACACATCTAATTCTGATCAGAGTGGATTCAATTTAGAGCTACGTACAGGCCGCACATTGGCAAAAGAAGGGCAGAAATCCGTAGAGGCAGTCGTGCAACGAAAACAGTTCCGCCAAAACGAGAAAATGTGTGTTGACTCTTTTGACTGATTGTACTTTCTTTGTAACCCATTTTTATTTCTACAAATTTTCGTCCATGCCGCACGGTAAGAACTTTAAACGTTTTGCCTTTCGAGAGAGGGACCGTTGGGGGGGAGGGGCTGGAATGTTACAAATATGCAATTGCGTCATAACACGAACGTATATTGACGTGAATTTAGACCGAAATGCCAAAAGGCTAGCTGATAATACGATGCTCTCGGCAAAAGAAACCGACGGGCAGTTTCAACCCCTTAATTGTGAGTTATCGGAAAAAGAAAAAATCCGTATCCGCACTTTTCCATTCTCTACATGTATGCAAATTTACATCCTAATCGATTAAAAATTCTCGGAGATACGGTTGAAAAAATTGCATTTTTGCAATAAACAATATGAAATTTGTTCCTATCAGCATCGTTCTCATCTTAAAAAATAAACATTATTGCAATTGGAAGTTTTTCCATATCTTGTACCGTTTAAACGTTATCGACGAAAAACGAAAAACAACCCAATTCTCGAGGGTGCTTTTCAACCCTTAAAAATCTGGTTCCGCCGATATAAAAAAATACGTGTCGCCTATTTTTACCCATTCTACAAGGATGCCAATTTTTTTTGAAATCGGAGACATCGACCTCGCAACGTTTCCTTGTTAGCGCCGATCTCAGGTCCAGTAGAGATGAGTATAGTAGTATAGCTATGCTGGTTCCCCCCTTGTAGGAATCTACTTTACCGACGGTCGGTAAGGTAGATTCCAGCAAGTCCGAGGAATTTACCGACGGCAGATTCTGACCCAAACATGGTTCTTGTGGGAATCTACCTTACCGACGGTAGATATCGACAGGAAATCCCCTATTGGCGGGAAATTGAAAAGACCATTTACCGGGAAATTCAAAAGACCGGGGGAAGTTGAAAATATCTTTTGGCGGGAAATTCAAAAGCGGAGACCTTTCGGCGGTAAATTCAAAGCTCATACTTTTCAGCGGGACGTTCAAAAAAAACCTCTTGGCGGGAAATTGAAAAGACCGCGCGAAAGCTTCGAAAGCGGAGACCTTTTGGCGGGAAATTCAAAAGGGGGGAGACCTTTTTTACGGCCGGAAATTCAAAAGCGGAGACCTTTCGGCGGGAAATTCAAAAGCGGAGGCCTTTCGGCGGGAAGTTCGAGAAAAAAACCTCTTGGCGGGAAATTGAAAGACCGCGCGCGAAAGTTTCAAAAGCGGAGACCTTTCGGCGGGAAATTCAAATGCACGCGGTCCGTGATACCGGTGATCAGGATACTTGATAATCGAGATTGCTGTGACTCTCATTCTTGAGATGTTTATTAAGAATTCAAGATATATTGTTTACATTCTCTTTTGAGTGGCAAACTTTTGTCCGCGTGTTTGCGGCATCGTTGACACTCGCCGACTTCGGGGTCATTTTTGAGGAATTCGGGTAATTTATCCCAGGTGAGATCGACGCTGTGTGCAGCGAAGGTGACGATGAATTCCTTGGGTAGCTGGGCGATGTCAATGGGATCCATGGCAGAGAGGGATCCGACTCGATGAAAAAGTCGGAGCGATCGTCCAACGGACGGGAGGCTCTCTCGAAGAAACTTCCTCAATAGCAGCACATTTCGAAGTGCGCAATTGGGTGAATCGTAGTAAGGGCAAAATGCCGCCACTTTATTGGCTCTCCTCAGCGAGGGACACGCCACGACCTCTCGTGCATCGAATTCAAAACGTTCGAGCCACTGCTGCTTCTGCTGTCCCTTCACGTAGATGGCGCTGGCGTTGTGCAGAATCGATCGGAGCACGTTCTCCACCTCGCAGTAGGGTACTTCTCCCGTGCTCCAGCCGAGATAATGATAGTTGCGTTCGAGCCAGGAATTTATACTTTTGTACCTGGCTGGGAGATCGTACCATGGGATCGGTGGTTTGAAGAGGAAAATCAGCGGCTGCACGTCCGCATTGAGCGGAGTCACTGCATTGCGATTAATGATGATGAACGCTTGACTCGAGCGTCATTTATGGCCGGATTCTTCATCCCCTCCACTCTAGAGGCGTTTTCTCGCATCCCCACTTATGGGATTGCAGTCTACGATGCGATTGTGCAAGATCAGGCAGTAGGCTGTAGTTCCCGCGGAAAAATTGGATTGAGCCTCTAGTTCGATACGAACGTCATCCGGTGCCTGCTTGGGGGCATCGTTCTGTCTCGAGAAGTCAATCACAATGAGCGGAGCATGCGCGATGAAGTCTGTCTTTGTCAGCATGGGTTCCGCCTTCTTGGCGTAGTACGCAGTCTGGAAGCTGGCGTACATCTCGTACAACTGAGCGTTCTGGTTACGCGACACGTCGAAATTGAGGTTACCGTAAGGGTAGCACTGCGAATTGAGGAATAGTTTCACATTGGTTATTGCGCAGTGATCGAAGCGGCTAGCGTTTGCCGTTCGAACGCCTCGTCGATTCGTTTGCAACGCGAGAATGACGAAGCGCGGTTTTTCCAGCTGATTCGACGTCTCAACCGTCCAAACGTGTTTCGTCGTGATTGGAAGCATGGGGTATTCGTACAATTCCCACATGTAAAAAGACATAGTGATGTCCTTCTCGATGTGACTGAGCAGACGTATCTTGTGCTTAGTTGGCAGCATCACGTAAGGCATCAGCCACTCTATTTTAGCGATCTCAATCTTGAATTCCTCGGTGGCGCCATTCTCGAGGGCTGTTTGAATAACTGCACTCGTGTCGTTCCTCGATCGCATGAGAATCAGCTCGTGCTTCGTGTTGATGACGATCTTGCGATAATCCTCAGCGAAGCCGAGAATCATGGCGAGCGGTATGCACACATCGAAGTATCCCCTGTCGTCCGTCAGTTGCTTCGGCTCTTCGAACCAGCCAGAGTTTTCAACGCTGAACATCTGACCGTGACTCAGTGATGCGTAGCCCTTCATGAGACTCGTCAGACCAACGTTTTTGCTTCTGTCCACCTCTATGGCATTGATCTCGTAGCGAATTTCCTCAAACAGATGCAAGATGGCATTGTTAACGAACTTTGTCGCCGGGACGGCATTTCCGTTCGTTTTGCTGAGTCTACCGCAGACGCGTAGGGAGCTTCGCGC
The DNA here is from genome assembly GCA_964007375.1 of Ophion obscuratus. NCBI lineage: Eukaryota > Metazoa > Arthropoda > Insecta > Hymenoptera > Ichneumonidae > Ophion > Ophion obscuratus. The sequence continues at coordinate 22,612,895 of OZ023316.1, forward strand.
CGGTAGAACGCACAGGTCCTGATGCTGAATGGATATGCGAATCTCATCGCTGTTGGCGAAATTCGATGAAGTATAGGGTTGATGCACGTGAATCTCGTAATGCGTTACGGACTCGTCGAAAACGACGGGCGAGTGCACATTTAACGCCTCTTCCATTCCAGCAGCAAAAGATCACGCAAGTTATTCTCTTCCACCAACGACAACTTTGAGTCCGAGACTTCTCGGGAACTGAATGTTCCGACGTATTAGCGTTTTCGACACTCGTCGACGACTGATGCTTGGGCAACATGGTAACGCGCTTTTATAGCCGACCTTGTTGTAGACGATACCCATGTCTACTTGGCTTCCTTGATGTGCAGTCTGATAGTGATGATTTCGCCGCGAAAATTCACCAGTTCTCCGTCCTGATCGACTATGCGCAATTGCACGTGGTCAATGTCTTTGACGGTGATCGGCAGGTAAATTACTTGCTAGGGAACTTTGATGATCTTATATCCTGGCGGTATTGCCGGGAAGAATTTGTAGATCGTGTGCGCTCTGTGCTCGTTGATGTACGCCCCGGACGTGATGTTGCACTCGACTCGCAGTGCGTTGACTCTGAGAATAGCTACCGGCAATTCCGAGCTGTGAGTTGTATCGGGTGACAGCTCGCGCGCAGCAAAACCCAACAGGTTAGCGATGGAGTCTGCCGGTCGAAAATCCACGCTTCAGTTGCACTTGAGCAAGCTACGCAGCGTGTTGTTGTTGGGCTTGAGATTGAGGGAGATGCCTTTCCGCCCAAGCACACCCTGCAAGTACTTCTCGATATCTTCGATCTCGTAACATCCCGTCGGCAACGCAATCACCTCACCACCCGCGTAAAACTTGTTTTTACCGGTATCAATGTTGGGTACGGAGTTGAACGAGAGGAATTCCACTACTGGAGAAATTCCACTTCCAGGACTGACTACGCGTGAACTCACAACTGCGTATATAAGAATTTCAGACAAAGATGGCCGCACTCGTACGTGTCGAAATCCTGATATCTCGCGTGATTGTACTTGACCTCGGCCACTCCGAGGTACTTCAGGAGTTCTCGAGGTGGTGGTAGATCGCCGCAACTGTCATGTAGACGACGTTGTTGCCGTGCTTTCGATAGGCCACCCAGTACGTGCCGGGTCCTTCCTTGTCGTCGAGAATTACGATAGCCGATTGGCGATAATGCCGTCTATTCCTCAGCAAATCGTTTCTCATGAATACACCGCGAAAGTGCGGAATGTCCTGCGCGTATTTCAGCAGGTCGGCGTCCGTTAGAGGATGCTTGGGACAGTTGAACTTTTTTTTCGCCTCCACGTGTATACTAAATCCCTTTTTGTGTGGCTTGAGGTAGAGCCCCTTACCGAGAGCGATAGCTTCCATCGTCTCGTTGTGTCGACGATTCTCTTGCAATTGACGCTCGGCGGCTTTAGCGGTATTCACAGCTTTTGCCACACCCGCAGCGCCACCTACCAGCGCTCCCGTAGCACTCAACCCGGCAAACAAGGGAATGAGGAACGGCAAAACTCCGCCCCCTTTCTCCGGGATGGGCAGTACGCGTGGCACTATCACCTTCTTCCTTCCGCCAGCTTGCTTCACAGCTTCGCGAGCCTTCGTGAGCGCCGATCGAATGACTTCGCGAGAATTACTTCCGGCCGATCGTGAGGCGGCTCTCACTATTTTGGAAAGCGCGATGAGGGGCTTTCGCCTCTTCTTCAGCCCCATACCGAGTTTCCACTTGGCTTTCATGGTGTTCGCCACGACGTAAGCGGCAAGTTTCTCGTCAACAGCGGCGTCTCTTGCAAACACCCGCTGCCAGGCCCTATCTGCCAAAACTCGGTCGGCCGAATTGCGCGCCGCGACGTTCTCACGGTTTTGCGAGTACGCAATATCGTGCTCCTTACAGGCTGCGTCCAGAGGATTTATACCGGGATCACCGCGAGCGACGCGTTCCGCTAGCTTCGTGCCTGGCCCGCAGTACTGATAGCCCGGTATGTGCAACTCGATTGGAAGCCTGTTGATGAGCTTGTTCAGGATACCTCGACCTGTGTGCATGACTACGCGATCAGTCAGCGAATGAAGTCGAGGGTATATAAGCGGGCTATTTATACCTTGACGGCTCACTCATGGATTTCCGAGAGCAAGTGCACAAGCTACCGGTGATGAATTTCGATGCGCCCATTGAGGGAGGAAAGCAGGGCACGCGACACGATGAACCACTGCCTGCCAGTATTCGCGCAGTCTTCTGCGGTCCGTCAAACTGCGGCAAGACCAACGCGTTGCTAGCCCTTATCACGCATCCCAATGGTTTGCGATTCGAAAACGTCTACGTGTACTCCAAGTCACTGAATCAGCCAAAGTACAAACTGCTCGAGAAAGTGCTCGCAGCTCTCGAGGGTATCGGATACTTTGCATTCAGCCAACACGATCAGATCGTATCACCCGCGGACGCTCGTCCCAATTCCATCATCGTATTCGACGATATAGCCTGCGAGAAACAAGACAACGTCAGAGCCTTCTACTGCATGGGTCGACACAAGAACATGGATTGCTTCTACCTGTGTCAATCGTACGCTCAAGTTCCCAAGCCCCTGGTGCGTGACAACTTCAATCTGTTGGTCGTCTTTCGACAGGACGAGATGAACCTCTGACACATCTATGACGATCACGTGAACACGGACATGCCATACGTGCAGTTCAGAGACTTGTGCTCGACCTGCTGGACCGACTCCAGTCACGGATTTCTCGTAATCAACCGTGGCAGTAGACTCGACTGTGGCAGGTACAGAAAGGACTTCGACCGCTTTGCCATAAATATATCGTGCGCGACGTGATCCCCGCAGTGCATTATGAATGGTAGAACCGACAATGTGACGGCTGAGTTCCGTCGCGAGAAACAGACTCTCAGCCAGATGGAGAAAATGAGGGATGCGATTAAGCGCAAGTACATGCTTCTCAAGGCGGACAAGCAAACGATGGAGAAAGCTCTGGATGAAACTTTCAAACCAATCGTCAAACCTCTCGAATGCCTCGTGAACGCCAGGCACATGTTGCCTAAGAAGGAGGAGGTGTCTCGTGATGATGATGAGATGGAAACTTCCTTCAAAACTGCGTACGACGCGGAGGAAGAATGGCCGAAAATGACACCCGACGAATGCGTGCAGCAGCAACAAACGAGCCCCGACGAATACGTGCAGCAGCAGAAAACGAGTCCCGACGAATATTATGACATGCCAGAAGTGCCTGCGCTCGACAAATATCTTCACATGCTCAACACGAATCGAAAAAAGTATCTCGATGTGACTTATGGGGTTCGAAAGCTGCCAGACGGTAGCGTGATGATCGGCGACTCACCCATACGTTTCGTGAACGACGACGTGATTGTGGGTGACAGGAAGTATCTATCGAGCGTCGGCTTGCTCGAACTGCTCTTCAGGAAGGAACCCAGTGCGCATCTCGTGAGCGCGGAAGACAAGAATGTCAATGGAAAAATCCTGCAAACGACGAACGCACACAAGAAACACTACAGGTCGGACGAGGTTATCCACAGGCAAAGAAACAGCAAGTACAGGGTGGCGGCCTTGGTCGGTGGTGCTACATCCACCGGTAGTGGTGTATTGCTTCGGTACAAGATCGCACGAAGGAACATGCGAATGGACTACGTGTACTGGAACGACCCGAATGAGCTCGTTGATCGACTGCGTCTGCTGATGGCTGAGCGATCGGCCGGCAATTCGAGTCACGTCAACGAGATCATCTCGATCATTGAGGAGCTGCGTGAGGCCGGTATTGTCATATAAGCGGGGCACAAGGTGCACTGCAATCTCACTTGGACAATGAGCATCGACGTGTTCGGACGTCAGCTAGGACGAACTGAGGGCGGTACGCGAAGTCCTCCCGGATTCGGATTCAAGCTTACCACCGACGGACAGTACGACGTAGAGGGCAAAAGATTATGCAACGATGCCGACGCGAGTGAACCTCGCGACGGGGTCAACCTGAGTCTCGCGAGACGTCTTGTTCAAAGCACTCTGAGCGAATTGTATCACATCACAACTCGGCTGAGAGAGGATTTTGACGATCTGCAACTGAACATACATATTCTGCAGAATCAAGTGAACGACAGGCTGAGTATTATCAACGTAAACGTTGAAACGACTCTGGAGTTGGCCACGCGCAATTCCGAGTCCATTAAAACGTTGGACACGCGGCATGGAGCATCGGAGATTGGTGGAAGAGCTGCATAAACCCGCACGACCCAATTATCCACGACGCAAGTTTGACGTGCGAGGACTGGATGAGACGTGGCAGGCCGACCTCGTGGAGATGCAACCGTACGCTCGGGAAAACTGGGGTGTCAGGTATCTGCTTACAATCATCGACGTGCTTTCCAAGTTTGCCTGCCATATTTGCGGCCATGGAACTCGTGCTACGACAGGATCGAGTACCGACGAATCTGCAGACTGACCGAGGCAGAGAATTCTACAAAGCGTCCTTCAAGAGCCTCATGAGTCGATATCGCATCAATCACTACTCGACGTACAGCAACCTCAAGGCATTCATCGTCGAGCGGTTTAATCGCCCACTCAAGAACAAGATGTGGCTGTAGTTCAGTCTGCGCGGTTTCTACAAGTGGCTCGACATTTTGCCCGATCTTGTAGCTACGTACAACAGTAGCAAACATCGCACTATCGGAATGAAGCCGAACGAGGTGCCCGACGCTGAAACTTTGTTGCTGCGGCCGCGTGATTGTCAAAGTCGCAAAGCGCCCAAGTTCGGAATCGGCGACAAGGTGCGAGTCAGCAAGAATAAGCACGTTTTCGAGAAAGGCTACACGCCCAACTGGACAATGGAAATTTTCACGGTGAGTCGAGTGACGGAGTTGACCGTTCCGGTGACATACAGGCTGAAGGACTACCGAGACAAGCCCATTGCCGGTGGTTTCTACGAGGAGGAGCTTCTGAGAGTCAAGTACCCCGACATGTATCTCGTGGAAAAAGTGTCGAGGAAACGTGGCGACAGAGTCTACGTCAAGTGGCTGTGATTCGATAGTTCGCACAATAGCTGGATAAACAAGACCGATTTGTAAATGGGTTTCAACATTTATTGCAATAAAAAACATTTCACGTTATTTATGATCGATGATGAATTCTATTTGATTCATCTTGGCCTCGCTGCCGCCCAAGTACTTCAGGACCAATTGCCCGTCCGTGGCTGTTTGCACCATGTGCTCGTACATTTTCGGAACCTTCACGAAAGCGTCCGCGATGCGTTTAGGCAGAAAGACTTGGCACTCGTCGTCGAGGGTGGCTGCGGTTCTCAGGCCGTATTTCGTAGTGACTTGTCTCAGGTCGGTGACACGATAGACGCTGTTTATACTCAGCGCTGCCAGTTTCTTCGTGGGCAGGAAATCCTCGAGCAGAGCGATTTTGTTGGCTTCTCGATGACGTCCATCGTGCTGATGAGGCAAACGGCCGCAAGCGCAACGCTCATATACCCGCTATCCCCTTCACTGCGCGCGGTGGTGGGGGGGGGGGGGGCTCCGAAGTGCCCCCACGGTAATGTATCCGTGGTATCGGGGAGGAGGATACGTTTGTCGTCGTGAGCGCTGAGCACCACCTTCACTTGCCTCTCGGTAAACACTTTGTGCAAGCGCGTTCTGATTACACACTGCTGCCTGCGCTGCGTCAATTTCTCCCGCAGGCAGTGCACAAAGTCGTCGAAGGTGATGCTCACCTCGACCACCGCCCTCTTCACACCCTTCACCCGCTTCACACAATCACGGCCCTCGACTCGGACGCTGTACATTTTGCTGCGCAAGCCAGCGAATTCCGTCATGATGCTGCCGTTGCACTCGTCTTTCATGAGACCAACCGCCTTCTTGTTGGCTCGTGGCATGTCAAACTGGTTGTGCTGTGGATAGTCCGAAGTATCGAACCTCTCGATGTCACGCCTCATGATCACGTAGATGTCGTTGCAGCGAATCTCGTACAGCAGGCTGTCGGTGTCTGTGTAGAGGAGCTTGCGGCGATCGCCAAACTCTCGCTTCATGTAGTCATAGTGAAAGGCGTATACGTGGATCTTCGACAAGTCCAGTACGCTCAGGCCGACGTAGATGGGTTTGTTGAGGTAGACCTCGGTCTTGGTGAGCTGTATGGCAACGAGGTTCTCCTCGAAGATGGAGCAGCTGTGAAAGTTGGGCTTGGCGATGAGTGCTTCGGCTCCGTAACGTCCGCCCCAGTTCTTCACGAGCTTGACATCAACGTGTTTGCGCACATTCTCCATAGTCTTGCCGTACACTGCGTTGTTCATGAGCTTGAAGAGATTTTTCTCGAAGACGTTTCGCGCCCTCTTGCGCAATTCGCTGTTGAGCTCGATGTAGGGTTTAAACCACGCACTCTGTTTGAACTTCGAGACTCGATGGACGTGTTTGAGCTCCAGTCCGTGTTCGAGGGCCTGTTTCAGGTTACGATAGTGCAGGATGTAGTGGTTCTTCGGGTCGAGTGTCGTCACAAGTTTGATATGCGTTGAGCCATGGACGCTTTTGTGCTCGGGACACAAAGGTAAGTCCTTGTGTGCGTCGTGGAGATGTTCCGGGTACTGCAGGTCCACTTCGAGAACATACCTGACCGGCGAATCGTTAGACACGTTGAGGAAGTCGACGTTGTCAACCCACTGGAAACCGCCGTACGGGAGCGACGGTGTCATTGCCCAGCCGTAGAGGTTGTTCACGTCGAAGTACATTCGATACTTCGTCTCCTCACTCGCGTCATAGTCGCTCATGTATTTGTTGTTGGCACGGGCGTAACGGTTCGAGCACTGACTCACCCCACCTTGTATTCCTTGCTCAATGAACATGTTCATGTCCAGATCAGTAAACAGTTCCAGCTGAATATGAGTGTATTTGAGCATAGAGTCCCACGAGAAGCCTGGCAGTGTGTAGTAGTGCGCGGGGTCTAGGCCGTAGGCTCTGATGGCATCGTTGCGGAAATTCTCAAAGACATCAGCTAAGAGCAGTACTTCGGTCTTCAAGTAGAGGTCTGAGTACTCGCCCAAGTTGGCGACGTTGAACTCACTCCACACTCTCTTGGCGTGCTCATAGTCTTCGTCCGAGATGTCACAGTTGTGCAGTGTACTGTAAAACTTCTCTTTCGACAGTAGCTGCTCGGTGTCGTTCAATTTGGCAAGTGAGTCGACGTACTCATAGGGGCATACACCTTTCCTCGTGAGAAGTTCGAACTTGTTGTCGGAAAGGTGTGTGAACTCGCTCCGGATATTCTTCAGTTCCTTCAAGTACGATGAGAGTTTTTCCAGCGACGATGCCATGAAACGGAACGAGTCGATGAATCGGAACTCCACCTCGCTATCCGCGACATGTTTTGTGAACGAGATGTAACGTTCTTTTTTCTGAGGCAGTACGTTAACTCGGCCTTCGAAGCACGTGGCGATTTCGCAGATGATGAAGTGCGAGTCGTAGCCGGAAAGATTGTGAAAGACCACGGGTACTGTTCGGGAGTCGTGGTAGTTCAGGTTGCACTCGTTGTGCGCCGCGCCTCGGTACCTGCCTGTGAGGTGACAGTGATCCCTAACTCTGTCACTGGTGAGCAAGAGTTTCTCGCAAATGTGACACTCAGTTGCAGTGCGAAACGCCCTCTCCTGATGCCACGACAGTCTCTCCATAAGTCGAGGATTAGCGTGAATGTCGTCGAGTTCTCAGGCGAAGTTTCGCAGTTCTGTGATGAACCATTCCGCAGGCTTCGCACCTCTGTAGCTGCAATATCTCGAGAGCGAATTGTCGTAACTGCACTTCAAGTAGTATGCCTTGTGCTGCTGGTGGGCATTTTCGTCGCGGGTGGGTTTTAGCAGGCACTCAAAGTCGGCGTAGATGACGAAGGGCACTCGCTCCTTGTGGCCGTGGTTCTTGAAGCGGAGAATCCTGTTTGCCCCCTTTGGCATAGCAACCTTGCACTTTTTGACTTTCCCACAATCGATTTCATGTACAGCCAGCTTGTCTGCATTGTGGAAATAGTGGAGGCATTGATCGCAGATATGAAGCGTGTGGTTTCTGTTCGACAACTGTGCTGAGACCAAGCGAGA